>CM060845.1:31252500-31852500 GCA_030762175.1 Metallyticus violacea | reverse complement strand
AGACTCAGAAGAGATTATTGAAAGTGAATATTTGGAGGTGCAGAGAGCAACCTATGGAATGTATGTAGTGTGCTTCAAAATAGTGACATCATTGATTTGACATACTGTTCAAACAAACTCATAACTTATCTTGAACAATGAATAAAAAATGTACCACAGTGATCACAAAAGTTTGCTTCTGCAGACATACATCCAGATGCTGAATTGGTTCCCTGAATAGTATGAAATTTGTCACACAATTTCCAGGAGAGATAGCATGCTCTAAAATGGTATGACTTCTTTCTGGCTCTGGAAATTGCTTCCACCTTTTGCTTACACAATGTGACTTTGACAACTGTTATTGTTGGTATAAGGCAATATTTTCTTTGTGAACAAATGCCATAGCATTATTTTTTCAGTGCTATTGGCATTATAGTTCTTCTTGGGGTTCTTCTTGGGCTTCAAATGCTGTCAACATTGAACATGTGCAACCGTGAAATCAAACAAATTTGTAGGCCTTAATGAATTTTAGTAGGGCAAAACAGTGCTCATTCTTAATGCACAGAAAATCAAAAGTTACTACACATTTCACTACTTAGTATTACTCCAAGTTCCTGTTAACAGCATTTTTATTTTGTGTGTCACACTATCTGTTTTCATCTGGAGATAAGGTTATCTGCAATTGTTACCCAAACTGTGAGAGCCATTCAAAGATTAGTTTTTTGACTTTTTTTTCTGGAGTTCAATCTGTGTGGTGGTTGGCAAAGAACCATTCTCTCTCTTGCACCCCATTATTTAGAAAGTAAGTTGTTTAAAAGCTGGGCAGTAAAGGTATCCTGCACCATATCTTCTCCATGTTCATAATAAGGCAAATAGGAGACTTATCCCAATCTTGTGCAGAATGAACTTAATGTGTGCAATATAGCTTATTTATGTGGAAGATTATTCTTCTTTTGGTTTGTGATACACATCCTTCATGTTATGTTTGGTGCTAGCATAAATGTTGTGAAAAGAAGGGTTGCTGATAATGCATTTCTATGGAGACAGCAAATGGAGTTGCACATAAGGGAAGAAGTTTGTAGGACCTATGTTGGCAGATGTGGTAATAGCAAGTTAGCTTTATTAACTACTTTAATTCACTTCTCAAAGGCTCCAGTTGCATAAAGCTCTAAATACCTACTACAATAGCTATCTGTTCTATAAAAGTTATCAGATAGATAATTTGAATGTATATCATGTAAATGTTAATTTTTTTTTTGTAACTATCGACTTTGATAGCAGTGATCAGACTTATCCAAATGGTGAGGTGCCTTTTTTTTTTAGATAGTATAGTGCCATCAAATAGTGCTTTACCAAGAAAAATCAACATAGTATCTGTGAATTAATTATTCATTAAACTTTCAGTGCTCAAACTGAGCTAACAATTAAAAATTATTAAAAATTATACTATCATAGCCATTGGACTGCAATGCCTAAAACATTTCCAATTTTGCATTACATACTAATTAACATTTAATGAAAAATAGTCTTTGCTATTTGTATAAAGTTCTGAATTTTCTGGAACAGCAGAGTATATGCACAAATGAGTTCCATCAGCACAAGAAAAACCTGCTCTGTTAAAAAAACAAATCTTTTCAACTTGCATGTAAATTGGAACTTGCACAGTGAAGCCAATCATATTAATTGATGTCATTGTATGATTCAGTTGAACTAGCTTTAAGAGTGTGTAGTTCAACTGAATCATACAATGATACCAATTATATCTTTTCAAGTTTAGCTTCTCCCTGTTTAGTAGTATTTTAACCTAATTTTGCCTTAAAAGAGCATAACAAATGTTTCTAATAGTTCTGTATGCAGTAAATTTGTGGGCATATTAAAATTTTCACGCATTTCAGTTTTTAAAGCTACTATCCCAATCATAAAACCATAAAGTAGCAGTTGGTGTAAACCTGAGATAGCCATCTTTATATTTGGTTCCAAATTTTCAGCTATTTCATCTGCATGGTTATCACTAGATCTTTGGATAATCTAAATCTTTTCTTAAACTTATTGTTATTGTCTGCAAATTCAAGAAAGTGATTGACATTTTACAATTAGGGACATTGCCACTTATCTTGAGCACAAGGAGAGCACATCTTATGTGTTGTGCCATTGAAATAATTACATTGTAGAACTGTATCATCATTATTATAATTTTATGGTGGATACAATCATTGAATGTGTACAAAGATGGAGTATCTAGATGCAAAGACTGGAAATGAGCATGCAACTATCAGCATAAAGCAGCATGTTAACAAAAGAGACATACCTGTGAAATATTGATGCCTATTATAATGGAAAAATGCCTTTGACATCCGAATCATGTTCATCACTGTTGCTGTTAGCTTCATTCTATTGTTTCTTCCATAACATAATTTTCAGATGCTGCTCTTATTACGCCCATTGTGTCAGTCACCATTTTGTTTCAATTTGCAGCTTTTACTATTGTTATTGTCTCTTTTACTTTCTTATTACTGATGACACTGTAAAAACTTTGGAATCGCCCATCATAACCTTTTATTTCAGCCCAAATGAACTCGATCAGTTCATTTAAGAACTTTTGAAAAATAAAACATTTTTAAAAAATTCTTTTGAAACTTACACAGTGAAGCTTGTTAAATGTAAATTATAATTAATCTGTCACCTAACATACTTTTATGCTTCACTTTTAAATATGGTGGGACCGGTTTCGAAGAGACATCCTCTCCATCTTCAACCAACTTGACAACTGGTATGAGAAACTAACATCGATGAGGACCGGTGGCTCCGCCCTGGTGGTGTTTTTTCCCTTATAAACTGGAAATTGGTACTACATTCTCCTATAATGTCAAAATTCATAAGATGATCCCTTTGTTTATGAATGTAAATCTTCTCCCATGTGTCCAATTCTGTATGTCTGTGTGCTTCTTTAAGTAACTTTATTTCTCTTTTTATGTCGTGATTATCTTTCCAAAAATGGTGTGCCACTGCTGACCTATCATTCTGTTTGTACTTAATTTTCCTGAGATGCTCCTCTAACCATGTTCCTATGTTCTTTTAGTTTTTCCAACATATATCTTATCACATTCTTTACATGTTATTTTGTAGATGCCTGACTTTTTCTCCTGTGGAATGTTATTAAAACTGTTGTCCACTAAACCATTTTAAGAGTGTATCTGTTAACAGGTGCCAATTTAATGTTAATACCTTAAGGAACAATTAGCAGCAGAAAAGAGTATGGAAAAAGCAAAACATAATCAAAATTAGCCGACATAGATTTGAAATTATATGACATATACGTGAGAGTTACCAAAAAGTTAGGTTATGTCATTTGGGACAACTTAATAAGGAATGCATTAGAGCATATACAAATCATAGTAAAGAAAAAAGTAAATATTCAGAAAAAGAAATTTGCGAAATTAAAAAATTTTCAGAAAACTGATTAAAAAAATATAGAAACAGAATAATTTGGTAAACTTATCACAAGTAAAATTTAATAATGAAGAGTTATCTATAGTTTATAGGGGTTTTAAAACTGGTGTAAACTTCTCAAATAACATTGAAGATTACATAGTTCATCTGGAAATTGCCATGGAAGGTTGAACTAATGGAGAGAAAAAAGATTAGAATAAAATCAGAGGATGCTCTTAAAAGAATTAACAAAATGAAACCAAATAGAATTCAAAATTACAGTAACATTATTACATCTCTCAAAGGAAAATGAGTTATTTACAAAAAGGCTGATAAAGGAAAAAATATTGGACAAAGATGATTACACTGACAGAATGTTACAGTTGTTAAAAAAAAAAGAATATGCCCATGTCAAATTTGACCCATTGAAAGAAAACACAAAAACAGTGAATAAAGCTATACAGACTTGCCCTTTAATACCAGACATAGAAAAATGTAGTTTAAAACAATCCTAATATAGGCATAATATATGGGTTACCTAAAATCCATAAACTGGGGAAGGGCATTAGACCCATCATTAATAATATAAATATCCCTACATATTTTCTAGCAAAATGGCTTACAGACAGATTTACAACTCTACCAAGGTTTAAAAGTAGAAGCATAAAAATCTCATTCCAGTTAATAGAAAAAATAAAAGATTTTAAAGTTCTACCCTCTGATATTTTAGTGTCTTTCGACGTAGTATCTTTGTTCCTGAGTATTCCAACTGACAAGCTTTTATTGTTTTAAAACGATTGGTTAAAGCAGATAGGAATTAATTAAACTCACAGGAAAGAATGCATCCACCTTACTAACATTTGTATAAACCAGTCATATTTTACATTTGCAGGAGAATTCTATAATCTGAAAACAGGACACACAATGAGAAATCCTTTGGCCCCCTTTCTGGCAGATTTAATTATGAGTAAATTTGAAACTCACATAATTTCTGCCTTCCCACATTATTTTAAATGCTGGAACATATATGTTGATGACATTTTTAGTATAGTGAAAAAAGAATTTGTTTAAGATGCTTTGAAGCTTTTAAATATACAACATAGGAATATATCCTTCACACTGGAAACAGAAACAAAGGGAATGTTGCCGTTTTTAGATTATAAAAATTAATAATAATCATGGAAAATAAGAATTTGGAATCTATAGAAAGGATATGCACACAGTTAACTATATAAAATTAAATTGGTTTAACCCCATAACTCACAAGCACTCAATTTTCAACAGCTTAATATATATACTGGTGAATTTAACAATCAGTAAAGAGGAGTACAAAAAAGAATTTGAGAAGATACAGGAGATTGCCATTAAAATGGTTTTAACAAAAATTTAGCAAACAAAGAGCTTAATAGATTCTAAATAAGAAGTTGATCAAGAATACCACCACACTATTAACTGAAAAAGAGAGACCAGTTTTTAAAAAATTCACCTACCATCCAGTAGCTATGAATAAATTCCAAAAAAAGTTGAAAAATATTAACATTAAATTAGCACCTGTTAACAGATACACTCTGAAAAATGCTTTAGTGGACAACAGTTTTAATATAACATTCCACAGGAGAAAAAAATCAGGCATCTACAAAATAACATGTAAAGAATGTGATAAGATATATGTTGGAAAAAACATAGGAACACGGTTAAAGGAGCATCTCAGGAACGTTAAGTACAAACAGATTGATAGGTCAGCAGTGGCACACCATTTTTGGAAAGATAATCACGACATAAAAAGAGAAATAAAGTTACTTAAAGAAGCACACTGGACATACAGAATTGGACACATGGGAGAAGATACATTCATAAACATAGGGATCATCTTATGAATTTCAACATTACAGGAGAATGTAATATCAATTTCCAGTTTATAAAGAAAAAAACACCACCAGGATGGAGCCACAGGTCCTCGTAGATGTTAGTTTCTCGTACCAGTAATCAAGTTGGTTGAAGATGGAGAGGATGTCTCTTCAAAATTGGTCCCACCGTATTTAAAAGTAAGTGAAGCATAAGAGTGTGTTAGATGACACATTATATAATATATCCTACATTAATGTGATCAAATTGTTAACACTAACGCCACTTACTTTTTAAAACTTAGGACTAGTTTCAGGAGATGTCCCTCCCATCATCAGCTTCTGTTGACTGAATGCCGTTGTTCAAAATGATGGATGGATACCCGTTCGTTCCTCTGGTGGTACCTGGTAGTTCTAGTAGAAACTTGAGTTCATCCTGCGGCGGAACATCAGAATTCATTAAGTTCTTATTTTTTAAAATGAAAATTCTCTCCCAAGTGGATGGTTCTATTGAGTTGTGGAGTTGTTTCAATAATTTGATTTCTGCTTTTATCTCATGATTTTTGTTCCAAAAATGAGCTGCTATTGCTGATTTGTCTACCTGTTTCAATCAAATGTTCCTAAAGTGTTCTTTTCTTCGAATTTCTAAATTTCTTTCCATTTTCCCAATATAGCTCTGCTCACAATCTGCACATTTGATCTCATATATTCCTGATTTTTGCTCTGTGGGGATAGTGTCTTTCATCGTGCAATGTACTAAATTTTTTATATTATAATTGTTCTTTGTGGCTAACATTATTCCATGTTCTTTGAATATCTTCCTAAATTTGTTGTGGTAAGTTGGGTGGATGTGAAACTTTTCAGTTTATATCTTTCTTCGGTGTTGTTAAGTGTGGAAACTTCCTTTATCGATTTTTGTCTTTTAGCTGTATTGAGGATGATTGTTACTGAGTCTATGTTGAAACCGTTGGCTATAGCTATCTTCATTATGTGTTGTATTTTGTTGTATTTTGTACTCCGTTTCTGTCAATGGGATGTTGATTAATCTGTGTAATCCATACTTTCCTCATAAGTATCAATTTAGTAAGTCATTGTATGATTGAGTCAATAAGTGTGGAAACTTCCTTACCGATTTTTGTCTTTTAGCTTTAATGATGCATTTTGTTACTGAGCCTATGTTGAAACCGTTGGTTATAGCAGTCTTCATTATGTGTTGGCATTCCATTTTGTACTCTGTTTCCGTCAATGGGATGTTGATTAATCTGTGTAAACCATACTTTCCTCATAACTATCAATTTATTTTAAGTCATTGTATGATTGAGTCAAACTAAACACTCTTATTGCTCCACTTATTTGTCTATAAATGTAAAACTGGTTTCAGGAAGCCTTGTCCGCATCATCAGCTAGAATGTTGATTACTGGATCATCAGTAATTTCATTTATATGATTGGCTTCACTGTACAAGTTCCAATTAACATTTCTAGTTACTATCAACTTGTTTGTCCCATGCAAGTTTAAAACTTAAGTAAACTCCTGTCTTTACAGCAGTTTTCCTGGGGAATTTCCACTTCATCAAGTTTCTAAATTCTTCTCATCCTTGAAAAAATGTTATTGCCTTATCATCCTATGTGCCCAATTGAAAATATCATTTAGATCGCTCTGTAAAGTGTTCATATTGGAATTGTCATTAATTTTTCTACAAAAAATATAGTTGTCGGCAAATAATTTTTGACGTTATATTTAAGCAAAGAAACAACAGTAGTAACAATATATTTTCAGTGCTCAAGACCGCATGCAGCTTGTAATGGATGACTGATATTGTAAACAATTGGCTAATTGAAGCAGCCCGAGAGGATGAAAGAATCGCATGTCTCAGTACCCTCTGTTGTAGGAGTACTCTCAAAATATTTATTTCACAAGATACTGTATTCCTTTTCATTGTGAATTAGTAATTCTGAAATTGTTAAAAAATAAAACAAAAAAAATTAAATAAAGGGGGCAATAAACAAAAAGTTGCCAATTCTACCTCTGAGATGCAACTATGCATGATGCCTCCCAAATTCCATCATCAGCAAATCATGGAAACAACATCAATGGGCTGATCTAGATGCCAGAAATGTTACTCAGTAGCATAGTTCTGTTCCATGTATCTGATACCACTATAGCAGGAGGAGGATGTGACAGGATTGCATAATTCTGAATGAGTGATATATTTGAGTTTAATGGCCAAGCTTCATCCTATTTGACAAATATTGCAGATCTTAAGGCAAAAAGGTTATACAGGTTAAATTTCCTCTCAATATTTTGCACAACTATGTAGTGCTTTTTCAGGGAATTTGGGTATCAGTGTGCATGATCTTTGTTGGACTAAATATAGCGGGAAGTCTATGATTATTGACCTCAACTGTGGAAGTCTGTAAAGCTGCATTTGTTTAGCTAGAAACATGAAGTCTTTATTAATTGATATCATTGTGTAGTTCAACTGAATCATACAATGATATCAATTAATATGATTAGCTTCACTGTGCAAGTTCCAATTTACAAAGTATGAAGTCTTTAGTTTATAATTTGGTCTAATACCTAATATTACTTAAAGCATGTATTTTAATTCTTTACAATTAATTTGATGTTATTAATTTTCATATAAAAGTTTAATGAAAAGTAATGTCTCATCGTTACTCAAGATTTGATAGATATAAAATGAATCCTTAAAAATGTGCCTTTTAATTGCCTTGACTCATTACTTAACAATAACAATAATTGATTATACCTCAAAGATGATCAAATTTTATGCTTTTCATTCAATTTTAATATTATATTTTATAATGACATGTATACATAGTATGTATGATCTCTGTAGTTTTATGTTAAGATTTCTGTTAGAGGAGATCTTACGTTAGGACAACATCCCTGATATCAGGGATGAATAATCATTTTTCAGCCCCGGAATCTTTGACCTTGGTATTTGTGGAGACAAAGAAAGGAGCAGATTCCCTAGAAGAATTTCTCCATAATGAGGGCTATCCAGTTACATCCATACATGGAGATCGTAGTCAAAGGGAGCGTGAAGAAGCTTTGCGTCGGTTCCGTTCTGGAACAACTCCAATTCTCGTGGCTACTGCTGTAAGTTTTTTGTTTGTTTTTTTTTTTGTTTTTACATAAAATTGAGATTTTTTTTCCATACATTGAGTGGCACTCCTGTTCAAAGTAATTAACTATAACCCTACTGGAACAATAATTTGATAAAATTGTTTTCAGTAACTACTCATTTCAATCATTGTTATTACTTTTATATTTTTGTATTTTAGGAGTGTTCTAATCATAGTATAACAACAGGAATATTAATCAGGAGTGCTATATATTATTTATGCTGTCCTTTATCCTTTAATAGTTCGTTAAGCATACCAACTGCTTTGCAGGTTGCTGCTCGTGGTTTGGATATACCACACGTGAAACATGTGATAAACTTTGATTTGCCATCAGATGTAGAAGAATATGTGCATCGTATTGGACGAACAGGCCGTATGGGGAACCTAGGTAAGGTATTTTACCATTGTGATATAAATATTAAAGCATAAATTTGAAAGTCATGTAATTTCATTATGTATTTTTACAGGCTTAGCAACATCATTTTTCAACGATAAGAACCGCAACTTGGTTCGTGACCTAGTGGAGCTAATTTCTGAAACTAAGCAGGAGCTGCCACCATGGCTTGAATCAATGGCTTCAGACCAGAGAATGCCAACCAATAATCGTCGTAGTGGTGGTTCAGGAAAGAGGTATGCTTTAAGATTGTTTATGCCTAATATTGGGTGAGACTAACCAAAAATCTTAACATTGCATCAGAAAAAGTTACCTTAATTCCTACAAATTGAAAATAATACTTAAAAATAGTATGTAATGATAGTAAAATGTTATTTATTCACAATATTAATCTGTTTTTCAACTTAATTTACAACTGAAGCGTTAATAGTTAAACATGGACAATAACTGCATAGCTTAAAAAGCTTATGATAGCAGTAATAATTTTATTGGAGCCCCATAGTCTGCATTAAAGTTTCAATAAGTCAGAATTTATACACCATACAAATTAAAATCAAGTATAACTTGTGTGAAGAATAATTTGCATTATCAATAATAAAAGTTATTTACAAATTAGATAACAATACTGCATGGTTAGTGGTAACAATGTTTGCCTCATAGACCCAAGATGGCGGTTTCATTCCCAGCCAGGGTTAGTGGGTTTTTCTGGGTGTAAAAATCCTATGGCTTCCTGTAGAATGGGAATCAAGCCCTGGATCCTGTTGCAGACTTATGGCATGTAAAAGAATGTCAAGCTTGAGTAAAATTTATCCCGTTTCTTGCCCTGAATTGAATGGAATGCTGATTACCTGAGATGTTTTAAGAGTGTCCATAAATAAACCAAGTAAATAAATAATAATTATATTACTGTAGAACCTTGATTCATTGTTTTTGGAGGGACCTGGTTAAGAAAATGATGGATGCTGAAAAACAATAGATATGGAAGTGCATAAATCATGTTCAGTAATAAATAAAGCCAATATATTACAAACACTATATTGTGCATCAATTTTACATGTTACCATGTACATATTTGACATTGTCACTTTCTTTGAACAAATTTATTAATTGACATTTGTACTTTGCTGCTTTTGTTTTTATGCGAAATAACGAATTTTCCACATTGAACAATTGTATTGCTCATTACAGTCATGGTCATGTGTATGCTCTCAGAGCTGCAGCAAGGCTACAGATGTTGCAATACCTTCCCACTCTTCACTCCCTTCCATGATGTCACAACTCCTCCCACTTTGCCGCATGCTTTAACACTTTGAATGCCAGATGTGATATCATCCTCGTCCATTGCCACCTAGGTGTCAAAACTGACTGCACCAGCAACCCTGGCCCATTCTTTTAGCCAATTCTTGCATATTATCATCCTGCTGCATGTGGCAATCTCTGCTTCAATTATTCCAGTTTGAAATCGATCCTTTAAGTTGGGACTGAATTTTTTAACAAATAATGCGAGAAAACAATACTTCAAGGAACAATAAATGCAGATTTTATTTACATAAATTGGAATGTAAAACGTTTAGGACCGCATAAATTGAATTATACATCCAGGAAAATTATGTTTCTGGAAACTATAGATCGAGGTTCTGCTGTAATTGTATATTTACAGTTCATTTTCATGCCTTTCTATCACATTGTTAATTCTATACAGTTGCTTGAAGCAAGCTATTTGTTAACTTCTTTGTTTATTAAAAAGTTAAAATAACACTCATGAGCGTTTCACTCCTTTAATTATTAAAGGAGTGAAACACTCATGAATGTTGATTATTTTAACTTTTTAATAAACAAAGAAGTTATATTTTCGTTTTACTGTGTGGATTCCTTCAAAGGTATAAATTAAGCTATTTGTTTCTCTTTATTGATATGGATAAAATTGAGTATTGCAAGGTAATGAAATTCTTCATAAAGAAGGTTTGACTCTGAACAAAATTCATGCAAAGTTTATTAAAGTGTGCAGCATTTCTTTGCCTTCATTTTTAGCAATAAAAAAAATTTGGTTTGTTGAGTTTCAACTTTGTCACACCAGCCTTGAAGACAATCCAAATGAAAATGTGCAACACCATCAGCAATTGTTCAGAAAGTGCACAAAATGGTGCTGAACAAATAGGTCAAGGTGCGTGAAATTGCTGAGGCTATAGGAATCCCTAAAGAGCCTGCGGGAATATCTTGCATAAAGAATTAGAGATGAATGTTTTGTGCAACATGTTTGCTGATAGCAGATCAAAAGCAAATATGCATGAGAAGCTCTGGGTAGTGCTTGGAGAGATTTAACTGGAACAAAACAGATTTTGTGTGCAAATGGTTGAAATTTTAATTCATCACACATCGGAATCCAATCAGCAATCAAAAACAGTTTTGAGAAGCATGCTGTTCAGTGCCAAATAATATAAAGTTGGCTCCATTAGCTGGAAAGGTGATGGCATTGGTGTTTTGGATGCTGAAGACATTTTACTTAATGAATGGCCAAATTAATAATCGGGGAGTTTTACTCTCATCTTTTAACTAAACCAGTTGCCATTATTCATGAGAAAAGACCTGGTTTGCAGATGAAAAAGATATTTCACAGGACAATGCACCTGCCCATAAAAGCATTCTGCCAAAGGCAAAGCTATTAGGATCTGGGACCAAGCTAAAGATGGAGCCTTTGAAACATGTCCAAGTAAGTGGAACAAAATGAGTGAAACTTTGAGTGATTTCGTAATAATAATTTGTTATATTAGAATCTGCTCTACAAACTGTAGTAACATCCACTCTACTCTGGCTCACTCAGAATTCTAACTTTTCCCAAAGCTCAAGCTCTTCCTCGTGGGACAGCAGTCTTTGAACCAATAGGTGGTTGCATCTGTAGATGCTTATTTTGCAAACCTTCTAGAAAACCACACTACAGGGATGGGATAACTACACTGGAGATTGCATTGGAATAAGTGCATTGCTCTTAAAGGGGATTATGTTGAAAAATAAAAATATTTTGGAACAATATTTTTTTTTATATCATTGTATAATTAGCTTCACTGTGCAAGTTACAAATTACATTTAAGTAAAAATATTTTTTTGTTTGTTTTCATTGTTAAACTAAGAACGTTCCAGATCATCCTTGTGGTATAGAAGAATTCAAATGTTACCAAAAACCCATGTAAAACATAACTTGATATCACAGGAGTGCATAGATCACTGATTTTAAATGGACAACTGGAATTGACTATTACCATTTACTTCCATTTCATGTTCTTGCAAATTAGTGACTTATCTCCCAATGCATATTGTCCAGTGAATTAGTTGGGAAAAGATAGCAGTGGACCTAACTTTTGTTAGAGAGCATAACTTTTTTTAATTTAGTAAGAAGAATTAGCTCTTCAAAACAAGGTGAGAGTTTTTCGCTCCTTCCAAAATTGCATGGAAAATCCAATAATAGGTTTAAAAATAATATTTGAATTTATAAAAAAGCATTTGCTACTAATGACGAAACAATTCTATATAAAGAAAATTAAGGTTCATAGTGATAAAAGTGAATGCACTTCATGAGAAAATATTTAAAAAATTATAAGTTCTCTTTTAAAATTTTCTTTAATAATGTCATAGCTCAGGCCTGTTACATTACTTCAGTGGTACTGTCAGTGGGTCTTCATCAATTTTGCCATCAGCAGATTCATTTATGTCAATAAACACATGAATTTCTGCTTTTTAAATTTATAATTATAGGTTCTAAAATTTTTTCATGCCCTATTTCATGCACGAACTTGTCTTATAGTTTTTCAATTTTTGTACATAATCCAGTCTTTCTGTAGTCACCTTGTCAGTTTCTGGGTAAATAAATTTAAATCTTTTGAATTAAAAGGTGTTTCTCTTTGCAATCCCCACCTAATTTGAGCTCAGACAAGTTTAGTGGGATTATATGGCAATTGTAAACCTGACTGCACAGTACTTGTCTTTCAGAACAATATCTTCACTAAATTCAGTACTTGTGCTTCACCATTGTACTTTTTTTAGTTTTTCAAAGAAAATGGTTACAATCAGCCAAACTAACAGGACAACTCAAAGAATACATTTAATTCACTAAGTTGTGCATAAATCAAGTATTTTTTATATTTGAGGACAAGGTCCTTAAACAGAAAGCAGGACTTATAATGGGCAGTCCATTATCTTTCTTAGCAGACTTATTCATGAGCAATTTTGAGATGAATATTACTAAGGCTTTTCCCCACATTTTTAAGGTTTGGCACAGATATGTAGACAATGTCTTCGTTATTATAAACTAAAAGCATTGAAAGATGCACTAAAACTTTTGTATCTGCAAGAGCCTTCAATTAAATTCACTGCCAAAATGGAAAGAGATACGAGGGCTGATCAACAAAGACTGAGACTGATTTTTTCCTGTAGCTTCCGTGATAGTTTTGTATCTGTAACATAAATATTTGAAAAGAGCGGGTTTTTATGTATAATGTTGGTAGGCGGCAGCACTCTCGTATTGGTAGGTTGGTAGTAATGCTCTATTTTGTAGACCCTACGTGCATTTCGCATACCAGACAATGGAGGTGATGTGAATGGAGACAAGCCGTGAGGTGCTGTGTCTCTTTGCTGATGGATCAATTTTTTTAAATTGATTATCACCAGTAATGAGTCATGGCTACATCATTATGATCCTGAAGGAAAACAAGCCAGCACAGTATGGAAATCGCCAAGTTCTCCAACATCAAAAAAGGCTAAAGTTGACCCATCTGCAGGGAAAATGATGGTGATCACATTTTTTGACTGTAATGGAATGATTTACCAGCATGCAGTTCCCCCTCACACTACTGTTACAGCAGCATACTACACATCAGTATTGGCTACACTGAGGAAGCACATTGCAAAGAAACGACCAGAGCTTTCTCGGACTGGGTGGCAACTTCATCATGACAATGCAAGGCCTCACGTCGCAAATCAAGTCATGCAGTTTCTGGCTTGATTCAACATTACCTGTGTGCCACATCCACCTTATAGCCCCGATCTTGCACCCTGTGACTTTTTTTTATTCCCATCACTAAAGGCAAAGTTTAGGGATATTCGATTTGAGAACTCTGAAGCAGTGCTCAAGAAAAGTGAGGCGATTTTCAAGGACCTGACAAAGAATGGTCTGCAGCACGTGTTCAAGGACTGGCAGAGACGCTATAAAAAGTGCATTGAAGTAGGAGGGGACTACTTTGAAAAAGATCTTGTAAACATTGAATTGGAGTAATAAACATCGGTGAAAAAAAATCAGTCTCAGTCTTTGTTGATCAGCCTTCGTATGTTACCATTTTTAGGTCTGAAGATAAAATGTAATAATAAACTTGAATTTGGCATCTAAAGAAAAAAGACACAGACAATGAAACAAAGCTCATGGTTTCAATCCAAGATCACATAAGGAAGCAGCATTTAACAGCATGATATACAGACTAATAAGTATACCACTGAGTAAAGAAAAATACAAGAATGAATATCTATCTATACATAATAGAAGCAGGCAGCTAAATCCAATGGGTTCAGCAAACAGATGATTAACCAAAATATTTAAAAGATTCCAGAAACAAAAAAGAATTAAACAAATAACTTTGAGTGATTTATCAGAGGAAAAACAATTAAAAAGTTCACTTACCCCCCCATTAGCCAATAAGAAATTTCATAAAATTTTCAAGCTGTACATCATCTTAGCACCTCAAAACTGATACAGTGTAAAAGATTTATTGGAATTAACCAAAGCAGATTTCAAGCCCAAAGAGGAAAAAATCTGATATTTACCAGATTAATGTAATGATTGTGAAAAATTCTATGTAGGGAAGACAAAGAGAAATATAGGCATTAATTGAAGGAACATTGGAGAAACACCCATTACAAACAAATAGATGAATCAGCTACAACACCACATTTTTGGAATGAAAACCACGAAATAGAAAAAGGCATCAAGTTATTAAAAACTGTTCAACAACCGAAAAAATAAGCATATGGGAAAGGATTTACATAAAAAACATGAGCATAATCTTTTGAAGTTTGATATCTCAGAAGCAGACGGCACTTTATTTAAGTCTATCACTAGACCACCAGAATCAACCCAGATACCTACCTACCCAGCATCTACGAATGATCCAACAGTAGTTTAACAGTTGATGATGTGGGAAAAGTTCCACAAAACAATTCTTTTTTTAAAAATGGCAACACTTGCAATTGTTTCCATCACTTCACTTGTTGAGTGTTAACAAGTGTTCACTTGTTGACCATTATTTATGGTCTCAAATTTGTGCACGATAAGTACTTAAGTGTCACCAGGTAAGGCCTGGTTTGTTACATTTACAACCCCTTTGGGACAATGTTATCATACTGGGGAAGGAAAATACAGCTGGTGAACGAAATAAATAGATTTCATCTCATCTTGAAATTAATCCAAAGTTGGTAGGATTATTTTAGTTTCCTACACACATTCCAGTTGTGACCAATGGGTAGAATTATTCATCTCTGTAATGAAAATGACAGAAGTATGCATTTTGATGAGGATGCTCCAAAGTTCACTATCTTTGTGCCTTATTGCTTCCTTATTACAAAACTATCATATTTTATATAGTGTAATTGAATTAACAAGATGGGATTCCAGGAATGGCAGAGCTGATTACCACGAGTTACATGCTACATGTCTCTCTATGGGTCATACACTAAGAGCTTCAAGGCCAAATATTCCATTTAACAGGCATTATATAAACAAGCTGCACAGTGTATATTAAGTTTTCATTCAACACTGAATGAATCACTTTTATTAATTTCAACATGGATGAAATTGATAGCTGTGCAAATGTATCTGGTGTCCATTTCTTCCTAATGAGATTGGGATGAGAAACAAATAATGTAATCATTTTTGACTGGTAATCTTATTTATCATTGTGGTAATGTCTGGCTTATTAGAATTCTTGCATTTGCCATTAGATGGCAGTATTATACATTTGGATTCATGCACCAAGAAATCTGTGGACTGCATTATACTAGATTATGAAAATTCAGCAATGGCAGAATGAGTGGCAAGGAATCTGGAAACACTTTCCTAGATGTTGCTTCGTCTGCAACAAATCCCACTTCCTGCTGATGGGATTTAATCAGGGTTGCCTTGGTAGGAAGCCAGCAGTCTACCCACTTGGTCACAGCACTGTCTTTCTACATAATATTATGAAGGAAAACTCATCTCATGTGATTAGTTTGTTTCAACAGACAATCAAATCAAAGAGCAAGAGGAAAAATGACAGAAACATTAGAAAAATAAATGATCACTTTATTTCTTAAATGTAAATTGGAACTTGCACAGTGAAGCTAATCATATTAATTGATATCGTTGTATGATTCAGTTGAACTACACACTCTTAAAGCTTCACTTACTTAAAAGTTACAATGATATCAATTAAAATGATTACTTTGTTTGTCATTAAGTTCTGTTACAAATCTCCAGCACTCAGTAGCCGTTCTTGAACAAACTAATTTTCAGGTCTTTCAACAGAGGCTCAAGAATAATTGTTAAAGCATGAATATAATTTCACTAAAATTTTCTTGAAGGTAGATTATTATTTAGTTGGAGCTACGTTTGTTATGTTTTAAAGAAAGATATTAGCATGAACTTCAGCTAATGGTACATCATCTATAGAGCAAGACTAAATTTTCAATAATTTCATCTGCTCATAACTCTCTTCACCTAGATTTTTTTTTTTTTTTTTATTTTTTTTTTTTTTTTATTTATGGACACTCTTTAACATCTCAGGTCATCAGCGTCCCATTCAACTCAGGGCGTGAAACGGCCTACAAATTTTGCTCAGAGGCCTCTCTTTCAGGCTTGAGGTTCTTTTTCGTGCCGTAAATGTACGACACGGGACCCACGGCTTTACTTCCCTTCCGAAGGAAGCCATACGTAGGATTTTTACGACCGAAAAAATCCATCGGTCCTGGCCGGGTTCGAACCCGCGATCTTGGGTTTAGGAGGCAAGTATGGTAACCGCTACACCACCAGGACCGACTCTTCACCTAGATGGAAGTCCAAGAATATATTGCACATTCTACATTGCTAGGAGATTTTGGATGTTATAACTAAAGTGGCAGTAACAAACTTTTAACTCCTACAAGCAACTTCAGAGAATATTGCTTTCTTCCTAGATTCAGTGGTGGTTTCGGTGCAAGAGATTACCGACAACAGAGTGGTGGTCGATCTGGATCTTCTGGAGGAAGTGGAGGAAGGAACCAAGGTGGATATGGTGGATATGGCAACAGTGGAGGTGGAGGACATTCAGGTAAGCAATTAGTATTTTTTGCTACTTACTTTTTAACTGCATAAGGGAGATTTCAAGTCTGCAATTGTCCTTAAGGGTAAGTAAGTAATCACCATTTGAAATGTTTCAAAATTGTGCTGATTACAGTAATATATTTTATGATAGGAATAGAGCTAGTCTTAAACAGTTTGTAGCATAAAAGTGCAAATCTAATAAGTTCATGAAGTGCTCTAATTGCAAAGAAAAAATAGAGCTATATCTTAACTCTGTATAAGGGTCAAGTCATCATTATGGCAAATATTTTATTTCTTTCAAATGTGCAGCAAAGCTGGAAATTTGCTGCACAAGTTTGAAAGTCCGGATTATGTGAGGTATGATCCACAATTTTCCAGCCTGACCATTTTAGGTAGGTGATAATAATAAAAATAGAGGTATCATTCTTCAGTTCTTCATCATAATCTTCCTTTATTTCATTGCATTTCTCACTACTATGGATTAACCATTTCAGTCATATAAACATATATGTATGTTTATATGACTGTAATAGTAATAGTCTGAAGCTTTGTCTGCAAATTACAGTAAAACAAGATTTCAGTTCTGAAAACAGGTAATAGTTGCTCGGGCCAAGATCTTGGCTTTATAATGGATGATGCAGTTACTGGAAGGTACATACATTCCCAGAAACCATAGGGACTGGCTGCGCAACAAACTCTTAAACTCAGCATTGTGTAGTAAAGCACTAGTACCTTTCTAGTCACTGTTGTATTTCTTTCTTTGACGTCTTATCAGAAATCCTCTGCAGTCTGAATCCTCTTCTGCTACTGCATAATCATAGAAGACGACCATAGTTTCATTCTCTGTGACAGTGAATTTCAATACTGCCCTTTTGTTACCACAGCAAGGAGTTGCGAGCGCAAGCTGATCGAGGACGGACATCTTTATACATGCTCTGTGAGCAGCAGGTGTAATGGGTGTTTCGGCAGAAATATATCGCGGTAGAATTGGCCTTTTTAATAAAAGGAAAATTAAGACGGAAGAAAATGGTTACAAGGACCAAATGACCATGATTTGGTACGGTCTTGTGCTGATGGCGATATTGGTGATAGGTGGTGTGGAATTAAACCCCGGGCCGGAAATGGAGCAGGTCGTCGGAATGTTAAAGGAAATTATTGAATTGAGAAAGATGCAGAAGAGACTAGAAACAACAATATGCAGAATAACCGAAGATATGAGAGAGATTGTTGCAAGCTATCAACAGAGAGTGGAACAAGATCTGGTGAACCATGACCGAAGGATAAGGAGACGGGAAAAAGCAGAGGCAAATAATAGGAAAGTAAACATTATCATATTTGGAGTACAGGAAAGTAGACAGAAGAGAACGTGGCAAGAGGTTGAGGAAATATGCAAGGAAAAGTTAGGGATCCAACTACAGGGCTCGGAAATAAGTGACTCCTTTAGAATAGGTAGAAAAGGAGCTAGACCGAGGCCGATACTTGTCAAGTGCACCACCATGAAATTTAAATGGAGGGTGCTGGAAAGTACAAAAAAAAACTTGGAGGCTTAGCGGCACGAAGATATTCATTGAGCAAGATTACGGAAAGGAAGAAAGGGAATATAGGGCTACTTTATTGAAGCAAATGAAAAAAGCCAGAGAAGAAGGCAAGGTCGCATACGTTAGGGGTTTGAACCTTTTCATAGACGGAAAGAAACAGGACATGAATGGACGAAATATGATAGTTGCAGACTCAGCTAGCAGAGAGGATCAAAGTTCAGGAATTCAATGTGGCGGCGGAGAAGAAGAAACCGATAAAGGAGAGGAGGGGAAAGATGAGCAGCTGACTTCATCACCACAATGCATTGTACAGTTGCCTCAACAGAGAAGTGCACAGTGCAATGGCTGGTCTGAATATGTGGAACGAGACGGGGTTGAGTGTAGTTTCCATGCCTGGGGGAAGTATTATCCAGGTAGAGGAACGAAGAGTCGCGTCAGGCAAAGAAGCGAGACTTACAAGAAGCAAAGCCATGTTGGAGCAATAGAGGTTTGGGAGAAAGGATTCAGTATAGGAAGTGTGTACCTTATCTATAGTATGCTGGAATGTTGAAGGGTTAATAGCGAAAATAGGGAACAGTGATATCAATCTGATAATCAAGTGGGCCGATGTGCTAGCAGTGTTAGAGACATGGTTATTAAATGATTCTACCATTGTCATGGGGTATGATTATTATGGAAAAAAAGGGGTGAAAGTTAAAGGAAAAGGTCGGGTGTCTGGTGGCATAGGGTTATTTGTGAAAAGAGATAAAGGTCTTAAAGTTAAGGTTGAAAAGAATGTAGGAGGTGATAAAGTGCTGTGGTGTAAATTCAGTGGTGTACATGGAAAAAGTTCAGATGTGTATTTAGGTATTGTCTATAACCCACCTAGCTCTTCGAGCTTTTATGACCCAAATTTGTTCATTAAATTGAGTCAAAACATTGAAGAGCTACAAGACAAGTTTACAGATGTAGAACTAATCTAGTGGGGGATCTAAATGCAAGAATAGGGGAAGAACAGATTAGGGTAGATTTTAATAACTGGGGTCCAATAAAAGCAAATTTAGAGAAGCGTTGTAGCAATGATAACGTTTTCAATAATGAGGGAAAAAAATTAATAGAGTTCTGTGAAGAGAACAACTTCTTAATGTGTAATGGAGTGAAAGGGAATGATGAGAGGGAAGAATTTACTTTCGTAAATAAAAATGGGCAAAGTGTTATAGATTATATGCTATATACCGTAGGTCTGGATAGGTACATAGCTGGATTTGAGGTTATGGATATGATAAGTGCAAGTAATCACTTCCCACTTAGAATGGAAATCCAAATGATAGAATATAGTAGGAGGGAAAAAAATTTTCTGGTCAGGTGAACAAAAAATTAAACATTACAGATGGGTAAATGATCTAGCTGAAATGTTCCATACAAAGTTAAATCAAGAAGTGGAATGTATGGGGAGTAGATATTTGTTACCATTATTAGAGAATAGAAAAGTTGAAGAATGTATTTTTAGTGTAGAGGAGTCCGTTAAAAAAGCAGGAAATAAAATGAAAGTGCCTGAGGGGAAGCCAAAAGTCAATAATAGCTGGTATGATAAAGAATGCGCAGATATGAGAAGGGTACAGAGGGAGCTAAAATACTGGAGGCAAACAGGAGAGGAGACAGAAAGGGACAACTACCTTGTAGTAAGATGGGGATACAGGTGCTTATTAGAAGTAAAAAAGGAAGCGTGGGTGGGGTGAAGCTTAGCCAGAAATTAAACGAGACAGCGAGGAAGAATGACAACAAGGCAATTTGGGCAATGATAGGTAAAATGTGCAAAAGAAAGGGAGGAGATTATGTGGTAACACCATCAAAATGGTATAAGTTTTTTCAGGGCCTTCTGGGAGTAAAAACTTTGATTATTCAGGATAATTTGAATATTGATAATTTATGGAAAATAGATTTGTTAGATAGCAAAATAATTTCAAGTGAAGTTTTGGAACAAATTAAAAAGTTAAGACCTAATAAAACATGTGGAATAGATGGAATACCAGGAGAATATTGGAAAGTTTGGGTAGAAGACCTTAACAGATTAAATATATTGAGGCGATTACTGAACATAATCTTTGAAGAAAGAAAAATACCATAAAATTGGAGAATGGGAATTGTAACACCAATACATAAAGGTAAAGGTGATATTAGGAACCCAGCAGATTATGGAAGAATTAGTTTACTCTCAGTTATTGGGAAAGTCTTGACTGGAGTGTTAGCAAAGAGACTACAAGAATGGGCAGAGAAAGAAAAGAAAATTTCAGTATTTCAATCACGCTTCAGGAAAGGAAAAAGAACAGTTGACAATATTTTTATAATTAGAACATTAGTCAGAAAATATCTTGGTATCAAAAGAGGTAGAATTTATTTGTTGTTTTTGGACTTGGAGAAAGCTTTTGACACAATTTCTAGAGAAGCACTTTGGGTTAAACTGAGAAAGAAAGGGGTAAGTCAGAATTTTATAAAGGTAATACAGAATATTTATAAAGAAAACGAATTTCATGTTAAATGTGAGAGCGGCAGAGTTAAAAAAATACCAAATAATGTAGGTCTAAGACAAGGATGTAAATTAAGTCCAGTTCTATTCAGTCTGTTTATTGAGAAGGTTTTAGAAGAAATTAGCAAAGGTAATGTACATTTGCAAACTATAAATAATATAGAGATACCGGGTCTGCTCTTTGCAGATAATTTGGTAACAGGTTCTCTAACAAGTATAGGCTTAAAACGATCATTAGAAATTATAGGTACTTTTTGTAGAGAATGGGAGCTCAAATCTAAGATTATGGTGATGAAAAAAGGTTTCAAATTTAAAAAATGGGGAAAATGGTGGTGGGAGGGCACAGAGATTGAAGTTGTTAAGAAAATTGATTATTTAGGTGTTAGATTGTCTAGTAATGGGAAATGGAGTGATCAAAGAAGGAAAGCAGTAGCAGAAGGAAAAATAACCATGAGTGTAATTAGATCTTGTGTTAACAAAATACCAAATATACAAGTAAAATGGCTAGAGAGAATATATGGTTTAATGGTGGAGAGCAGAATGATGTATGGAATTGAAATCTGGGGGCCAGATGAAGGATGGAAAGGGATAAATATGATAAATATATTATTCTGTAGAATTGTTCTGGGCTTACCTAGATCTTCACCTAACGAGGTTGCTCTAATGGAACTAGGAAGATTGGGCTGTAAAAGCAAGGTCATGGAAAGAGTATTGAAATATTGGTATAGAATAGGGAGACTAGAGGACGAGAATATTATTAATCAGTACCTGGTAGCACAAAGTAAAATCAAAGGGAGAGAAACTTGGCTATCTAAAATCCAAAATATCATACAAGAAGTGGGCATGGGACTAGTATGGTACCAGGGAGACAGGTTGGGTAAAGGATTTTGGAAAGAGATAACAATAAGAATCAAGGATGTAGAAAAACAGGAAATATGGGCAAATCTTAACACCAAGAAATCTCTGAGATTATATAGTACACTAAAAAATGAGTGGGGAAGAGAAAGGTATGTTGAAATTTGTGATAAGGTAGGAAGGGAAGGGTTGGCATGGTTTAGAACAGGAGTAAAATATTTAAGTGGATTAAAAAATGGACACACTAAGGGGAAATGTCCTATGTGTAAAGAACCAGATAGCACTTGGCATTGTATACTAGAATGTAAGCAAACTAAGTTTTGGAGGGAACAGTTCTTATTAAGAAAATGGGAAAATCTACCAGATGAAATAAGAGGTAGAAGAATTTTAAATTTAAAGTCAGATGACGATATTAAGGAACTAGGAAAATACATAGGCAAGATAAGACAAAAATGGTTATGGGTATAAAATACGTGAAATGAGCTTGAGAGTAAAATTGTTGGATAGTAAAAGGAGGATGGAATGAGTAGGGAAAGGTATGGGGCTAGTTTTCTAATGTTAGTTTACTTTTAATGTTGTGTTTTGTTGTGGTTGGATCGAAGCCCGGTCCCCTGGATATTCCAGAGGTAGCTGCTGATGAACCAGGGACTGGGGGGCTGAACCAATCAATTTAAAATAAATTTTGAATGGAGCCAGTGCCTTCTGGAATAGCCGAAGGCACTGTTTCTAATTATTATGTTTAAAGGTAAAGATAGTATATCAAAATATTGTAATTGCGAGGGGTACATCTAAAATAGGAGGAGGTCCCTTATAGTTTGCATTTGCATGATTGAGTGTTTGTAAAACAGTACTGCTGTTGTAAAGGAGTAAATTTGTTGTGTTATTAAATGGAAATAAATTCAATGCAAAATGTTAGTTAAATAGGATCCTTATACACCAATAACCAGGTGTTAGTGTGTAGAAGGACCAAAGGAATAACCAACTCTAAATTATAAATTATAATTTATAATTATATAAATATGGCCAAATGAGTATAAGCAATAAAAGAAGGAAGAAGGAAGGTTTAGTATAGCAAAAATATAATTTAATATCGCACTGAATGTATGAGTTACTTTTAATGTTGTGTTTTGTTTTGGTTGGATCGATCCCGGTCCCCTGATATTCCAGCAGGTAGTTGCTGATGAATTGGGGACTGGAGGGCTAAGCCAATCAATTTGAAATAAATTTTGAATGGAGTCAGTACCTTCTGGAATTGCCGAAGGCTCTATTTCTAATTGTTATGTTTAAAGGTAAAGGTAGTATATCACGAAATATAGTAAATAGTGTAATTGAGAGGGGTACATCGAAAATAGATGGAGTCCCTTATAGTTTGTATTTGCATAAGAGTACTGTTGTTGTAAAGGAGTAAACTTGTAAATTCAAATTCAAATGTATTTCTTCATGAGGTACCACAGCAAAGAGATTCAAAAACTTCTGACACATTCCACATGCAGAATTCAGAGCACCCATCTTGCAGTAACGTTAGGCATATGCAAATGCCTACTTAGCATTTCTCATCAAAGGAGATGTTTCTATATGAACACGTAAACCAGCCTACCTTCATATAGATGATCTTCAAAGGTCTTTTTCTGCCCAAATCAAATTATTTTGACCATTACTGCATAGTGGAATATAAAAGGTCTTCTGTAGTTGAAAAACTTAATCACTGCTCTATATTCAATTTTGAACATTATGCTGTATTATGCAACACATCTGGCTAGAATGAAGTTTCTGCAAGCAAATGACTGGCATGGTCAGAAAGGAAATTATGTGCTTACACTCCTAAACACATATCAGCCTTCCATGTTCAGCCCATAAACTTATGGACATGTCACATACTTCTGAATGTCACCATCAAATTGTAGCTTCAAGTGCTTAGTTGTTGCTAGTTAGCAGTTAGTATAGTGGTTGCATCATTCAAAGATGGGAGTAAGAAAAGAGGAGCAGCAGTCATATAAAACCAGCATTCTTCAGAAGAAGGCTGCATAGAATTGACTAATTTTGCTCTGCCATATCAAACAAGAGCTACGTTGGTTGGAGCCTTCAAACATGGACACAGCACATTCAACCTGCGTCAAAATGGACATCCTGATTAATTTATGTACATTTGTGTTTTTCGTCCCCCCCCCCCACAGTGACTCCTGTACTGTTTGGACAGTATTTCATGTCATTGTCCCTGAACAAATTTGCCTTAAAACAAGTTTAATTGTATTAACACCTGACTTAACGACTCAGTTCAGAATCCAATGAATGTGATGGCTTGCAGCATAGCAGTAGGGTGTTAGAAATACTGCACATACTCATACAAGATCACATTGCCATCCTTGTGCATTATACAGGGTTATTCTAAATGATTGTCAGAGGCTCGTGAATTTTTTTTAGAAAATGTGGAAACCATACCATTTTTATTGTTGCAGTGATAGACAAACTATCAAATTTTTGTTTTGCATCACTGTAGTGACATCGGTTACCACCAGATGGCAGTAACAGCAGTGTTTAACAAAATGGTGGTTAGCAGTAAGCAGAAATCTTTTTGTATTCTTGAATATCAACAACACAATCCATTACCATAGTCCAGCGCCATTTTCTGATAAAATATGGGAAGGAGCCTCCTTCCGACAACTCTGCAGATTGTATGCACAATTTGTGGATATAAGTTGTTTGTGCGAAAGGAAAAGCCGTAGGCATCCCACTGTGTCAGAAGTGGATGTGAATTGGATTAGGGACATTTATCTCCGTAGTCCTACGAAATTTAGCAGGGAACTGCAAGTTCCTCAAACCACAGTATGGCGTGTGTTACAAAGGCGCCTAAAGGTAAAGCTATATTGCCTGCAATTGCGTCAAGCTCTAACAGCTAATTACAAAGTCCTACATTAAAACTTTTGCATGGCACAGCAGGAACGTTTTGAAGATGATGATGGGTTTTCTTGACATATAGGTTACAGTGAAGAAACTACTTTTCATGTGTATGGAAAGGTGAACAAGCAAAACGTTCACATTTGGGGTACAATTAACTCCCATTGTTATGTGGAACATGTGTGAGACTCCCCTGGGGTAAATGTGTTCTGTGCTGTTTCAAACACGAAGGTGTATGGCCTGTTCTTCAATGTACAGACAGTGACAGCTGACTTACCTGGACATGCTCACAGAATGGTTGTTACCCCAATTGAGTGACGACAGGGACGATTACATGTTGCAACAGGATGGTGCACTGCCTCTTTTCCATGGGGAGGTCAGAGCATTTTTAAACCAAGAACTTTCACAACGATGGATGGGACGTGGAACAGAAGGTGATCTGTGCTCTTGCCCTTTCCACCATGTTCACCTGATCTTACACCATGCGATTTCTTCCTCTGGAGACATGTTAAAGATCAGGTATTTGTTCCTCCTCTACCGATGGATATTCAGGAACTGAAGCAGTGCATCTGAGCTGCCTTCGAACCATCTCCGTTGCCATGTTGACTCGGTGTGGGAAGAGTTGGACTATCGAGTAGATGTTTGTAGAGTTACAAAAGGCGCACATATCGAGCATTTGTAATGTATGTATAAAAAAACTTTGAGTTACAGTACACAATAAAACAAGATTCATATTCCTACGTCAATTGCACTGAGAGTTATGAATTTTTGTACCCCGACAATCATTTAGAATAACCCTGTATTTCTGATAATCATTGCAATTCAAGCCGTGTGACACTTTTCTGAAAATGTACGAACAAAAATCATATTTTTACATCAAGTGGTTTGTATCTTATGGCTTGTCAATTTTTTTTATTGCTCCTGAAATAATTAAATCTGTGCTTATTGCCAAATTAATAAACAGTATACCATGATATATGACATAACTTATACTTTATGCATACTCTTTAATATCGTTACAAATTAATAATTCAATATTGCATAGTTTATACCTCCCAAAAGAATATTATTTGTTAAAAGTATTTATATGTCAGAGAAGTACACTTATTTCAGCAATGGGATAAGTGGCACTATCTGGTGGCATTTCAAAATGATCCTCTGCATACACCACACATGAAGGGACATAGTACGGTGTCACACTAGCACAAAATCAGTTCCTACTGTACTGAAATATCTCCTGGTAATGAATTCAAGAATACTCATACTGGAGTCTTAATTTTAAAGTTTCCTTCTTATAACAAATGTCTGTTTTTAAGAAACATTCTCAAAAGTCATGAAGAAAATGCAATGAACACAATTAAGACCATTATATGATCGAGTTCAGCTGCACACTCTTATGGCTTCACTGTTTATATGTAGTACATGTTTCACGAACCCTTGTTTGCATTCTCTGCTACATATAATTAGCTTCATTGTACAGTTCCAATTAGCATTTCTAATTAATGCCCCCACCTTTTTTTTAATAGCAGTTTAAGGAACAGTGCACTCATAACAGATAAAAAAAATGTGAAATTACAAACGTGCCTCTTATTTTCTTGAAAGTTAAGAGAATTATTACTGTCTAAATTTGTCTTACTACTTTTAAAGCTGTCACATTTGATTTCTTGATTGAATTATTACGTGTCAAGTTAAGCATACTATGTAGTGATTAATCATTGGTAATGGCAGTTATCAATGGCTTACTCAAGATTTACCACACTTTACTTAGGTCAGCATATGTATGTGAAGGGACCATTATGTTCCACTAACAATCTGTGCTTATTTAATTGGCTCGATTGGCATGCATTTAAATTGTATGAAGTAATACCAATTATGTGCATTTTGCAGTAGTGCAGGTATCATAGATTGCTGTTATTTTTTTATTTAGAATTCACCATTTAGAAATATTTTATATTTGTCATTTTTTTAAGATTTTTTTTAACTAATATGTAGAAATATAACACTATTTTGTGTGTATTTTTTATTTACTTATATTTTCTGGAATGGAAGAATCAGACCTGAAAAATTTGGGCCAAGGCCAGGATTTGAACCACGAATCTTTGGCCCTTCATGCCAATGCTCTAACAAACTGAACTATGTTGATCTCCTCTAAGCATGTAATCACAAACCTTTCTCATCTGATTTTATATGTCCCAGAGACCTCCCTAAGATTTTCTCTTGTTAGAGGTCTATTCCTTAAGAGACAAGTCTAAATTTTTAAAAGTTGAATTTCCTTTCCAACTAATGTCCTACTCACAGCTAATGTACAAGAATTATTCCTGTACAAAAGGTTGTTTAGAATATAAGCCAGTTCAAAAATACTTGTGTATTTCAAATCACCTCTTAAGGAATAACTCCCTTGCAATATAGAAAACGTTAGGTCTTCAGGATATATAGGATGAAATGAGATAGATTTGTGTTTCCATGGCAAATTATTGTTACAAAATCACTCAAATTTCACTAATTTTGTTCACTTACTTGGACATGTTTCAAAGGCGATTGCCTGCATCAGCTTGGTCCCAATGATCATTCGTAGATCATTGGACCACCAGAGTCAACCCAGATACCTACCTACTGAGCTTCTACAAATGATCCAATAGTCATATAACAAATTATTTATGAGGAAGTCACTCAAATTTCACTAGTTTTGGACATGTTTCAAAGGCATTGTTATAGGATGTTATATTTCACTGTGAAAATCTGAAACTATTTAAATTTAGATCCAATAGTCATTTAACAGCTGTTGATGTGGACAAAAGTTCCATGAAACATATGTTCTGAGTAAATCTCGTGTAAGTGAAACCATAAATATATTCTAAATATCCGACTCAGAAGAGATTATTAATGGGTGTTTCACTGTGTTCAATTACAAATTGAATTAATATTTAAAATTTTACTTTATTATTAATGTTGCTGCTTGAATAGTTTATTCCTTTTTTTTATTTTGCTGAAGTTTCCAAATTTTAAATTGCTTCTAATCCACAGTTTGAACATGCACTGAAGACTTTTTTTAAATCCACCCCTGCAGGTAAAATTAATAAAATGATGGGCATTGCAGATTTTAAACAACATAATGTAACTAAAAAAATTAAGCAACCTTGAGCCCAGCAGCTTCAGAAGGCCAAGGCTTACTGTACGACCACTGCATCTTCTAACTTGCAACGTCATGGACAGAGTGCAGTATTGTAGGGAGCCATGTGATCAGCACACTGCACCCTGCTAGCCATTGCCACCTGCCATTCTTGATCTGGGGTCACTACCTCTCCATCAGATAGCTATGCAATGGTACATCATCACAAGGCTGGGTGAACCCTACTCCAGACCTTGCTAGCTTATAAACTTTAAAAGCATTTACTGAGGCTTGAACCTGGGACTTGCAGTCAGCTGTGCTAACCACAAGACTAGTGAGGCAATCATCATGTAACAGTCTTATAAATGAATTTATTTTCTAATTTAAAGTTCATAATACAATATGAATAGCCACCAATTGTGCATCAAAATAAGAGGTTTGTTCCAGTATAAGAGATAAATAGAGAAAAGATTTCAATAAATTCCTGCACAATATTTTTAAGAGTTTGCACACTTTTTCTTCACATTCTGAACAAGTGTAGGATTATGCTACATATCTTTATATTCTCATGGGTATGTGTCAACAGTAGTTCTGAAATTGATAAGAGGATGTATTTTCTGGAATAAATCCAGATTATGTTGCCAATTTCTATTTTGTTTATACATACTTTCTGTATTATGTGATATGAAAATATTTTTTCTTATAACAAGAGGACCCGTTTTTAATATAAAATATTATAGAACAATTATATGTAAGAAATTGCATAGTGGTGACTGGTGCTCATTTTGTAGCTGCTGTAATTATTCTAAGGGCTTGATTTTTTAACAGTTTGTAACATATATAAGTAATAAGAGCTTTACAAAATTTAAGCAGGTTTGATTGTTCAGCATGTCTTGAACAATCCTATATATATATATATATATTCATTTCAATATATTCAACTTTCATCTTGACAAATGCATAAATTTGTTGAAATGACTTTTCCACACGAGTTTTTGAGCAAAAGTACTAATTGAAAATTTATGTCCGAATTTTGTACAAACCTTATTACTACTAATCTGGGATATTGAAATCTGGCACTATAACATAGGGTAAATATTTGGAAAGAATGTCTTGTTTGTATTTATTTTCATGGCATTACTCAGTTCGATTTAATACTTTTAAGAGTTTTATTAATTTGATTTGGGCTATCTTTAATTTTTTCCTTGGTAATTTAATACATGGGACAAATCAACATATGGTGCTCTTCTTACTCAGGTATGAGGTGATTCATATAAAACTCGCACATTTCTGTATTTTTTTCAACAAGAATGACTCTTAACAACAAATTTTTATGTATCAAATGTAGACTAGCTCTAGGATATATTAAACACCTATCATAAATGTTAAAATTGCCCTCCTGAAGGCAGAGCTGTGTACATTCCATGTTCTTGTCTGCTTGTTAGAGGAATCTGTTGTCAATATCATTGATTTCATATATAGTGTTCTGCTTCAAATTGTCCAGTGTCAGAGCAATGTGGCATATATTGTCTTTTCAAGTAATTCTGTAAGGAAAAATCTGTTATTTTTAAATTTGGAGATGTTGATGGCTACTTTTATGAAAATTATTCAGCCATTTTATTATTTAGGAAGACAACAGTGAAGTTATTTTAAATTAATATTTATATTCCAGACATGTTTCAAATGCACTTGCATTTATCCTCGGCTACTTTCATTGTTATTGCCTTGTTGCTACCTCCCATTTGCAGTGTCTGTTGAACTTAGTAATTAGGTCGTTGTCAGGTGGAATTTCAAAATTTATCACATTGTTTGTGATGGGTATACATATTTAAATTATTAAAAACAGCAAGAAACTGTTGTTTAAGAAAACAAAATGTATACACTGCAAAAATTAAAAACATGCAATTAATTTTGAAATTCCATCTGAGGATGACCAATTCAAAAAGTTCATCAATCATAAGAGGGAGAAGATAATGGCAACAACAATTGGAGAAAATGATTGAGGATGAATGAAGTGCATTCAAACATGCCCAGAATATAAAACATTTGTAAAGTTCCATTGTCAATTATCCAACCAAATATTGTAATTATTTAGTCCTCAAAGAAACTTTCAGTCAACTTCATGGACCCAATTGATGTAATGCACATCTCATTGATAACACCCTTGACACAATTTCACTTCATACAGTAGCTTACCAAACTGCATGAAAATGTGCTGGTACTCTGCAATGTGATTCACTATTTTCTATGCACCAAACCCCAACTTTCACTGGGTGCTTTATGAATGGCTTGTGGATTGCTAAAATGTGTGCATACTTAGAGTTGACAGCCACATAAATGAAACTATCATCTGCCAGGATTTCACACAATGAATGCTTGAAACTAACAGCTTTATATGGCTTCTGCAGTTGTTTAATAGCCATAAATCTACATGGTTTTTAAGTAATTTCTTCACAGCTCTGACATATTGAGTACAAGTACCAGTCTCATGTGACAATGGAATGCAATTGCTTCCAACCAAACCTCAAAAGATATTCCATCAAAAATGTTGCAAGTCATTGAAAGATTTACGGATAGGGGTGGGGGAACAATAGTCTTTCAACATATACTCTCATGAGGTAATATTTTTGAAAATGAAATGGCTGATGAACTAGCAAAAAAGGCAACCAGAGCCCAAATTTTTATACAGACCAAAGCAAACCTGAGAAATAAGAACAGTGAAGTTAACAAACATTTCACACACAGTTCGAAGAACATGATAAAACAACCAGAGGAAAAACTTTGATTAAAAAATTAAGAAATTGCAGCTGAAAAAAAATAAAAAAGGAACAAGGGAGTAGTAGCAAAATCGACTGATATCAAGACATGACTTTCTAGCCCACCACTACTACAAAAGTTTGGCATCTATTAAACCAGCATTTGTATACTGTGCAACAATCCACAGCAAATCATTACAAGTCAACACCTCTTGCATTGTAAAATGCTAAATCCGGCAGTTAAACAAGCAAAGGGCTTTGTGAGATAGAGGAAAAATGACAGAAACATTAGAAAAATAAATGATCATTTTGCCATAAGTTTTTACATCTCCAGTACCCAGAAGCCTTTCTTGAATAAATTTTACCACAGGCTCAAGAAGAATTGTCTTTATACCCTTTTGGCAGAAATGCAGCTTCATATTATCGTAGCTTACTCCCAGCCAAATAATCACTGAATCAGGATGGTGGTCGCTCTGGATCTTTGGCACCCTCTCACAAGTTTCTTGGGAAGTCATAGCACACATCTTATCAGTCTGTAGTTGTAGCTTTATTATGATGGAACATTTTTTCATGCCCATTGTTAGCATAACATTTAAGTAGGCTTTTGCATTTAAGTTTCCTCTTTGGTGAGATCAAAAATTTAATTATTTATTTTGTGTAATAATGATTCAGTTAGTATAAAGATGAGTAATTTTATTATATGGTAAGCTTATAAGTTTGCATAAAGAATCAGGCAAATTTATTGTTTGCCCTATTTATTAAAAATGTGCATTCTTGAATTATATTAGAAATCTGACCTGCTTAAGTTTTAAAATTAAAAAATGTCCAGTACTCCGGTGAAAAGTCTTCAGTCCATGGTTTTCTTTAATGTTCATATCATGTGCCCCTTTTACTTCCAAATTGGATTTTGCCTGATTCGACTCATTGTTGCTATTAATACTGTGCTCATCCTCACAGAGCATGGATGTCCAGATTTTTGGACGTCAGCGAATGTACCTTTCTGAGTCAAGTGTTTGATAGTGGTACACAAATATCCTGCATGTTTTCAGCTTGTTGAAAGTCTAAAAAATCTCAGATAGCAATTTTACAACTCTATGCAGTCATCACAATAACACTTTTCGTAACCTCCCCACTCCATGACAAAACCTTCAACTGATGTAATCTTTTTGCTTCAATTAAACTCAACAATGAATAGGCAGAGCTTAGCAACATTTGCATAACAGATTGTCAAAACACTTGATACAATCCCTTTTTAAAAGTTTGTAACAGAACATGGCCAGTATACTTTTGCATAATTTAGGCAAAAATCAAGCAGTTATGAAATTAAACATGGTAAATAATGCAAAAAATATTTTTAAAAATTGACAAATGCTGCAGGGAATTCTTATATTCAAAGGAGTCCTGTTAGTGATTAAATATTGTATATGGAAAAATAAAATTACGAATGTGTTTGCATGTAGAAGTGTTATATTGCATTTGTTGCAGGTTTCTACAGTGGAAGCAGTGGAGGCAGTGGTTATGGAGGCTCTTACTCTAGCGGTAATGGTGGAGGTCCAGATTGGTGGGGCAGCTAAATGTTCCCTCTAAATACTGGCACATGTTTCACCCTACCACCAGCCTGGATCTATTCATGCCAAGTTAAATCCTGAGTAAACAACCTACTTCCATGATTCATGTGCTCTTGTAAATGTTTTGGAAACAAAATGGTTCAGTCATATAAAATTGTAAGTGCATTAAGTTGGCCAGTTGGTGGATTTTGGACACTTTTTTCTTGAAATCAATGGTGTGAAGAACCTTTGAGGTTAAGGATACCTGTTTTTCCTCTCGCTGTCTCATGTTGCTAAACATGCATGATGTGTATTATTTTATACAGGTCATATTTAAGTTTTTTTAATATTTTGCTGCACTTAAAACTCAGAAACACCAGCACATTAGTTGCAAATTATAAGTTTAATACCATTCACATTATATACTTCTTAAAGCTTAAACAAAAAGCTGAAAGTTACATAAAGAAAAAAAAAATGTTTTCTCATACTTGAGACACTATTACAGAATAAGGAATTTTTCTATTACTGTCATACATAGATAACATGAATTTTCTTTTCCTTTGTTCTGTGAAATATAAAGAAGCTTATTGTACAAAGTTTTAAGCATTAGCAGCAGCAGCAGCCCCTGCCTGCCATGTGACCTATGTTAATAGTAGAGGAAATATGTATAAGACAGTCTGTAACGAAAAAGAGAAGATATAGTTGCTATTTGAGATTTCTCTTTATTGAGGGGAATAAATATGCATACAAAACAGAACACCAATCTTTAATTGCTGGCTGCAAAAGCAGCCAAATATGCTGTTGTGTGTAAACAGCTAAATGGACAAAAAAAATCCACATTGTTCTGCATGTGCATCAAGTGCAAAACATGCTGCTAGGAAGGAAACAAAGTTAAAACTGGGGCAACATGAGCTGTCCTGCTAATGTGATACTAATGCATTGTGCAGCTGTTCATGTCTACTTATGTGTCATAGGGAGAGAACGTAAAATGAATATCATGTTCAGTGATAAAACCTTAATACTCATTAAAGGTAACTACGAAAGTTTGGGGTACACATGTTGCGTGAATGGAATGTAATGAAAACCTAAAATTGTGTTCACTCTTACATTGAAAGATGGACCGAAAGCTTTAACAAACATTTCCTATTTATATATAACGATATTATTTAAGTGCAATACTAAAGAGCTGCAAGTTTTTCTATTAAGGTAGTGAATGAATCTCCTCCTCATTAGGAGGTAAGTTGAAACTTTGTTCTTGTACAAAACTTTACGGGTGTCCATTGCTGGTGTGATGATATGACAGAGAACGTATAAACAGTCTGTCCTTGTTACAAAATGAAAGGCCTGCTTTAGTTCCCCATTTTCCAAAAACATTTAAGGACATAAAGGTGCTCTGTGTTTCAACTTTGTTACATAATTATAATATGGTAGCCATGTGCATGCTTGTAATTTATACATTGATAACGAATTTTATTAAAAGTTTATCGGAGGCATTTGTCAAAGGGAATAAAAAAGAAGCACTGGAAATAATTCACAACAAAATAAATTTATGCATTTTTAATGATTAGATAACTGACTCATATCTTTCAGGTTTCAGGTTTTCTAAGAAACCAAATTCCCAACATTTTTAAATGCATGAAATTTGTCCATATGTTAATATTATTAAAAAAAGCATATGTAGATTGACTTGTACAGGAAAATCTATTTATCTACTTAAAGAAAGTTAAAAATTAATAAAAGTTTTAATTAAGAACAAGATATTAAAAAAATTATAACATATTTTATTCAGAGGTAATACTAAGAAGATTAATTGAGGGCAGGGTATATTGCTGCACTACAATGCCAAGCTGCTCAAGTGGAAATGATGAAAAATATGCTGGAGAACACGCCAGTACCCCAAGCAAAATGTTTTCATGCAGAACAAGATGAAATATTTTCAATTTGGAAGGTGATGGGCAATCAGGGGGCTGTTGCACACTTCTGTGGAAGAATTAACGGTAAACAATGTAATGTCTCATTTATTATGTTCACTTGATGTTGGTTGTAAAATGGAAAAAAACAAAAAAACAAAAAAAACAAGTCTTACTTCATGCATTAGTTATTTTTTAATATTTGCATAATTAATGAAATAGTTTTTAAAAAAATGGAATTGTATCTAAAATCCGTAGATTTAGAAGGTATTGTAGAATTTCATAATTTGGTGATAAATAACTTTTGAAGAAACAATTACTTTGGTTAATTGGGTCTTTTGTAATGTAAGTATACTTGAGTTTTATTTCATTATTTGAAGCAGATACACAAAGAATTGTAGCACATGTAGTTATACATCTTACTTTCATAAACAAAGCAAAATGCTATAGCGCCATCTGCTGGCATTATTTGAGACCAGTAATTGGTAAATGCTTAATTGTTTATTGACTTTAATGTTGTACTGAACCTCTGAATTGCTCAATGTTAGTGACATATATTGTCATAAATGTTGACAAAACACTGTTGATAGTGTTTTGTTTGCTGCCATTTATGTTGAAACATTGTTGCCAGAGCACAGCAGATTCATTGGTTGCCTAAACGCTTAGGGCTAGTTTCATCAACAGATGTTAAAAATACGCTAACATGTTAATTAACAATATGTTACTCCTAAGTTCCATCAAACATTTCCAGTATAATGTTAGTTAACAAATTAAGATTCTGCAGATTGCAAATAGGAAGGGGTCAAGAAGGCAGTGTGAAAACTTTAAAAATTTATATGCACTCCATGTACTGTTGTTGGCATAAAATAATTTGTAAGTATGGCATGTGAAACGAATGATAAAGAGAGCAGAGGCACACATTTTTCTAAATTTGAACAGTAAATAATTGGAATTCAGAAGTATAAGGAAATTAAAAGGGTAGTGTTTTTTGTCCCCACTATGTTATATAACATTGCTGTTACCACGATTATTAACATTGGAGTTTGGTTCATAAATACAGTTAAGTGCTTTTTGAGCTCTTGTTTCAGGATGGAGAAGAAGCATTAAAAGGAGTTTCCATAAGGAACCTATATAACCTAACAGGAAATCATTCATGGTTTCTGAGCTCTGAAGTGAGAATGGTTAAATATTGTAATATCGTGTGCAGATATATCTAGCAACTATTCCTAATTAGTGTTTAGGAATACTGATTACTTGAACATTGATGGAAAAGTACACCTCAAATATGAATAATTTCAGATCTGTTGCCTCTTAGGATATTGCATTTTTATGCTTACAATAAAATTCTCCACAGAACACTAGGAAAATGGTACATGATAGAAGTTATTCATAATTTGTGGATATTCCTCTAAATAAGGGAAAATTGTATTCCTTTGTTGTTTTGATGCAATCGCTGTGGGAACATTTCTAATAATCTTCAAAATGGTAGCTTTTGAAAAAACAATTAAATGAAAAGAACAAGAAGCATAAAAACTTTACATAACCAATGAGAAAGACGCATGTTTACTGTATTCTAATCCCTCTTGTAACTTTTCTACCACCTATGACTGCTTTCACATTCTATACCTTTGTAAAAATTTAAATATTGCATCTTACAACCCTTCCTCTGTCAAGAATGACAATAAATAGATACAAATATATCATTTCAACATCTATAGGGGATTTATGGCTACCATTTTCGAAATTTAAACAGTTATTAAACTTTTATCATAAGAGAAAAGTGATGTTAACTTAACACTAGGTTTAACACATTAAAGTTAAAATTGGTTGATGAAACCAGCCCTTAATCTAATCTGCATGTATGCATAACTGAATCTAGAACAGACACCCAAGCAACAATAGGCATTTAACATTTCAGTAGAATTTTGTACACTAAAAACCAAATTACATCATTGTTTTTAAACACATTTTTTATCATCATCATCAAGAGTGAATTTACGCACAAACTGCAGCTGCAGCTTGGAAATTCTTACATAATTTACTCTTGCTATAAGGCCATTTAAAATCTATAAAGCTAATTTTCTGTATTTTAGTAAAAATGCACATTTTTTGTAGGAAAGAAACAGTGCTGTAATCTCTTGGCAAAATCTAAAGCATTTTAATCTATTTTATATAAAGATAATTATGTAAGAAACACACATGTATGTATTCGTAGCTTATTTGACCCAATTTGCTAAACGTAATTGGTTTATTGCATTAAATTGTATTATTTCCAAATATCTGAACCTACCTCTCTTAAATCTCTGCAGCTACTGAATTCAAAGGAGCAAAAAGTTTGACAAAGAAATGGATATAATTCTAGAATCTGAAACATCCCATAAATTTTTTCATGCTTAAGAATGAAAGGCTTGCATTTTGACTTTTTGGAGTTTTAATGTGTGCATAAGATTTGGGGGTGTGCAAAAGTTTTAATTTTTCTTTCTGGTCCTCAGTTTCCATTACTATGTCACAGACACTCTTGTCACAGCTGTATGAGGATTCACATGTTTCAAGCATAGAACAAGATGTGGCTGACCATGTAACAGTGAACTTATATGCTTACCTTGTTTCAAATGTCATAAAATGGAAATAGGTCTAGGTTTTGTACTTAAAAAGATAAAGGCACATCTTGGCACATCCCCTAGCACTTCTAAGTAAATGTTTTGGAAGTATTGAACAAAAAAAAAAAGTTTAAAAAAATGCTATTTGTCTTTTCTCTGATGCATTGTAATTCATTCTGAGTGTGGATGTTTGAGAACTTGAGAACAAATGCATGTGCTACCTGTAAAGCTATTTATTGTAACTTTAAGCAGAATGTTTAATCAATGGATATTTAATATTTTTTTGCATGGTTGATGAGTAGACAGTAGACTTTCAGGATTAAAAACAATGGTAACTTTACAATTGTTTAACTATGTACTTTGGTTATTAATTGTACATATATAATTCCTATTTTATTAACACAGCATTTTCAAATAAAAAATACTTGTAAATTTTGAAAATGTATAATTCAGACTAATAGAACAGATATACAACCTGAAAAATAATTTAATTTGAACCTGAAGAAGTAAATTGAAAAAAGTTCATATGAAAAGATTGTTTTCATCATAAGAAAAACCCTACATTTGCATTTTATAGCTTGTTTCATATTTCCAAGTAAATTGCAAAAACTTCAAATTTAATTTAAATGATTTAGTTTAGATGAATAAGAAAAATAATCAGCAAACTATTTAACATTAAGTAATTTATTTTCCATAGTTGGCCTCACAATAAATGACAACTATTTTTTCCAAATTTTCCATCAAAAATTTAAACTTTTGTCTCTGGAGCATATTTCATCTTGGGCATATGCACAAGATCAACAGCCAGTCAAATTCACTTTTGTTTTCTGTCAAAATATTTTGTCACACACATACATGTAAACTGTTTGCCTTGCCCGAGTTCTCATTTTCAACCAGGCAAAAGACAGTTTCTCAACAAAAATTATGAAGAAAAAACATCATTTGGTTGCATTTGCAATTTCATGCATAAATAAGCTTATTTTAAGCATGAAAGTAATGAATAGGCACAAAGATCAAAATAGAAATTTATATGTATTATACTACAAATTATAAGTATTAAATGCAGCAAAACAGAGTTCTGTTTTTCCATCATATCTATTATGGAAAAAAATCCTGAAGATCTGCTGTCTATTGATCAGTGACAATGTATTAAGTGAAAATTGAAGAAACTGTGCAGAACAATCATTTAATAAAGTTCATGCTTTCCAAATGGTCAGAGTATGTTTTATGATTAATATATATTTGAAATGTTGGCTTGTTAGCTCTGTTATGAAATTATTGGTCAGTTTTTCCTTGTTTTTTGTAAACCAAGTGTTTGTGATTGTTCTGTACATCCTAGAAGAAAAAAACTTGTGATTGTTGAAATTTTGTCCATTGATAGGTTCTGAAGTACATGCTCATTCTTAATGCTCAAAGCAATGTTCTTAGATACTATTTTGTTTTTTAAAAAAAATTCTAATTTTGTCAGATATTGTTAGAGTATCATAATTGACATGCCTCAACATTATTTTTTACATGATGCATTATAATATTACACTTTGAGCACAACTATTGTAAAGGGATAAGCGTGAAATTACTGAATTAAGGAAGTTAACTAATCCTTACATTGGTACAGCTTTTGAAGTTCAAATGCATTGCTTAATGTAAAGATATTGTGTACAACTGACATTAATTTGCTGTATAATTCATTATAAAGGCTATAAAAAAAAAAGAAGGAAGGGAAGCAACTTGGTAGCTGTGTGAATCCAGGAAAGGTTTGGTTTTTTGGGAGTAATGTTTTTAAAAGTTTGAATCTTAGAGAACAAGCACCATAAGATGCTTGGTAGAATATGAGATTTTTTCTGTGTGGTTCTTTCATTGAGAAATTCATGGTTCTGCATCAGTCATGTTTGTTCTTGTGGATTTCCCCTGTTGTCATTTCCACTTTTTGCCGTCCCTGTTTCCAAGTTTAGGTAAACTAGAATAACAGACACACATGTTGGCAGGTTCTGTGACTAATTAAAGCATTTTATTCATAATAGACCTTTCGAAGTAAACTATTCTCTTCTGCCATCTAAAGAAGTTAATTCCAGACTTCTGCCCACCTTAGCATAAGACTCTTTAATACTGCCAATGTAAGATAATTTACTGTTTGACATGAAGATTGTCATGTTGTAAAAAATTAAGTAAAGCAAAGCTGGTGACCGTATTTAAAAAATGATGACAGTATTTTTTGAGCTTTTAGGATCTCAGAAACGAATTTCTCCTGTGCCGGGAGTTGAAGATATCCTGGGATTAGTTTTCAGCACATTCAGATAGATAAATTTCCTAAAAATGGATCCAAGAAGCTTCTCTGAAAATGGATTAACTCCACAGGGTGGTTAAATTACTCAAATGAACTAATTTACTCTCAAGATTAATGAACACACTCCACAAGGGGTAGCTATGCATTTCTTGTTCCATTTGTGACCTTGCATATCTTATCACCTTGTTTTTTCATATTTTTCTAATGCATCAAATCACTCCATCCCATATAGAGTAAGTCACTTTAACTTTGTGATAGTTCCTACAATACAATTTACACAGAACCCCTACCCCTAAAATAATGCATTCCTGCCACTGTTTTGGTGATAAATGGTTTAAGGTAATTCATCCTTAACATTTTCGTAGAGAATGGGAAATGCATGTTGAATGTTGCACGATGTCATGGTGGATGAGTACAAAGTTTTAAAAACATTCCCGGCACACACAGTGTTTCTGATTGTTACTGAACGCGTTTCATCCAGGGTGTTTTGTGTCATGGAGGATCTTTGGTTTCAGCAGTGTAAAAGGATTTTTTGTGTGATCGGTCTAATGGTGGTTACACCCTGATTGTTAATAAATCTGTGATGAAAATTTTAACAGTGCTCAAAGAATAGTGTGCTTGGCCATTGAATGGAACCAAGCTGTAGCAACATTATGCTGGGTTGCAGTTACAGTGTCTAAATGACAGAACATGAGCAGGCTGTGTAGGGAAAGTGCATTAAGCATTGTGTACAGAATAGAATGCATGGCCCTCCAAATATTTGGACCAAACAGTTTTCTTAACTACATTTCCGTGCCAACAAATATGAAAAGAAAGTTGATAACAACGTGGTGTCACAGGTACATTAATTTATTGGAAAAGAAAATGCAGAATGTAGTGGTATGGATATTCATGGCAACTATACTCCTTGTTGGTAAGGAAAAACTGAAATTTTTACCATTATTAATGTTTCACTTCCCATAGCCACTGCCAAAGAGGGTTCGTCTGAATATCATTATTATTATTATTATTACTACAGTGTGGATTTTAGGAGTGAATGCGTAGAATAAATGTTGTGTGAAAGTTACGAAAAGCACGTGTGAACTTTAGTGATATACATGAAAGTTAGATTCTTTCATAAGTTGGTACAATGGAGGATTACCTCCTTTTGTATACAGGGGAGAAGACAAAATGGTCTTCTATACTCATTGGGGATTTGGGGGTCAGATAATCCTGTGTACCTGTGATAGTCACATTCGAACATTGTTCAGTGAAGGTTTCATGCAGTCTTGCAAATTTTTTGTATTTTTGCCGTTAATTATTTTGTTTGTTATCATAATTAATTTATTTGTGTGTCTACATTTTTATAGGTATAATGTATTAAATTTATTTTAGATTTCTTCTAGATCGTATTTTACAAAATATTTGATTTTGGCCAGAAAATACATGAGAGCTGTGACTGCAAATCAGTAAACGCAATATGTTCACCACATCAGCTTTTGTGTTGACAAGAGGGATGGCAAAAAATAAATAAATAAATAAATAAGAAAAATAAATTTAATGAATATATACTATAAGCATAAAGAAATTAACTCCTATTTCTCAAAGGTTATTGCATTTACAACAGATATAATTATTGTCTCCTTGTTTATTTGTAGTAGTACTACTATTGTAAGTTCTGAGTAATGACAGGAAAATAAAATACATAAAGTGTGAGTAGGAGTTATTATTTAAATGGCCTATTATAGCTGCTGGCATTGGTCACATACAGTTTCTGCTACAGAGAGGATAACAATCATCCAGTCAGAAATTGTGATGTGTAGTCAACATGATGAATCTCAAACTGTTATTTCTGGAGCTGTTTCACCTGGGAATCACAGCCTATGCATTAAACCCACATATAATGTGTGGTCCATAAATGCCTGATGTTATGTAGAAGATTCAGTAAAAATATAGATATAATTTTTCAACATAATCTCCCATTACAGCAAAGACTTTTCTCTTCAGATTAACGTTTCAGTCCTCCTTAAAAAGAAATAATTTGAAACTTTGTCTGGAAAATGGTATCTTTTAGCTCAACATCCATGAATCTCCACCATGGAAAGTCAGATTTCGTTTTTGAAAATGGGTAATAGTTACTGGGGTCAAGGTTTGGGCTGTATCTCCTGAAAGCCACATGTGCCCACATCAGCTACATAGACGTTACATTGTGCTTGATTCGGCATTCCATGCCTGCTTTCCTTGATGTCCCTATGGGTTGGGAAGGGATCCGTACTGAACACTACACTTGTTGCAGTAGCTTAACGTAGTACTTCTCAATCACTGTTGTGTTTATGTATTTAAGTATATCTGAATTCTTCTGCAGTCCCAAAAAATTGTCACCACCATAATCTTTGTAGATTATGCAGATTGCATGTAAATTTCATGACCTTGGCCTTTCAAGGGCCTTTTGCAATGCCATTTATTTTCACTTTGAAAGAGGGTATTACTAGAGGACCATAGTTTTGTTTATGACGATGGATTCCAATACTGCCCTCTAACCACCATGGGTGACAGGTCATTCAGGCCAGACTTATAAGCAGGAGGTCTGTGTTTTAGTCTTGCCTGAACCTTCCTCCTAACTGATATTTTTCCAGGTTTTCATCAGGGAGGTACCCAAACTTAAGCCTGGAATGTTTCCTTCCTTTAAAAAAAAAAATAAAAAAAAAATCCTTTCCCAATTTATCATTTCACCTTGTATAACCAGTGTCATCTGCATGTGATGCCTCAGCAGTAGAAACAGACATTAAACCCTATTCAGGGGCATTGGGGAAACCTGCCCTCTCACTACCGTGACAAAGGTTCAAAACTTTGGATAACATTCCACATGCACTTGTATTTAAATTGCTGAAATAATTCAGGGCACTCATCTTGCATTGACAGTATGCATATGTAAATGTTAAAAGTAGGAGCAAAGTACATTTATAGTGTTCCAGGCGAAATCCCAAGTATGGCTTCATTCTGAGGGAAAATTAAATAATTCCATGTCATAAGTTTATTGGCCGTTTCATGCCCTGAATTGAATGGAACATTAATGACCAGAGATGTTAAGAGAGTCAAATAAAATTAACTTAAACAAGGAGATGTTTTCTTGTATCAATACATCCATTAGCTTACTCTGACTTGAGTAATGTTGAAATTTCTCTTGTCCAAAAGAAATAATTTTGACAACTCTTCACAATGGAATATGATGGAAGCCTCTTAATACACACTACCAAGTCATTGTTTACCTAAAAATATAGTAGTAGCTTATTTGTATTCAGTTTTGAACATTGTACTGTATAATAATAATAATATATCTGACTAATGAGCTTCTCCAAGCAAATGAAGTGGGGCCAGAATATGCGGTGGCTACACTCCAGAAGCACATGGGTATCAGATAAACATTGCAACAATGAATTGTGAAAACTTATGGAGTGCAATTCGTAAATCATTACCATTTCAATGTTAATAGTGTTGCAGTGTACTGATACATCTGATAATGATCAAAGATAGAATCTAATGCTAAATATGATAAATTGGTAAATATGTAATAACTATTATTTGCTGGCATGCATTGGATGCATTTGTGACTGAAAGCTGCATAATCAGATCACCTTGAGCCACTGGTGAGAACTCAAGGAACTTCAGGATAGTGCGAAGCGATATTCTGGACTCCAAAGTGTGCATCCTTGGACTAGTGGATTGCAGAAAGGCAGCCAGGAATAGAGGGGATATAATGTTGCTTTTTAAATGTTATGAAATACAGATCAAAGGGAGTTAGCAGGTGACTGTTAGATTAGATTTCCTTCATCTCATCTCATCCACAAGTTGCAGTGTATAGGGGCTGTCCCTGCCCCATCCCAGATATAACATGGAACAGAAACAGTTCCATTTGAAACCTTTCTTTAAATCTGTTAATAACAGAGATTGTAACTTATATTTAAGATTATCGTACGACTAAGACCAACTATATACCTTATTGGCTGTACTTGTTTACGTTTACAACTTGTTTTGTAGACCATCGTTTGAATCCTCAGCTGTCAACACCTGGCTAATTCATGTTATTCCTTTTGGGGTGCAGTGTCTAGTTTAACTCATTGATACAATAATCTTAATTATATGATTTGCTTCATTGTACAAGTTGCAATTAGTACTTCAACTTAATGTTGATAATCATGAACACATTATTAGAATATTGGCAAAAAAAAAAAAATTTGGAGTCTTGTATACTATCAAGTGATGGCTGCTAGCATTGAAAAAGGAAAGGCAGACCTATTCATCATATTGCAGGGTTTACAGATGAACATGCATGAAAGTCTGAAGTGGCGCTGTCAAACATTGCTATCCTAAAGTTATCTTCTTAGTTTGAACAATGGGTATGGATAAAAATTGAGGTGCGACAGGGAAGAAATGCTAAAGAATGTCATAAGTGTCTGTGGGAAGCCTGTAGCAATATCACAGATGATTGCATGTTGGGTGACTGCATTTTGGCAGGGATTTAGTAGTATGGGGGATATTTTGATTTATTTAAGGATGGTCTTTAACATCTGAGGTCATCACCGAATGGGCAATATGTCATGCAGGTCACTGTGACTGCAGTACAATTTATGGAGTTCAATCGTTGCTGGAAGTGAATAATTGAGGTAGTTTCAGAGGGAGGAGTAACCTATTCAACAATGTAGCACATGTTGAAAGACTTGGGTGTCAGAAAATTGCAGTGAATTAGATGCCTTATCACCAACTGCATCATTAATATGCTTGTTGACAAAAACCCTTCAGAAGTATGGTAAATGATAAATATGACTAAATACTGAAGGAATGTGGCACATAGTTCAAGAATAAATAGCATTTCACAGATATAGATGTGCTGCAACTTTTTTTTTTTTCTAATAATATTGCTAAAATCTACAGAAGTAACGGAAGAAAAAGACTAAGTCATTTGTTAAAATTTAAATGTGATAGTAGGTTCCAGTAAGTTTACTGTTTCTAATCCTAGGATAATGGGAAAGAGCACCTTGCTAGAAACAGTATATCAGCTCTGAATAACCTTGAGTGTACCTTAGATATAAGAAATTTGTTTACTAGGATTATTTGAAAAGTTCATGAAAGGAGCCACAGATGGTCTTCAACAGATACATCTGTGCAATAATGCTTGAAGAGAAGAATCACAATAGGTACAGCTAATTGTTGCTCTACACACAGGAAAAATAAAATATTGTGCAGTTATTAAGTACATGTTGAAGGGTATATCAAAAACATAAATTCATTCAGATATGACAGGCATACTAGATAGAGCACTCTGCACCATCATTTTAAACAGTCTCCAAGTGAACTGCCAAGTTTAAACACATCCATAATATTAATTGATATCATTGTACGATTCAGTTGAACTACATACTCTTAAACATCCATAATAGCCTGGAACATGAACAAAAATCTTCTCATGACACCAGTTATGATTGTGCAAGTGCAAAGCATGATTCTGGAGGAAAGATGTTTGGAATTTCTGAAATTGTAGGTATATTAAGGGAAATGTGCATGAAAAATGTTTATCTACAAGATGAGTGTTGCATCAATTGACTCATGATCATAAATGTGCTAATCTTTTGGAAAAGTTTGGTCCATTTTCACAGATCCAACTGACTGTTCATTAATTTTTGCCCAGTAATGAAATGTGGATGCACTTATACACCCTGAAATAAAAGTAGTCTAAACAATGGGAACCTCGCAATTCTCCACTGCCAAAGCAGGACAAGTGTGAAATTGATTAGGAAGATAATGAAGTTGGTTTTCTGGAATGCTAAAGATATACTTATCCTCCAATTGAAACATCTAGCACTATAGCATATATGCTAACCTTTTGCACCAACTGAACAAAAATGTTTGAGGAAAGGCCAGGTTTATCAAAGAAGAAAGTTGTCTTACATCAAGACAATGTTTAGACTTTACATTTGTTCTTGCAATGGCAAAAAATTGACGAATTAAGGCATGGCTTGCTGTCACATCTACCTTATTCTCCACATTTAGCTCTATCAAACTTCCATCTGTTCCCAAAGCTCAGAAAATTTCTTAGTGGAAACAATCCTCATTTGATGAACATATTAACCATTGAATATTTTGCGGGCCTGGAGAAGTCTGATCCTCATGATGGGATAAAGCTGGACAAAGTGTATCAGTGTCCTGGGAGACTATGTTGATAAAATAAGACTTTAGAGAGGTAAGTCATTTTGTGCTTTATTCCAAGAACTTTTCAAATTACAGTCATACCATCACAACATTCAGTAGAATGATTGTAGTCGAAGAGAATCATATAGATATAAATGGATTGTACCAGTCTTACTAATGTTTCAAAGGCTGTTGCCTTCATCATGAATGGATGATGAAGGAAACAACCATTGAAGCATGTCAAAGTAAGTGGAACAAAATTAGTGAAATTTGAGTCATTTCCTCAATAATGATTTGTTAAATTTCATCAATTTCTAAGGATTTTCAAACGGCCTTTTGCCAGTCAGGATACAAAAACACTTTAACCAAAATAATCACAACTGAATTATTGTAAGAATTAAAACCTCTTGTATCAGAAAAGAAAACATAATTAAGTTAATTGTAGTGATAACTTATAAGAATATTATAAATGCTTAGGAAAGTTAAGCAGCAAAACGCCTTCATTATCAAAAACACGTGGAGAAGACTGATAAAATAAGAACCATCTGGCATATTATAAAAAGGGAATTAGACAAAAGCTCACACTGCTAACATCCAGTCTTATTAATAATAGGAAATGAGGACTAGGGAAAAAATTGCAAAGATGTTTAACAACTTTTTTTTATTAAATATTACCACAGTTTCAATATAAATTATAGAAGTGAAGAAGATGGGATTAGATATATTAAAGCATCCTTTTTGAATAACATTCCAGGGACAACACCATTAGAAATAAGTAAAATTATAAACTCAAAACATTAATCAGGATATGATAAAATTATCAGTAAACTTTTAAAAGCATCCTCATTGATAAGTGTTTTATTCAGTTGTATGTAATGAATATCTGCCATTTGGCATTTTTCCAGAAAGACTACTGTTAAATTGTTTAAAAAAAGAGACGTGCACAAGATTTGTAATTACAGACCCATGTTGGTTTTAACAACTTTTTCAAATATATTTGAAAAAGTAATGCATAAACAGATTGCATAATTATCTTTAAAGCAACAATATTCTGGCAAAAGAACAATTTAGTTTCAGGAAAGGCATATCTTCAAAAAATGATATTGGTAAAATCATCTGTGATTTAGCTAAGCATTTAATAGCATTGACCATTAAATTCTAATAGAAAAACTAAGCTTTTATGGAATAAAAAATGAAGATCTAAGCTGGTTCATCTCTTGCCTTGACAACAGAAAAAGGGTACAATTAACTTAACTAGAACTGTCAATTGGAACCTTTGAAGTTAACCTACAGCGAAGTTAATCACATAATTGAGATCATTGTATGACTGAGTCAAACTACACTCTCTTTTTGATACATTTATTTGTTTATAATATATACAACTGATTTCACAAACCCTTTGTCTGCATCATCAGCTAACAGTTGACTGCTAGATAATTCATTATGTAGTTGGAATGTATTCTACTCTAGTGGAGGTGTGATAAACTTAGTTTATGTTTTCATCCCCGGAAGTGTCAAATTTCATTAAACTGTTATTGTAGTTGTAAATGTAGATCCTTGTACTGATTTTAATAATTTTACTTAATTCAGTATGTCTTGGTTTTCTGTCCAGAAATGAGTAGCTACCCCTGATTTCTCCATTTGTATTTTATGTTCCTGAAATGTTAATACCTGCATTATTCTCTTGTGGAATACTGTCATTAACATGGCCTATTAAGATATTTTTAACAGTAAATCTGTTTACATATACTTCTGATATTAAAATCTTTGTAAGAATATTTTGAAATTTTTTCGTAGCCCATGGATGATATTTGAATTATTTAAAAATTAGCTTATCTTTTCCTGTTGAAAATGTTGTGACTTCTTTAATAACTATTCTTTAATACTTTGAAGTATGCAAACAAATAGAAAGAACAGGCGAATAAAAATGATTTTAAAAAAGTATAGAAATTCAAGAGGAAAAATTTATTAAAGAAAAATCATGCAATAATCTCAATTATACAATTAACTTGTTCAGAAAACCACCAATTTAGTATTATTAACATTGATAATCTGGTGGAAAAGTTAATTATGTGCTTAATAGAAAATGTAACTGGTTTAAAGCTAACAAACTATTAAATCTAGATAAAACCAGCATAATGAAATTCATTCATAACTCACCTGATCTCACATTGAATATAAATGCTAATTATCACATACTAGACAAACACAGTGATACTAAATTTATAAGTCTTCAAGCTGACAAATACTTAAATTGGAAAAACATGTAATTGATATCATTGTATGATATCAACTCTCTTAATGCTTCACTTGTAATGTATGGAACTGATTTCGAGAACATATAGTTCTCATCTTCAGCCAGGCTAAATCCAACTGTTCGATCATTCATTGAGCTGTGGGAACGTGTATTCTGCTCTCGTGGCGGTATGATAAACTCCAGCAGTGTCAAAGTTCATTAGATGTCTTTGTATTTGTAGATGTAGATTTTCTCCCAGGTTTTATTATGACAAGCAAGTGAAGCATTAAGAATGTGTAGTTTAACTGAATCATACAATGATATCAATTATATGATTAGCTTCACTGTGCGAGTTCCAATTTACATTTAATTAAAAAAACATAGTATATTATGCCAAAACTGAAATCTGTAACCCATGTGCTTCGCTCATTAGTTCTGAAGCTACTCTTAATATGCATATTGTGCATACTTGGTGTTTATTATGAAATATGGTTTTAATATTTTCTTGATAGCAATTTTTTTTTATATTACAAAAAGAATGCTACAAATAATATGTGGCATAAATAATAGAAAAATCATGTAGAGATTTATTTAAAAAACTAAAAATGTTAGCACTTCCTTGTGAATATATCCTTTCTATTATAAACTTTTACATAAAATATATACAAATACATAACAAACGCTAGAGAAAAGAGTAATCTGTGTAGGCTCGCTGCAAATTTATCTTATCAAAAGGGAGGTTATTATGAATGCATCAAAATATGAAAGGCTCTCTCAATTATCCCGAAATTATCATTCAATAATAGGGAAAGATTCAAATCTATCCTGCACATTATCTTGTGATATGTTATTTAGTGACCTATTCACAGATGAATATGAATGATGTTCAAATTGTCATAAGACTATATAAAATATGACAAAATAACACTATAGTATGTAGCAATGTATGAAATGTTCTGCTCTCTTTTTTTCTTGTATTGCACCTTAAAAACTTCTTGTTATATGTATAAGATTGAGCATGTGTATTTATTTATATCCTTAAAACATCTTTCATTTCCATATAGGTATCATTAATGTAACCTTGTACATCTTGACTTGTTACACATTCTGCAATATATATTGTATAAGAACCCTATGGAGCATAAATCGTAACCTTCACATTCATATACCCAAATGGTAATGGTTCCTTGATGAGGTTTATAATAAGAGGTTTTTCTGACCCTAAAGGAGTATCTTTACATCCTTGTAGATTCTGGATTCTTTTGGGCAATTACAAATTTCTAAATTTATCCTTGACTTCTAAACCAGCCATGAAAAGCAGAGTTTTTCAATGTGTACCATTGAACCATAAGATATAAGGTAATGACTGCCAATTTTAAACTCAGCCTCTCAAAAATTCTATTTTGTTTTAATTTGCTTAGATACTTAAAACTATCAATCATTTATATTACACTTCCTGTGTTCCTGACGTTCACAAAGAAAAGTTTTATTAAGATTCACTGGGACAATATCCAATAATGTCATTACAACAATGACATTATTAAGCGTATTACTCATGTGGTTAATGGGTCTGCTAATAACGATAAGAGGTGCAGCATATTTGATAAACATAAAAGCAGGAAGCAAGTGGAAGAAGTTATTGGTTAACATATAAACTAAAGGTTTATTTATTTATTACTGAATGAGTGGCAAAACAAATGGGACCAAATAGGCAAAAAGGAAGAAATTTATCAATTCTTTACGTATGTTAAAGAAAGATTAAACATAAAATTTATAAACCCAAGTAAAGGACATGAACTATATGGTATGCATCTAGAAAATTGGAAGGATAATGGAAATTGTGAAATATGTAACCAAGAAGATACTCCAAAGCATGCAGAAATTGAATACCCAAGAACTGATAACAGGTAGACAAACATTATAAGGAAAATAACATATAATAAGACAAAGAGGAGACCAACAAATTGTCCAGAGTGAATGTTCAGGAACATAATAGAATTCGATCAGCAACAAGAGATGGAAACAATATGTTTAATTTGAGCCAGTGGGTAGTCGGATGATCCATAACAAACCTCGCATGAAGACTATGTAGATAGGAAATAAAGAGAATGGCACATTAAGAGGCAATTTCGAACAAATAACACTATATCATTTTAGTTTCAGATGAATGAACGATTGTAGTTTGAGACGGGCATTTTCCACATAGATGTCGGGGACTGTTGCTTTCGAGTTTCCGATGGGAAGCTGCCTAGAAGCTTAGTGTAAATAGGAAATGAAGAGAAGAATTAAATTGAAATTATTTAATAGTTAAAAAGAATGAAATGGCAACAAACAGCAAAACTACTTAATAAATAAGAAGAAGTGTGTGGATATGTGTTAGTAGTACTGCTAGCAGAGTCGAAGCGTCCATTAAGGCTGTAAAATTGAGCCTACCCAAAAATTAATATGCTAGCTTGTATATGTTAATTTATGCACGAATTGAAATGCTTTCTGATTTGAACTGGTACATAGATAGCCGATAGCTAATAATATGGTCCAAGATCCACTTTTTCGTGAAGTTCAGTAGTCATTTTCTACGTCATTGTTAGGAAGAGGTGCTGATTTGATTTATTTAAGGACGCTCTTTAACATCTCAGGTCACCAGCTTCCCATTCAATTCTACATGGCCGATACATTTTGCTTGGAGACCTTTTCTTTCAGGATTGAGGTATTTTATTGTGCCGTAAATCTACAACACGGTACCCACTGCTTCACTTCCCTTCCGAAGGAAGACATACCTAGGATTTTTACGCCCGAAAATCGACAATGGCCGGGATTGAATCCATAATGCTGGGTCTACGAGACAAGTATGGTTACTAATAGACCAAAGACCGACAGGAAGAGGTAAAGGAGATCTCTCGTGGAGTTTTCGTTACGTAAACTAGGTCATAGCCCATTTGATTATTCTTTATTCGTCTGGAACATTTTAGAACCCGAACACAAGATTCATGAAACAGACTATATCAATTTAAAATACAGTATTTCGCTATTTCTAGTTGTATTGTGGCATTATGGAATGATGTTAACTATTTTATTTCAATAGTATACACTGTTTATTATGACTAATTGTTTTTAAAACTCATTCTTAAACTCACTTATTTGTATACTTGTAGCTCGCATTTTGTTAAGATCGCTTCTCTTCAGCCTGTAATTCCGCTGTTCTTCATTGTATTCTCTGTATGGAAAATTTCGGGGAATTGGGAAACTTGTCCCGAAAAGTCAAGTAAAAGTCGATAAACCGTAATGAACTCAGTCGTAGATGGTGTCTCAGCAGGTTCTCAGGTACTCGTGTACCATGTACTAGCTTTCTACTTCTGAGAAAGTACTATTACTTATAGTACCTATCTATGTGTATGGCAAAAGCATAACCATTTTTTAATGTTTTATTTCTTAAGCTCTTTGCAAATCTGTATACTTATTCCAAGCAATTTTGTAATTTGCTTGTCCCATCCATAAAACGTGATTTCTTCAACTCTGCAGAATACTAATTTGTTCCAGCAACAACATCTTTATTCAATGCGAATATTATTCCTGCTAACAATTCCTTCATGTTGGAAAATAGGAAGTAACCCTGTTACTCGACGGACAAGGGGAGTAAATTGGAGAAAACATGCTGGAAATATCGATATTTATCATCCCTTAGCGTCAATTGTTCAAGGGGAAAACTTTCTGGCCGGCGGTCTTTTAAAATATTTGATTTTTTTTATTTATTTATTGTCTCTTTGACTGCATTGGTCTTCTCGCAACGTCTTTAGATTGTGGGCTGAATATTATATGTGTAAGTCTGTAGGAATAAATGAAATGAATTAATGACACAAATGACGTCGGGAGTTTTTGGCATCTTAAAGCTATCTGCTACTCACCTTCTCAGGGTAAGGAAAAAATATCCAACAGCTTGACCTGACCCCCCACCAGAACACGGAGGCGGTCTATCCCATTTTTTAATAAATGGTATTTCTTCCTCTGATAGGGTGATGGGTTATCTTTTAACGGAAGGCCTTACCACAACAGTAACCATGATCACATTATACTAGATGAAACGTACATACGTGCTCGGCGCTTCTGTGGAAAGAGAATTCGTTCAACTTAAAATTCGGAAATTAATAAAACCGTTTATTTTAAAGGAACATAGTTAATTTTCATATTAGGCCACCGTATCAGGGGTGTTGGTAGCGTAGCCTGACGATAAGGCACGTATGAGCAACGCAATGCTCCCAGCCCAATGGCGGTTAGGTTGTTTGCAAACTTGCTGGGCTGGAGAGGGATTCCCCCGTTTTCCCCCTAATTCCCATAATGAGATATTCAAACACACTCGGAGCTGCATTCTATGGAGAAGTCTGTGTAATGTTTAGAGTTTAATGCTGAAAGTCCTAAAAATTGCTCTCAAATTTTTGTGATAAATAAATGATACATTCAAACTTCCTTTTTACGCTTGAAGGATTATCGAATCTTTGAACATAAGAGCTTGTGGTTAAGGTAATGTACTTCATAAAAGTCTTTCATATAAAATCGTTAATTTCTTCTATACCATATACGAAGCTTACGGAAATTCTCTGATTTATTTATTCTGTTTTATCCGATTTTCTACCCGATTAAGGGGCCGATTCTACCCGATCTTTTTTCTTACAATTCTTTTCTCCATTTCTGGATCTCGGTTATCTTAATCTTAGGCTGGCCGCAAACCGAGACGCTTCTGTAAATAAAATAACTGATATTACCTATTAATATTAACTTTTAAGTTAAATTATTTAAATGATATCAGAATAACTGTACATTTAAGCATGGTTCTTCTGTTACAGCTCACAATCTTTTTCTGATTACACATAGCTCATCATTGAAAATTTTCTTTCTACTTGAGCAAAAGTACTAGGAATACAGAGTATGTATCATAGGACACATGGGAGATTAGAAAATTTATCCTTTGGTTCCCAATTTATTTTAAAAATATTTAGTAATCATAACCCCATTAAAATTATTACTAAAATCTATAGCTTCAAACCCAACTGACTCAACATTTTCTGCAGACTATAACTGCAATAATAATATAACTGGCCGGAACCGTCCTGGTTAGTTCCGATCACGGATCGGCACATATTATGGTCAGCCTTCTAAACGTATTCATACATTCTAGGGATATGTATGATATTTGAGCTTGTAAAATGCTGATTTATGTTCTTTTATAAGGGTAAAAAGATGTCTTAACACAACTATTGCCGCCATATCTTCTGCTGTATTAAAACTCTCACTTTATAGTATATTTGTCCCTTAATAGTACTTGTTACTCATTTCAGGTTCTTGGGAAAGTGATAACTTACCCGTCAAATAGTTCATCCCCAAGAAATCTTCCGCATGAATTTAATTTCGAGATTCCCAAATTCAGCAGCCGAATAAGTCCCACATTTCCATCTAATCTATAATGATAAGATTGTTAACTCCATCATTAAGAACAAATTATATGCCTCCCTGGTTTGGAAACTCTTTCCCATGGTTTCCATTGTCACATTTAAAGTGTAATCAATTGTTGATCCGCTTCAGTTCATTATATTAATACCAATATATCTTCGTCTTTGTAATATACCAATAGAATTTTCATTCTTAAACCAGCCTGTTCCACTGCTTCCCCTACGAAAAATTCTTTGAAACTAAAAAATGTTAGAAAGAGGCCTTAGTAGAAATGTTACCTATGTGCATGGCGCTTTGGTTTTCAGAAAGGAATTTTTAAGACGTCCTTTAGTCTTTAACACAGGGCAGATGGTCGATACCATAATCCTGGACGCGCAGTGAGAAGTGGAAACTCCAAACCGCTTCTGCGCTGTTCTATTTAATCTCCTGGAGCATCTCATTATTGCGGTCTGCAGGAGATGCTCTAATTTGGAGAAGAGAAATGCCTCTGTGGCATTGCCTCGGGGATTTAACCTAGTCCTCTACATTTCTGTTCTTCATCTCACGTTTAGAACAACTATTCTCATGTTCCCTTGCTCACCTTATTTATGGCATTGTTATTTAAAGGACGAATAATGCATTGAGTTCAATTTTTCTTTTTTCACCATCGGTCTTAACAATAGGAAAATACATTTCATTTTTACCTTTTTCGTTTGTTGAATTTGAAATTTATTGAAAGTGCTAAGAAAAATACAAACTATAAGGGGTCTCCACCTATTTGGCCTAGGCCATTTTAGGTGTACCTCCTCACGATTACAGAAATTTTAATACAATAATGATTTTATACTATTTATCTAAATAATTAAATAAAGTACAAAATTTCCATCTTGATTGGGTCAGACCCCCAGTCTCCGGTTCATCAACAGTAGCCTACTGGAATTCCAGGGGATCAGGCTCCGACCCAACCCAAGGTGCTAAAATAAAATATTTAAATTATTCTACCTATACCATTACTTTATCAGCTAGGTACAGTCTCTACAAACTACCAATTCTTTTATTTCTCGAACATCTACTATAATGAAATTTGAAATTTATAAAGTGCTAAGAAAAACGTAAATACAATCTACAACGGGGCCTTCATCTATCTTCAGATGAATATTTTACACATTTATCTTAATGTCTCGTAGATATACAGGATGTCAATGAACTGCACCGAAATACTTTCAGAGTGTAGTGATGTCGTATATATATAAAAAAGCCATTTGAGCTTGAAAACATGTGACCTATCGGTTCAAATTTTCGAAGCTATGGCTATGTTTCTAAAGCGCCAGTACGCCACTGGCTAATGAAGATTCCCCTCGAAAAGATAACACACGATAACGAAGGGAGATTTTAGAACGCATTTCTATGGCGCCATGGTTTATGACATTAACTTTCAAAAAAGAGGTAATTTTTTTCCCGAGTTCCAGTTTTTTTTAAGATAATGTTTCAATTTATATACTTACATCTTAACATGCCAATCATATAATTACAACCCTTGCTTACAAAAGGTAAAATTGTGGTTAATCTTAACGAGTTAGGTGTCGTATATTCAAAGATTACCTAAATTTCATTCACAGTTCTTTAATATGCGTATCACAGCATTTCATATTAAATAAACAAATAAAAAAATTAACCTCATGACAAAATTGAACCCAAGGCATGTGAATCATCAGAATTTTAGCTTTTGCGTTATGTATTGCTCCATACAAGCACTTAAAGAGCACCCTCTAGACAAGGCTACATTATTCAAGAAGGCAGTATGTGTTACGTAAATTAAGTTTTAGGCGTTATGTTAGTAGTAAGTTTATTGATCATTGCATGTTGGTAACACATTCATTATTGAGAAAGAGAATAAAACTTGAAAGCATTAAGTAAATTTCATTCATAATTCTTTAATATGCGTATCGCAGCACTTTATATTAAGTAATAAAAAATCAATAGCATGACAAGAATTGAACCCTCAGCCTGGGGAATGTCCGCATTTACGTTATACATTATGCCATACAAGAATTAGGAGCTCCCATTAGAGTAGGCTACATAACGCAAGAAGACAGTTTAGATGTTCACTAAATCTTTAAAATAGTAATATTTCTATGCTCACAAGGCAGTTTTAAAGACATTCTAAATCAATTGTTCACCGGGCTTGGCTTTAACACCGACTTATTAGCTTCTGATGCAAAAATGTTTAACACCATAAAACTGCTTTACATTTAGTTGTGGGCACAGATTACATATTGTGGACCATACATTACATTACTCAAATTGCTTATGACATCTCTACACTCTCTGAAATTATTTCGGTATAGTTCATTAACATTCTGTGTGTATATACAATGAAGAGGTAGAATTGTAAGGTTATTAAACAGTGGTTCGCAGAAAGTTCTTGAATGGACTCGGTTATTATTCGTATTAGTCTAGTGAAATGAACGATTCAAGTTGACTCCATTGTTGAAAATAAAGACTTCTATGACCTTGCCGCTGCTCTACTTACCCCACTATCTGACAGCGGATAAAAGTGAGTACCCAATTATCTACATATTAATTTAGAAAATGTTAAGCGTATTAACTTAAGCCTATAAGTGTAAATGCTTTCAAAATGCACCATAACACAAGCACACGTTTAGAAACTGCGATACTCGTGAATAATGCGCTCGACACCATTGCATGATAACATCACATTCCTATGACAAATTTACGAGCCATCTAACCCTCAGTAGCATGTGTATCGCATTCGCTGTACGGTAAAGCCACATTTCAATCTCTCCGCCCTTCTTTTAATGCCCCCTCCTCACCTCTCCAAAAACAGGAAGCACCTACAGTTTCAGAATTTTCGACAATAGATGACATTCAAAACGCCGGTTACGTTTAACCAATCAGAAAAGACCACGACTAACATGGAGGCGACGTTTATTAGAAGTATATGATGCACTAAAAGTTTAGACCTATCCAAATTTATTTGTTAGTCCTAGAGTGTGACATATTCCGAAATGGATTGTTGGCAGCCCTCGCAGTGGAGGATATGTTCGGCATGGGTCTTGCTCTTAGTTTTAGATATGACGTTTGATGGTGAGTGGCAGTTTAACCTAAATTTATAGTAAGAAATTTAACTTAATTTTAAAAATCTCAAGAAGTTTGTAATGTACGATTGTGATTGGGAAAATATGTTAATTTTCTTTGCCTTACGCAGTTAGCGACAGCACGTCACAGAGTGAAGTGAACAAACATTTGGAAATGGGTAAAGACTTTTTAAGTCGAGGGCAACTTCAGGACGCGCTTTCTCATTACTATGCTGCAGTGGGTGAGTATTTAAACGTAGCTCAGATTATTTTGAATTTTCGCTATGCTAAAATTTGATTTGTATTGTACAATTCAACAACTTGCTTTGCTCCACTGCAAATGTGTTGTTATTGCAAAGCAACATGGATTTAATTGACCTTGTTAAAGTAGTTTTGTACAATTATATTTTTATCTTCATGAGTGCGTTGATGTATAATATATATCCTGTGTGTACTGGCTGAGTACAAACCCCTTCATTAAGCACAGCTACCTTATAGCTATAGGCACTGCCAATGTTTTAACAGCTCAACTTTTTCATAATCAGGTTGATATAATATAGGGTAATGTTTGAGAAAAGGTTGCCTATTTTTTTTATTTATTTTTTATTTTATTTTTTTTTTTTCCTCCCCTGAAGGTATGAGGGTTGCACATAGCCTTTCTGGCCATTTTGTATATATCTGCTTGGCATTCATATATAATAAACACAACTGTATTCTGAAAGCTTATTGACAGTTATGAGGTTATATATTTTTCTGAGGTTGCAGGATGTGTTGCTTGTGTATTTACATTTAATTATTTGCAATGCGAGTGAAAGCTTTGCTGAGTTTACAGCTTCTAACGATAATATGCTCTGCTTTTTATTTCAGAGGGTGACCCAAACAATTATTTAACATATTTCAAACGAGGCACTGTGTATTTGGCATTAGGAAAATCCAAATTTGCTCTAAATGACTTTGACAAAGTCTTACAGTTGAAACCTGACTTCACAACGGTAATTATATCATTTTTATTTTGGAATAGTATATTTTATTAAATTTCCTTTTTTATTAGCATATTGATTGGTGCCAAAGAGTTTTATATTCTGTGTTATTTATTTCTCAATGCTTTTCAGGCAAGATTGCAGCGTGGTATTGTCCATTTGAAGCAAGCGCAGTTTGATGAGGCTAAAAGAGACTTCCTGCAAGTGGTATGTTTATTACTTTTACATGGTAAACTGTTTTTGGGTGAAACTTGAATATATGTGGCCAGTAGTATGAACATATCAAAAATAACAGGCAAGTGAGTAGATGAAGTGAATTCATTGAAAGCTGCAAAGTAGTAACCCATCCGTCACTCCAAAAAAGTGTGTTGAATTTTATAACTGAAATGTGACGAAGGAGAAAATGGTGGCATAGTGTGGTGTCACAATTGTACCAACAGTAAAATGTAAAGTTAGAATGTAGGGATGTCTCACACCAAGCTAGGGCAACAATCTGCAAAAATGGAATTGGTAATCTGTTCATATACCTACTCACTATCCTAAACCTAACCTCAGATGAATCCTAGAAACCAGAGCATTTGGAAGCATAAATAAAATTATATAAACAGGAGCCGCTGAAACATGCACAGAGCTGTCCTGGTGCGGAAAAATGTAAGATATACATGTGAACATGGTAGCGTGAAATTGTACTGTATCAATAACACAATGTCTAAGTTTAAGGACATATGCATGGAATTCCAAATTATTCATATATTGTCCTGTAATAACCTCTGCTTTCATTCCTGTTATTTAGGCAGCTTTTGCTTCTCCTTGTGCTTGCTACATATATTCAAATTGATATGTTTTTTGTCATTGTTGCTGGTTTTTTCATATATATATCCCCCACAATTGCAGACAATAATAAAGTACAAAAGTAGGCAAATCTTCATTTAAAAATAACTATCATAAGTTATAAATGATTATCCAATACTGTCATCTCATACATTCTAGTGATTCACTTACTTTTAAAATAGAATGGGACCAGTTTTGAAGAGAATCCTCTCCATCCTTGACCGACTTGAGTCATCATGTGTATGAGACGACACTATTGGATAATCATTTATATTTTATGTAGCTTCACTGCGTTGGTTCCAAGAGAATTTTAAAAAATTTGTTATGAGTATCATGAGTTTTTGAACTCCTGGTTCAGAAAAAAATTTTTCTTAATTCTAACCTAATCCTATCACCTACCAGAAAGTTGGTCCTGGTGGTTTAGTGGTAACCAAAAATATTTGCTATGTAGACCCAAGGTTGTGGGTTCAAACCTTCTCAGGTGGATTTTTAGGGTATAAAAACTGTAAGTATGGCTTCCTTCAGAAGGAAAATAAAGCCATAGTAGATTTGCGGTACATAAAAGACCCTGAAACCTGAAAGAAGAGACCTCTGAGCAAAATTTTCAGTCATTTTATGTCCTGAATTGAATAGGATATAATGAACAAATATGTTGCATTCTTAAACAAGTATTAATAATAACCTGCCAAAAAGTATCATAAAATGCCTTGTACGTTCGCCAAAATTTTGCAAAGAGTATAACTATACTGGAGCCTTATAAAACATACACATTCTTCCTTTCATAGAATATTTATTAGAGCATTTTCTGTTGTACTGAGTGGAATATGAACTTACACAAATCTACCACTACTTGTAGAGTCAATTAGAGTTCCCAGCCTTACTGGTTTGAGCAAGACTCCTGTATATGTTGTGTTAAGTGTAATTTTTTTGTTTGCTGTGATGGCAAAACTCATAGAATTTAATTTTTTTACAATACATTTGGTATTTCAGCACATGCTATTTGCAGTTTCACGACAAACTGGATTCCTAGTTGCCTCTTTTAATATATAAATGTATCCAGTTCGCCATGACTACTAGCCAAGAGCATTGGCAGCACGAATTTTCTTTCATGATTCATCCATTTTTTTTTCTATTGGCTGGCATGAACAGCCATATTGATGAGAAGTTATTGACTCTGTTCAAAGGTTATTGAAATAGTGTGTGAAAAATTAAAAAAAGCTGAACAAAATGTCTTCATCTTCAGATAGATAGATCTTCATCTTCATCTTCATCTTCATCTTCATCTCCTAAGAAGAAATAATTTTAATAATTTTTTTTTTTAAAAACCATGTTTTTATTTTCTTAATTATAAATGAACTTAAAAGTATAAAATAATTCATTCTAGCCAAATATAGATGTATAACCCCATGCAAATTCATAATCTCATAAACTTTTTTAGAAAAATTATTCCAAAGGAAAAATGTGGGGCGCATGCAATAGTTTGAATCTTTTGTGTTATTAATTTAAACTATAAATACCCTTATCAGTTATTAATTTATCTCATTGTCAACTGAGTTGTACTCAGTTGACAATGTGAACAATATGTTCACGAAACATGTCCTGTTATTTTAATAATTAAAGGAGTGAAACGCTCATGAGTGTTGACTATTTTAACTTTTTAATAAACAAAGAAGTTAGTTCATTTTAATGGATATCATTGTATGATTAGTTGAACTACACACTCTTAGTTCATTTTGTTTTCTCTTGATCACATCTAAAATAAAAAATTGTTTTATCTATTCCATTGATATATTCAAACAGTTGATTAATTTTTGTTATTTGAATTAAAAACAAAATACAGAAACACAAAGTTAATTTTGAAAATTTTTATTTTAGTATTAAATACATTTGTACCAGATCCTCAATATAGAAGTCAAAATCTATAATAATATATGTAACTCATTATATTATATTAAATATAATACTCATTCACTACTTAGTTATACCGTCAGGGGTGGCCGAGGTCATTAAGGTGTGAACTCGTGAGCGGGAAGTCTGGTATTTGAATCCCACCAGGGCCATCCTCCCTGACTGGGGCTTTTTCCAGGTTTTCTTCAGTCCTCATAACTGGCAAATGTTGGGGAGGTACCCTAAATGTAGGCCTGGAATGCTTCCTTCCTTAAAAAACAATCCTTTTCCAATTTATCATTTCATCTCATGTGTCATCAGTGTCCACCGCCTGTGGTGCCTCAGTAGTAAAAATGGGCGTTAAACACTACTAAAAAAAACTGTTTATTTACACAGTTGAAATTATTAATATACATGTTACACATTAACACTAGCACATATGAATTTATGTAATAGAAATCAGATTTATTAAATGTTATTTGTAAGGATTTAATTGTGGGGATTTAAATTTAATGTTTTTATTTGAAAAGTTGCCATGGTAACTGTATTATCAAAATATTTAGCATGTCATTAGCGAGTCGAAAAGAACGTTTTTCCATCATCTCAGTTGATAGTGCTTGAGCCATGCATTTCTTGGAGTTTGCATGTTCGACATCGTGCTGTTTATTTGAATAGTTGCCATGGCGATTGTATTGTTATCAAAATATAACAAAAAGAATTCTAATAGTTTTATATTCAAATAAAACATTGATATTAAATATAAATCAAGTTACACTATAATTTATTTATTGTATTGAGAAATATAATAGAGTCATCTTAGCAACTGTTCTTATTTTTAAATAAAGATTATTAAACATTTTATATTTTTATGCATTATTAACGAAACTATAGAAATGTGTTCTTAGTATTCAATCTTACATTTTTTAAAACTTTCGTGTTTGATACTGCTCTGCTTTACTTTCAAAACTGCAGAATTATATTTTTGAACTGTGGAACCATTGAACCATGGTAATTACCATACTATATTGTCGTCCATTTCTGACTTGTGTGCAAATTTTCAAGTCTATATCTCATTTAGAAGTGTGTGAAAAATTAATTACAAAATTCTACCCGAACAGACAAGAAAGCAAGTTAATGAAAATGTTTTAAAAAATGAAAAGATATTATGTTTTCAAGCATGATTACTTAATAGATAATCCAAAATGGTTAATGGATTTTTAAAGGGGATGATTTAGTTACTGAGTGTAGATTATGTATTCAAGCGAATTAGTGTAAAATAATAATAAGTATAACTATTGGGTCTCTTGATGTTCTTGTGGCGGCATCTGTTGGTTCTATTTATATATAATTTTTTTTTTTTTTTTTCCCCCTCTTGACTAGCATAATAGTTTTGAATACATATAGTGAAACTACAGATAGGATGTTTTGTTTTTTGAATGTTTCCCTACAGGACTGTTGATACTGAACATTATATTTACTTCTTATGTACTTTTTTTTATACTTTTAATATTCTGTGCATATTGGTTTTACTTGTACTCCCCCAGATTTCAATTCCATATGCTAAATGTGGATAAATAATGCCATAATATGCTGTTTTTAGGATATTAATGTTCCCATATCTTGTTAGTTGTCTCAATGGGTAGTGTCCTTAGTTCATTTTCTGTGAATTGGTCGTACTGCACTATTTTTAAAACTTCTGGAAATAATCCCTCATCTATTGAGTAATTTATTACAGTGTTTTAGTACTATAGGTGACACTCCGGAAAACATGCAATGGAAAGTCATTATGTATAAAAAATACAAAGATAGTTTGGTTAATTGTTAAACAAGTCCATACTTTAATGAAGTTTTTGTAGTTAAACAGTCTCAAGAAGATAATCTGGTTACAATGGCAGAAATTGTATCACTTATCAAGGTATTGCTTATGGTATATGCTACAACACCCAACATTCTATAAATAAATTTTTGCCAAATTTAATTTTTTAATGGTTCATGTTTATTGATAAAATAGTTTTTATAGTTATACTTCTAAATATATTTGGTTCTTGAGCATTATGTACAGTATCCTGGAATTGACTAACATGTAGTTGGGAACCCTAGTGTCACTATAATAGTGTGGAAGTAACATATTACTTAAATATAAGTTTGTAATTTCTTATACTTTGAACTATAATGAATGCTTGCTCACTTCCCAAGGTTAACCTTGCCACTTATTACAAACTGAAAGTTCATTATATTTAAATCTGCATCTTCAATTGCATTTTTAAGCAGTTTGATAAAAAGATCTGCAAGTATAAACTTATTTAAGTAATGCCATCACAAAACCTGACAAATTAACCATGGGATCGCAACAACTCATGGCAGATTTAATATAGTAACAGTAAAGAACAACATTTATAAATATTTATTCTAGATGCAATTATATAGCTTTTATATGTATATTTTTATACATTTTATTTTGACTTTGATAGTTATTTATAATAGGTACACGATTGATTTACACAATGTTTCTACTTTCCGTACTACTACCACCACGCCGCTGCCACTCTTTTGTTGCTGTTGTTGTGTTATTTGAATGCTCACATTTTGGGCAATTATTGTTAAATGCTTGTTATACCGTTTTTTGTGCATGTATTTGTAAACCATTTAGTATTGACATGTTTCTTATGTTAGTTCATTAGTTAGAGTGATATAATTACTTTTAATTGGAAAGGAGAAGCAGTGTCATTGATATTCATTGTGGACTTAAGTTTTTTGACATTCAGTGACTGTGGGATAAAAAGCACCGAGTCTATGATGTGTGGTTCCCCCCCCCCTGCCCCCCCCATAGGCCTTTCATGAGCTGGGAGAATATCATAGAGAAAAGATTTCTTTGTAAATAATAATAATATGTAAATTGTTGGTTGAATGTAGTGAATCCTGCTAGGATGCATCAATGCAATTTCAAGTGCCTATGTTTTATACCGTGCATTCCAGTAAACCTTCTGCTGGCCATTTTTTCGATTGCAGCCACCATTGGCCAAACAAATCCCAGTAATATTGATCCACTGGCAGATGGTTGGATGGCCTAATCCAACATATTGACTTAAACTAAATTAGGGTTACATTTCAAGTTTGAGTGTAATTATCCTTAGTTAAGTTTAAATTAGTGAGTGAATGTGTCGTATATATTTCTTGCACCATAAAGAATGAATGTAACTGGAGTGGAGTGTTAGTTTAGACAATTAGTGAGTATTTAATTATGGACATTGTTAACATCTTGGGTCATCAGCATCCCATTAAATTCAGGATGTGAAATGACTGATAAATTTTTCTTAGATACTTCTTCTTTCAGGCATAAGGTTCTTTTACCTGTCTAAAATCTACGAAATGGGACCCATGGCTTTACCTGGATTTTTACATGCGAAAAAAATTCCTTGACCTGGATCAGGATTGAACCCGCAGTCTTGGTCTGTTGATGTCAATAAGAACTTACAATGATGGTGTGATAGGCTTCAAAATTTGAGCAGGTTTCCAACCATACCAGTCCAACAGCAATCACTTTTATATACATTTATGTATATGCAAATAGAATACAATAGTATTTATAAAAGAACACTGCGGGTTAAAAGAGGAAAAGAACAAGAAAATTTCTGCTCCAGCACCCCCTTCCCCCCCTTTCATTTAGAATTTCTCAATTTAAAGCCAAAGGAGATCCTGCTAAAGTCCATCTAATGAAAACTGAAATGCAATATCAACACGAAAGTCCATGCCAGCCCATAGAACAAACATCATATTTCTCCTTTCTTCGCAAATTTTTGATAAAACATTCATTCAGATTAGGCTTTTAATAAAGCCATTCATTTATAAAAATGGTCACAATACATCAGCAAGAAGTTTTACATGTATATTTTATTATTTTAGTTATATATGGAGTTGATGTAACAGTGACAAGTGTGCTGATGACAAGTCATTTGAGTTAATGCACTCCTACTGCAGGAATGTGACTATTATGGCATAAACCTTCTCAACTCTTATTTAATCGATTCTGGTGGTCTTGTGGTAATCATGCTTGCCTCATAGAGTCGGTCCTGGTGATCTGGCGGTAACCATATTTGTCTAGTAGACCCAAGATTGCAGGTTCATTCCTGGCCAAGGTTGATGAATTTTTTCAGGCATAAAAATTATTACGGCTTCTGTTGGAAGTGAAGTAAATCCATGGGTACCAAGCCATAGATTTACAACACGTAAAAGAACCTAAGCCTGAAAGAAAAGGTTTCGGAGCAAAATTTATTGGCAGTTTCACGCCCTGAATTGAATGGGATACTGATGGCCTGAGATGTTAAAGAGCATATGTAAATAAACTAAATACTACTAGTTCTATTCAGCAAATAATCACATATGCCGTTGGCAGGAAATAAAAAAAAATCAGCATTGACATACCTGCCTATTCTTAATTCCTTTGTACAATTGAGCATATATGATAAAAACTTTGCTTTAGAGAACAGAAACTCTTGTCTCCCAGTTTCCCTTACATGAATAAAATATCTGTTGCCACTTATTTCACAGCTTTCTTTAGACAGACTTTAGTTTGTGACATTGGCTACATAGTGGTATGCGATATACAAGAATTCTACATGGATATGCTATTTTTATAGTAAAAGTATTACATTACACCTTTGTAATTATGTATGGAGTAAACTCAAATATATGCGTCATAAATGGATATTGGAGAGTAGGCTAACATGTTCGTTTGCATACCTTTGTTTATTGTAAAAATATTTCTAGCTAGATGCTTTTGGTCCCCAAAACTTCTCCAGAAGTAAAGTAAATTCCAAGAAGATGAACTTTGATTATCTAGATGTATTAGATCCTTTGCTAATGCATAATTACATTGCAGTTAGAAGATGATCCACACAATGAAGAAACACAGCGAGGACTAAGCAAAGTGGAGCCTACAAGGGATGACATTGCATTGGCTAAGGCTTATATACGGGGTCGAGATTACTCATCTGCAATAGAATTGATAACAAAAATTATAGAGGTAATGTATTCTTTTATTTCATTTATTCATCCACTAAGATAATTTTCATGTGTCATGGGGCGAGGCAGTAGTATATTTGTGTGTGTGTGTGTGTTTTTTTTTTTTTTTTTTTTTTTTGTAAGAAAAGAATATGATTTTTACAGTGCTGTTCTGAAATATCTTATTCTACAAACTCCTCTACACTACAAAAACAATGTTTATGCATAAACTTGCATAACCTATTTAAATGAGTTATGATGAGCTGTGTTCACAAATTATTTTTGAGCCTTTAAATCACATGATGAGTTGCACAAACTTCACTGCACTGCCCCATAAAGACAAATGTGGCATTATTGTTAGACTAGATATATTGCTTGTACTTACATTGAAAATACCAAATATGTGTGTTTGTAATCACCATCTCTCATCAGTTTCTGTTAAGTTGTGAATGATTGAAATTGAAATGCAGTTCAACTAAATCATACAATAATATCAATTATATGATTGACTTCACTGTGCAAGTTCCAATTAACATTTTAATTTGATTGAAATTAGTTTGTTTTTAGTGATATTTACCCCACAGTTTTATTATGGAGAGTAATAAATATGGTTTCCAACAGCCTATATGTTTGAAATAGGAGAGCAATAGAGATGTCCATTTTCTTTCCTCTAAACATAAAACATATACCTAAGGCATAGGAAGTTCTGAAGGAAGAAAAGAGGAACCCCCTGGAAAAAGAGAGCAAAATCCTCACATCAAAAGGGAAGTAGATTTACAAGACTAAATCAAGGCTCTGTTTTCTATAATGTGTCAAACTGACAAGGGTTACAGAAAAATATTTGTGTATTTTTTTTAGATATCTGCATGTTCAATGCTTGCACTGTTCTTTACAAACTCACAGGGAGGTATATAAAAGAAAGCTTATCCCGACTTCAAAGTACATGTTGAATAATTGATTCTTGCATATTCCTCTTAGACATAAAAAGAAAAACATAACTGAAAGATATCTAATAGGCTATAGTGGTAAAAAAAAAATGAAAACGCATGACAATGCAAAAAAATGTAGGGTTGCCTTCCATTTGCTGGTCTACTTTTAGGTGCACCATACAAACTGTAATACTAGATGCAACATAATTGGAAAATCAATAGTATTTTTGCTTTCCGTGTAAAATTTGAGTCAAAAATCTTCATAGCTTTATGTTTTTTGATATGCTTCCATAAACCTTTGGAGCTATTTAAATCTGATATGATGCAAATGACTTAAATTACTTCAGAACTATAAGAAGGAAGTGGCAAGTATAATTGAATCCAACAATCTACTGTATAATGTAATACCTTTATCATTAAAGCTTCATTCATATAAGGTTATTATGGATTGCAATAAATAACTTCTCTTTGTTGTGAGTATTGTATGATGTGTTTTGGTGGATTTATTATTCATTTGTATACCATAGCATTCAGAATACAAGAAATCCAATATAAGTGTTTGGAATGGGATAGAAATTTTCTATGTATTAGTCATCATTTCCGTCAATATGGAAAGATGCTGGAAGCTATACAAAATAAAAAACTGAGATCTATTCCCATTGTAATTAGCTGACTTCTCTGTGACTCATTCAGTGCATTAAACCAACTTTAAATGCAGAGATGTATGTTCTAAGCTTGAATCAAATTGGCTGGGTGAAACCTTTTCCATAGTTATCATAAAAAGAAATACCAGCTAACTTTCTGCACTGTTTGTGCACGGGCTCATAATATAATTAACATATAGTTTGTCAGTAAAGTTATGGTGAGGCTTCAGAACTGTTTATTGATATAACCATAAATATTAATAATTTCAGTGCCTAAATAAGAGTCCAAGTTTAGTACAGTCAATATGTCAATTATCTAATTAATACTCTGAATCTTGCCATACTTAACTAAGCATGTCAAATTGGACAACCTCTCTGATTCATTCTTTCAATTGTGAAAGAATTCATTCTTTCAGTTATGTTTGCATAATGAGTATGCAATGTGAACAGCATGCATATTTTGCTTGATACAATGGTAGCTATTCATTTTTTGGGATTCCATTTTTGGGAGTTATGGAAATGCCAATAACTCTTCAACTCTGCCTATTCCTTTTCAAAGTGGACTTCTTCACCCTTGATACAAAGTTTCATCCTCTGGAACATACAAGAAACAGCTAAGCCATGATTCTTTAGAGATGGACTAACCTTATCTTCATAGAATGCAATGACACCTTCCAGGCTTCCAAACCGGCCCCTCAATTTTTTTCCTTGGCAGTTTTGGACTATATGGTGGGTGACTTATTACTGTCATTCCTGATTCTTGCAGAAATTCCATTGTTTTCCCATTGGTGTGTGCAGAGGCATTATTGTGGTGAAGCAGCAATGCTCATAAACCCATACTGTTCTGTTAGTGTTCTGAAAATCTTGGGGAAGCAAACTGTGATGTTTCAGTTATCAGTAACTGTATTTTGTTCCTGGAGTGAAATGTTTGCAATATGGCCACTTGCTGAAAAGTCATAAGGTCATAGCTGAAACATCTTGTTGACTAATTTTTATCTAATTTAACAGACTGTTAAATTTAAAAACATTTCTAAAATTTTTTTGTCCTTATAGACAGTAGTTCTCTTGGAAACTGAATTGAATGTATTATCAAATAAAAGACAATCTGGTATATTGCAGTAAATATCAGTTGACAGTTACTTCCAGTTTGACCTTTATATCTGCATTTGATTTCCTTATGAGTATGTTAATGCGCAGTATCATCTTTACAACAGTATCATTAACACTTTACCCTAGTAATTTTTTCCTGAAGAAAAAATTTTTATAGTTACATTTATTTCGGTTTTTACACAGGTATGTCCTTGGTCATCTGCATTACGAGAGTTAAGAGCAGATTGTCATGTGGCTCAGGGGGATATCATGTCAGCCATTTCAGATATACGCTCCACAACAAAGCTGCAGTCTGACAATACAGCTGGCTTCTTTAAATTGGCCACATTATATTATCAGCGAGGAGAACCAGCTGAATCACTGAGGTAAGTAAGTGATGCATGTAGGTGATACACAACATTATCTTGTATGCAGTTCATCAAAACAGTTTTGCAAGTTCCTTTGCAATGCCTAAATTTCAAATGTTGGCAATAATTAAATGTTCAACAAGTAAAGTTAAGGTGTGAACGAATTGTTGCCTAGATTTGGACTCTTAAGTCGGTCCTGGTGGTGTAGTGGTAACCATATTTGCCTTCTAAACCCAAGATCGTAGGTTCGATCCTGGCCAGGACTGATGGATTTTTATGGGCGTAAAAATCCTAAGTGTGGCTTCCTTTGGAAGGGAAGTAAAGCTGTGGGTCGTAATGTTGTACATTTATGGCCATTAAAGAGCCTCAAGCCTGAAAAAGAGGCCTATGAGCAAAATATGTTGGCCATTTCACGCCCTGATTCGAATGAAATGCTGATGACCTGAGATGTTAAAGAGCATCTTTAAATAAACCAAATATAATATATTGGACTGTTTAAACTGGTAAGTTTTAATTAAAAAAGTTAATTGGAGCTTGTACAGGGAAGCTAATCATATAATTAAAATCATAGAGTCAAACTACACTTATTGCTCCACTTACTTGTTTATAAAATTTTTAGTATTAGTTTCATGAACCCTTTGTTTGCATCCTCAGTTAACCGTTGACTCCTGGATAATTTGTTATGCTGTAAAAATATGTATTCTGCTCTGGTGGAGGTATTATGAATTTAAAATTTATGTTTTTATCCCCTGAAGTGTTGAAGTTCATTAAACTGTCTCTCTGTTTGTGAATGTAGATTTTCTCCCATGTTGCTAATTCTGTAGGTCCTAGTACTGATTTTAATAATTTTGCTTTATTCACTAAGTCATGGTTTTATATCCAGAAATGAGGTGCTACTGCTGATTTTTCCATTTGCTTGTATTTTATGTTCCTGAATATTATGTTTCTCCTTGTTTTTCCAATATAGATTTTTTCACATTCTGCACAACTTATTTTGTAAATACATATTTTTTTCAATACAGCAATAAGAGTGTGTAGTTTGACTCAATCATACAATGATTTTAATTACATGGCAAAGTTTAGTTTTCCTAGTGTTTAGCCAGTATACTAAGATGTGCGATCACTTATGAGAGATTATAGGTCTTGTATGCTTTATGGATTTAAACTTGGAACCAACTGCAGTAGTGCGGAAAATATGTTAGGTCTTGATTGCTGATGTCGTGATTAAACAGATAATGTAAAGATTGTTCATAAAGTTCCAGAAGGCAATGAGACCCTCAAGGATAAACCAGTAAGGAGAACCAACAAAAATAGATAATGAACTCTCTTAGCAACTATTGAGGCAAACAACAGTTAGGCTTATGAAGATATGACACAGCAATTCAATCTCAGTGCAGAAACCATGCGGCTCCATTTCCATTAGTTAGAAAAAAGATTAAAAAAAACATGGTTGGCAGCACTAGCTGTTGCACTATTGTCATTCAGCAGATGTATTCCTTTATTGATAGGTGCTGACATGCAATTAGAAATGGATTCTCTACAACATTCCAACACACCATCTTCATTGGTTGGAAGCCTATCCCTTAACAACCCAAAGAAGGTTATGTTCTGTGTTGGGTGTATTGTGTTTTGTTAACCATTGCCAGTCTGCCAAACAGTTCAACCCAGTTGCAGCTTGCACTAAAGAGCATATGCCCTCCCTTTAATTTTGAAACATAAATAACTTTAAATAACTTGAGCATAAATTTTCAACCCAAAAAAGATTATAGAATTTCATGAATGCAAATGCTGAATGTTTCAGCACCTGCAGTGTAGTATACAAGAGAGGCACATGTAAACAGCTTCTGCAAATGCATAAAACTTAGTGTGTGTTATGTGTGAAGAGAACAGGATAGGACAAATTCTTTTTTTGACCAGACTTGGCAGGGCAGAATGCTTTGGTTTAAAGGGAATTATTATGAGCTTCACGAAGGGCAGAGAATCTGTGAACTTTCCACACACATGCGCACGGACTCTGTCCTCCCTATCATAGCACTTGTAAAAGAGAAGCTTCCCTAAGCTATTTGTCATGAGAACATTATTACTTCCCCTCAGCTGTTTACTACGGTTTATGAGAAATCTAAACTATAAGAAACTCTTCCACTATGAAGGCTACTCAACTAACATATCTTAAATCAAGAATGGCAATCTTGAATCTTTGTCAATTTTGAATCTGCACTGGATGAATTTTTTTGCTTCTTGCCTTAAGGAGTTCTATTACAATGGAGTTCATAGTCTTCCAGCATATTGCTAAAAGGTCCTTGGTAGTGATGGTGACCATCTAATACTAAAGATGTTATTTTGTTTAGAACATGATGCATGAAATGTTTGGTCTGAAATGACAGAACTTTTTTGGTCACCTTATACATGCTTATATTTAAGGAGAGATTAATTCAATTTTGTGAGAATAATGGTTTTATAATATTGAATGGCTTTTAGGGGTAAAATGAGGATGGTGAATTTTTGTTTACAAATGCATGGGGATAAAGTGTTGTAGATTATATATTGTGTAGTAATAACATTTTGTGTAAAGTGAATTTAAGGTAATGAACATGTTTGAAACAAATATTGTACTTATGAAGCTGTTGACAACAGAGTGGTAATATATCCTAAACTTAGGTATTAATTTTTTACACTAAACTCCACTCTTAATTACGTAAAAGTAAGATGCATTTTGGGAGAATCTCTCCCATCTTCAGTTGCTCACTGAACCACTGTTACACGAAACGATGTCTTAGACAACCAGATGTTACTGTGGTGGCCTCTGTTGGTTGAATAGGAATTTGCTGAGTTCATCCATAGAAGGAAACTCTAAATTCATTAGGCTTTCTCTATTTTTTAATATGAAAATTTTTTTCCCAAGTGGATAACTCCAACGGGTTGTGAAGATGTTTCAGCAGTTTAATTCTTAGTTTTATTTCATGATTTTTGGTCCAAAAGTGAGCTGCTACTGCTGATTTATCCACCTGCTTAAACTGAATATTCCTAAAATGTTCTTTCTCTAAATTTCCAAATTTCTCTTTGTTTTGCCTATGTAGCTCTGTTCACAATCTTCATATTTTATTTAGTAAATTCCTGATTTCTGTTCTGTTGATATGGAGCCTTTTACTGTGCAACTTAATAAATTCTTGATGTTGTATCTGTTCTTTGGGGCTAACATTATTCCATGTTCTTTGAAGATTTTCTTAAACTTGTTGTGGTAAATTGGATGGTAGGTGAAACTTTTGAATTTGTATTCTTCTTTTGTGTTTTTCAGTGTGGAAACTGCCCTTATCCCTTTTTGTCTTTTAGATTCATTGATGATTTTTATCACTGTGTCTTTATTGAAACCACTGATTATAGCTGTCTTTATTATTTGTTTGTATTCTATTTTGTTCTCTGCTTCTGTGGGTGGAATACTCATCAATCTGTGTGCCAAACTGTGAAACGCTGCATATTTATGTGGAATGGGGTTATAACTCTCATTTTTTATGTAGTTTTCTGTGTGTGTTTCTTTTCTGTAAATTCCAAAACTCAAACAATCTCCATTTCTTACATTTTTTTAATCTAGACATGAAGTCAAAACACTATTCACTACTGAAAAACAGAATATCACACAGAGTAATCCAGTACTACCCAGGCTTAATGCACTACCTAAAATACATAAAAATAACAGAATGAGACCAATAATAAACAATATCAATTCACCCACATACCAGGTAGCAAAAAAATTGATCAGTCTTCAATTCTTTTAAGAGATTCCAAAGTTTGAGCATTAAAAATTCAGTTATTCATTTTTTTACACTAAACTCCACTTACTTACATAAAAGTAAGACGGGTTTCTGAGGAATCTCTCCCATCGTCAGTTGCTCACCAAACCGCCATTACTTGAAATTTTTTCGAAAAAAATTTCGAATAATGGCGGTTTGGTGAGCAACTGAAAATGGGAGAGATTCTCCCGAAACGCGCCTTACTTTTATGTAAGTAAGTGGAGTTTAGTTTTAAAAAATGGATACCTAAGTTTAGGATATATTACCACTCCTTTGCTAACAGCTTTGTAAGTACAGTATTAAAAATTCAGTTGATCTAGTCAAAAAACTTAAAATAGCAGAATTATGGCTGGAGATATAATGGTTTCATTTGATGTAAAAGACTTATTCCCGAGCATAATTACAAAGAAACTTATTCTTGTGCTAAAGAAATGGTTAACATCAATAAATTTAAAAACAGAAGAAATACAAATTCAAAAGTTTCGCCTACCATCCAATTTACCACAACAAGTTCAAGAAAATTTTCAAAGAACATGGGATAATGTTAGCACCAAAGAACAGATACAACATCAAGAATTTATTAGGTTGCACAGTAAAAGACTATACTAACAGAACAGAAATCAGGAATTTAGAAATAAAATGTACAGATTGCGAACAGAGCTACATAGGCAAAACAAAGAGAAGTTTGGAAATTCAGAAGAAAGAACATTTTAGGAATATTTGGTTTAAGCAGGTGGATGAAACTGCTGAAACATCTTCACAACCCATTGGAGTTATCCACTTGGGAAAAAATTTTCTTATTAAAAAATAGAGAAAAACCTTATGGATTCTGGTTTCCTCCTATGGATGAACTCGGCAACTTCCTACGTCAATCAACAGAGGCCACCACAGTAACATGCGATTGTCTAGCCATCGTTTCGTGTAACGGCATTTCAGTGAGCAACTGAAGATGGGAGAGATTCCCCCAAAACGCGTCTTACTTTTATGTAAGTAAGTGGAGTTTAGTGTAAAAAATGAATACTTAAGTTTAGGATATGTTTGGAATAAGTTCACATTGTCCGCTTATAGTGTCATGGTATAATGAAGAGAGCTTTGAATGTAGAAGAGATGATGCATTGATTTTGGTACAAAGATAATCAGGAATAAGTGGGTCCCTGGATGACATGTTTTGTGAGATGCTGGATTCAGTAATGGCTAGGCAGCGTTTGCATGGGATCAACTGAATGATTTCTTTAGGTAAAAGTGACAATGCTACAGAGTTGTGCGAGTTTATACTTAAATGAGCTGGAAGTGACATGTTTATAAGCAATAGAGGGGAAAAAACAAAGTTTATGAAAATCAGTTTGATGATTGTAGAGGTATGGTGTAATAAGTTATGGGAGGCTGTTATAAGATAGAGAAATGATGAAATAGAGGCATTATGATTCAATTGCATGAGAGATATAGGTGGTTATATGACTAAAAGAAACAAAAGTGGGAGAGAGCTAGTGTTTCAGAAATTGAGCATAAGCCCAGATTCAGGTAGGGAGCAGCAAGTTTGGCAGATTAATAATCAATGTGTGAAGGGAGGGAGAAGAAATGTAAACATAAGTCCAAATAAATAGATAATATATTTTCTGAGTTTGTTTATTGTGGAAACTAGGGGGAAAAGCAATCTGAATTTGGAAATTTTAATAAATATGTGGAAGAGTTTGACAGACCGTTTTTGCAGGATGAAGTTAATAGTCAAGTTAGTAAATTCAAGAGAAATAAAACAATAGGAACTGATGGTTTGCCTACAGAGTGTTTGAAAATTTGGATAGGCTAATGTGTTTGACAAGCTTATGAATGAAATTAAAGAGAAGAAGAAGGCGCTAGAAAGTTGGCATATAGCAATCATACACCCCTATATACTAATGTAAAGGGAATGAAAGGAACCCAAATAATTATTACAATTTGGAAAATTTTTACTGGAATTATGGCAGAGAGAATTCAAAATTGGAAAGAAGAAAATAAAAAAATATCTCCCTATCAAACTGGATCCAGGAAAGGAAAAAGAACAGTGGATAATATATTTATAATTAAAATGATGAGAGATAAATATTTAGTAAAGAAAAGGGGTAGATTGTATGCTATATTTATTGATTTAGAAAAAGCTTATGATAGGATGGATAAAGAAGATCTATAGTATAAATTAAGTAAGAAGGGTTTAAGCAGCAATATAATTGGTACATTGCAGGAGTTATATTATCAAAATAGATTTTGTGTAAAGTGTGACTTTGGGGAAGTAACTAGTGCAGTGGGACAAGAGATGGGACTTAGGCAAGATTGTAAATTAAGCCACATAAATTAGGAGATTTTTTTTATGCAAGGTAAGAATGAAATGGAAATGGTCAGTTGAAAGACAGTAACTTACATAAGGAGAAACTTTCAAACATGTGACACAAGAATCACAGGAATATTTCTAAGTCCGAAGGAGACGCAGTGCTCATGTGTATGCAGATGTCAGCAGCAGACAGATTGAAAGACATCAAGTCTTGTAATGCAGCCAGCTGTTGTAGGAACACCACAAACATCTGTGCAACATATGTATGTATATATATGCAACATGTATGTGTGTGTGTGTATATATATATATATATATATATATATATATATATATATATATATATATATATATGTATGCAACAGCATCTGGAAGCAATTAATGGACAGGCAGTTTTGAAAATGCCAGACCATGTTCTTTTGTTACCTTTATTTCTTGACTGAGTAGCAATGTTTGTGTGTCCTACAGTTTATTCTTTTAGCAAAGCAAAGCCAGAAAATCAATAGTATTTCCATCATGGATAGTTTTATTAGCAAAGTAGATCCAACACTAATGTGCCAAGATGAAGAGGCCTGCGTACAATTTTTGTTTGGTGAGGGTCTACTGAGGAGAGCATTGCAGTGTGCTGAATGTAATGGCATTCTCCACCCTGTTACAAGACAGGTCCGAAAGTACCCTGAATTTTGTTGCAGGTAGGTAAGTCAAGTCAGTATGCTGTCCATGGACACAAAATACATGCTAGGGGAAAAATTGGAGATCCTGGCCACAGCGTTCAGACCAATGAATTCAAAATTGGACAATACAAATTTCATTGTGGACGCTTTATTCAGGGCAAATGCATATTCAGGATGATTGGCATGTAGACAAATAAAGTATTTATCCCAATAACCGGATAAACGTCAATGTGCTGTTCAATTTAATTGGAAGTTTACCAGCATGATTTATACAGATGCCTGGGGAGATTATTATGGGCTAATGGCAGATGGATATGTAGCTCATGTGACTACTCCATGCATTTTGTTCAACCCCATGACAAACTGTCACACTAATAAAATCTAGTCCCACTGGAGAACTGTACTCATCCTTTGTCAAAAGGGAGAGAATGGTTGTCCACATTTGTGAATTCTTGTAGCATCAGAATGTAAAAACAGCTCAACAGATCCTTTTTCAGAACTGGTGGAAGACATATGTCAGGTGTAACAAGTAGTTTAAGTGATTAGTACAGTTTCAATTAATGTAGGTATTTTATGAATAAGAAACTTACATTGACTGTATTGTTTGTTAAGACATTATGTTGGCTGTTCTGCTTCACCATAACACAGTAAGCAATATAATTGTAAAATTATAATCTATATATAAAGAATTCTGTTGTGATGACAAAATATTTATATTATTATTTAGCATAAAGTCACTTGAGAAAAACATTGTCATGTACAAATTTGGCTACCTTTCAATCTGTCAGGTGTGCTTGCCATGGTGTCTGCTTCAAACATAGAAAAAAATTTCTGCGATTCTCACAAGAGTCCTTAGATAAATGTTGAATGTTAAAGAATATTTAGGTAATATTGTGATCTTTTGTATATTGAAATAGCTATGGTTCTGGCCAATTAAACCAGACCATAACATGTACTTAGAACTTTAATAATAATAATAATAATGTAAACTTTGTTAATTAGTGATTGGTGAACTCGAGAAGAATTAGAATAGGGAAGGAACTTAAAAGAGAGCAAGTAGGAGACTACTGATGAACTGAAGACAGAATTTAGCAAGGATTGTATATGTTACACAAAGCTTATTCTGATTATGCTATTGTTTTATCTGGTATTGTTTTAGGAATTGAAATAAGAATAACAGTATTTAATTTAAAATTAAGTAAAGAAATTATTTTAACTCACTTTGTATCCAGGAGGGTTACATCTAAGAATGGCCAGGACCAAATAGGTAAAGATCTGTTGTATTTATTTTGTCTTAGCATTATAAATAAATAAATCTAAGGAGAAGCACAGAGTTTTTTCTTGAATATGGCTAAGCATTTAAGCTTTAATATGCTATAAGATATTTGCATGAATTATGATCTAGAAGTTTGATTATGTTTTAATGGTATGTGCTAAGATAGTTTGACATATCCAAGGGTTCTGATTGTATTTTGTTGGAATGCAAGCATGATCTGTTCCTGTCTGCGACTTCAAATTTTTCCTGTTTGTTTCTGATTTTATCTATAGCAACACATTGGAGTTAGGAAATCGGGTAGTAAAATGTAGGATTTAAATCTTCAGCACATCATGTTTATCTGAACACTACCCTATCGTCCCATAAAATGATCTGAGTTCCTTCTATCAAACCTGAGATTATATTCAAGAATAAATTAGACCCTAAGCAGGACTTCAAAACTTTCAAGTCTTTGGGCCCACATATTTAAATTAACCATCCATATGGGTTGAGCTGGGAGTGGTCCTTTCACCATATATAGGTAAACACTGAAAGCATTAAACAAAGTTTTTCCTGTTTGGAAAGAATCTTATGATAATATCCTTTAATTTGTGTAGTATTATTAAAATTACTTTTCAGCTATCTAAAATTCACAAGCTATGTGCAAATCAATATATGCAAAAGATTTTTATGCCTTTTAGAACATTTTGAAGTTATCTAATATGGTTCTGTGGTTAATCAACAGAGAGGTTCGTGAATGTCTGAAATTAGATCCTGAACACAAAGACTGTTTCCCACACTACAAGAAAGTAAAGAAAGTGGATAAGCTGCTGAATGATGCTCAGGATGCAATTAATAACAAGGATTATTCTGAATGCATAGAGAATGCCAAAAAGGTAAGACATTTTGTTATGGCAACCAGATAACTAACGGAAAAAGATAGCATACTATATACCTAGTATACCATAAATACCATTAAATTTTTTTATTAAGTAAATGCACATTATCAGTTACACACATAAAGAAGGTTATTCCAGAACTGAAGATGAGAGCAAAAGCTCTTGAAACATATTCTGACAAATTAATTTGTTAATGAACTACAATGTCACCCAATATCAACTACTTTGTGTATAATCAATCTACTTCATTGTTTCTAACTTCTTTTGAGTTTATAATAGCACATTTTCTGTTTTTGATGTTATTGTCACATAAATTCCAAATGAAAGCACCAATGTTCTCCTTCTTTAGCCCTTGACATGACCAGAGACATGACCAAGACTTCCAAGGACTGCTTGAGATTCAACATTACACAGCTTTTCTTGCAAACCATACTCATGAGCATTGATCACTTTTCATAGTTCAGTGCATTTAATTTGGAACTGCTGGAAGGCTAATCTGGAGCACAAACTCCAGTCTGATTAGACCTTGTCATGTGGAATGAAAAATTGCAACCTCCATTCTTGAACAAAAATTCTTCACTGCAGGTTCCAGCAGAGTGGTTTTGTATGCTTAGCAACATCATCATAGCTTATTACTCCCCAAACATAATGAGGCAGACTTCTCTGGTCTCGTGATGCTTTCACAGGCTTCCTATGAAAGGGAGACATATACTCTGCCTGTTTGACAGTTGTAGCTTTTTTTCAATATTGAATACTTTGTCAGTTACAAGAATTTTCTGGTGGCTGTTCTTAATGTAACATAAGAAAATTAAAAAATTAAGAAAACAAATAAAAGACATCACTACACTAAAAGACTACAAGGAGATCATATGTACAAGAAATTCACATCCATCCTTGGGCACACCAAAAATTACAGAAGATTTTTAAATATGCAAACATTATTGTAGCTCCAGTAAACAAATGCAGTTTAAAAAGCCTCCTAAAAACCAACAAAGACAAAATGCAGCTAGGAAAACAATCAGGCATTACAAGATCAGTTGCAAAGATTGCAATATAAAAAATATAGGCAAATCATAAAGAAATAAAAAATATCATATCATTTCGGGCAAAAAAAAAACACAAATTCTAAAACTCAAACTCATTAAAGCTCTTCAAAAACCCATAGAATTAACAGTGTGAAATGAAGAAAGTTTAAATAAAAATGTTTTACAAGTGAAGCTAATCATATAATTAAGATTATTGTATGATTGAGTTAACTACACACTCTTATTACTCCACTTACTGGTTTAGTGTTAGTTTCATGAACCATTATTCACATCCTCAGCTAACTGTTGACAGCTGGATAATGTGTTATGCTGTGGTAATGTGTATTCTGCTCTGGTGGAGGTGTGATGAACTTAATATTTTCATCCCCGGAAGTGTCAAAGTTCATTAAACTGTCTCTGTATTTGTAAATGTAGGATTTTCTCCCAAATTGCTAATTCTATAGGTCCTTGTACTGATTTTAATAATTTTGCTTTATTCACTATGCCATTGTTTTCTGTCCAAAAATGAGATGCTACTGCTGATTTCTCCATTTGCTTGTATTTTATGTTCCTAAAATGTTCTTTTAACTGTGTGCCTATGTTTCACTTTTTTTTTTTCCAATGTATGGTACCATATATGGACATTAAAATAATGAAGTGTCAAGGAAACCTGGAATTTGGAAAGAATACGCATGCAGACAATCACATCAAAGCTGATGGTTTTAATCCAAAAACACACAAACATGCAGTGGTGAACAGCTTAACACACAGGCTAGTTAACCTATAAATTAGCAAAGAAGAATATTTTAAAGAATTACAAACAAATAGAAAGAACAGAAATTAAAATTGGTTTTAAAAAAGAACTTATACACAAAAAAGTAAAGGTGAAAGGTGAAAACTTAATAAGGAAACGTTTTCAGCAGGAAAAGATAAGCTAATTTTTAAAAAATTCACACATACATGGGCTATGAAAAAATTTCAAAATATTCAAAATATTTTAATATCGGGTTGGCACCTGCAAACAGATTTAATATTAAAAATCTTCTGATAAACATTATTAATTACAGTATTCTACTGGAGAAAATAGCAGGCATTTACAAAATAAGGTGTTTTTTTTTTTTGTGATTATTTATTTATTGATGCTCTTTAACATCTCAGGTCATCAGCGCCCCATTCAACTCAGGGCGTGAAACGGCCAACACATTTTGTTCAGAGGCCTCTCTTTCAGGCTTGAGGTTCTTTTCCGTGCCGTAAATGTACGACACGGGACCCACGGCTTTACTTCCCTTCCGAAGAAAGCCATACTTTGGATTTTTATGCCTGAAAAAATCCATCGGTCCTGGCCGGGTTTGAACCCGCGATCTTGGTTATAGGAGGCAAGTATGGTAACCACTACACCACCAGGACCGACTAAAATAAGGTGTAGATATAAGAAAAAATGTAGATAGACAAGTAATAGAAAAGCAAATGGAGAAATCAGCAATAGCATCTCATTTCTGGACAGAAAACCACGACATAGTGAATAAAGAAAAATTATTAAAATCAGTACAAGGACCTACAGAATTAGCAACATAGAAGAAAATGTACATTTGCAAATACAGAGACAGTTTAATGAACGTTTACACTTCTGGGAATGAAAATATAAACTTAGTTCATCACATCTCCACTAAAGCGGAATATGCATTACCACAGCATAACAAATTATCCAGCGATTGACAGTTAGCTGAGGATGTGAACAATGTGAAACTAGTACTACATATTATAAACAAGTAAGTGGAGCAATAAGAATGTGTAGTTTGACTCAATCATACAATGATCTTAACTAAAGAAAGTGTAATTTTGATCTTCCAAACAACAGTAACCTTATCATTAAATTTTCAAAACCTTAATACCGTGCTGGGAAGCTGACAGTGGAACCATACTGATGGTGGAGGCAACAACTTTCAAAACATATCCAAGTGAGTGGAACAAAATTAGCGAACTTTTAGTGACTTCCTGATAAAAATTTACAAAACTGAAACATTTGTGTGCATCTCAACATCCTCTGCAGCTTCAAGTTCCGAGGTTAAAAATGCCCACTATTGCGACAAAAATCCTTCAGCCCAAAGTGTTGTCTAAACACTCTGGATATGGATTACATGGATGTGTTCATCTCATAGATTGCTGTCTGCTTCCAAAGTAGATTCTGCTGAACATAGGCTGCAATTGCTTTGACTACAGCTAGAGTCATTACAGAATGCAGGCATCCAGATCTCAAATGGTCAAAAACAGTACTGAATTTCAGTAAAATGTAGGATGGTATGATTCACAAACATCCTACTCCGGACAATTACAAATTTATAGATTTATATTTACAACATAAATCTATACAGTTTACTGTAGAACAATAGAAAAATGGTTCGCTCCCATTCCTAGATTTAAAAATTATAAAAAGTGGAGAAAAACTAAACTTTGGAATCCATAGAAAAGACACACACACAGAGAAATTTACATAAAATATAACAGTAATAAACCCTCTCCACATAAGTATGCAGTGTTTTCAGCTTGGCAGACAGAATAATTAATATCCCGCTCACAGAAGCAGAGTACAAAATGGAATACCAACAGATAATATAGCAATAACCAATGGTTTCAACAAAGACACAGTAATAAAAATCATTGATAAATTTAAAAGACTAAAATCTATGAGAGGTTTCCACACTGAAGATCATCAAGGAAAGGTACAAATTCAAAAATGTCATATACGATCCAACTTACCTAAACAAATTCAAGAGAATATTCAAAGAACATGTCTTAATGTTAGCCCCAAAGAACAAATATCATATCAAAAATTTATTAGACTGGACAGTAAAAGACATCATACCAACAAAACAAAAATCAGGAATATATGAAATCAAATGTGCAGATTGTGATCAGAGATACATTGGAAAAACAAGGAGAAATTTGGAAATTTGAAGAAAATAGCACTTTAAGAATATTTTTTTTTAAGCAGATTGATAAATCAGCAGTAGAGACTCACTTTTGGATAAAAAATTATTAGATTAAACCAGAGGTTAACCTGCTGAAAGAACTTCACAACACATTGGAGCTATCCACTTGGGAAAAGATTCTCATCTTAAAAAAATAAGAAAAACTTCATGAGTTTTGGTGTTTCACCCATGAATGTACTTGGCAAGTTCCTATTGGAACCATCAGAGAAGTACCTTGCGATCCAGTTACCAATCCAAGTAGTCAATCAACAGCTGATGATGAACATACGAGGGTAGGTCCATAAGTTTCTGGCCTAACCATTTTCTAGGTATGATAAAGACAAAAACATTTCACTTTTCAATATAGTTACCCTATATTGCAATATACTTCTCACATCTTTGAATTAACATTTTAATTCCCCCCTCCCCCCCAAAAAAGTCAGAAGTCTTGTCTGCAAAATGGGCATAACAGAATCCATCACTTTTTTGTCACACTTAAATTTCCTTTCTGGAAGGTTCTTCTTGAATTTTGAGAAGAGGAAACAGTCACTGGGAGCTAGATCTGGGCTGTAGGGTAGATGGTATATCTACTTGCAGTCACATTTCTTCACAGCTTCCTTTGCAACAATAGCTGTGTGCACAGGCACTTTGTCATGTAGAAGGTGCACACCACCACTCAGCTTTACTCGCCTTTTCTCTTGGATGGAAGCACTTAATCTGTACAGTAGACCAACATAGTACTCCCCATTTACTGTGATGTTCCTCTCCTTGAAGTCAATGAAGAGTATTTCTTCACAGTCCCAAAAAATTGGGCCATGGTCTTCTTGGTTGACTGGAGTGACCTTGGCCTTTAGAGGTGATGCTTTGCCAGGTTAATGCCACTCCATTGATTCTCTTTTGGATAAGGGATCTATATAGTAGAGAACCATAATTTCATCTCCTGTAACAATGTTTTGCAGAATTTCTCTCTCGTTGCCATGGCAGATCTCCAAAATGCCTTACAACAGATGACTAGTTGCTGCTTATGAACTGATGAAATAAGTCTAAGCACCCATCTTGCACTAATCTTATTCATGTTTAAATATACTGGAATAAATTGAAGGACCGTTGTTTTAGAAAGGCCCAATCATGCTGCTATTTTTGTAACTTTGAGCCATGGTCTTCCATAATTTCTCCTTTCACAATAGCAATCAATGTTTTATGAGTGAGCACCTCCAAGGGTGACTTGCTTCGTCTTCAATGCTTTTTGACCCATTTGAAAAAGTTTGGCTCATTCTTTTATGGTAGAATATGAGGGGGGTGCTTCCCTGTATATACTGTCCAATCGCTGTTTAACTTCATTTGGAATAATTCCTTTTGTGAAGAATTTAATAACAGTTCGATACTCCATTTTGAACATTTCACAATTTTCTACACATAGTCTTCTTTATGCAACTATATCTGAACAACTGAACACAGTGGAGCAGAAGGTACAGCTGCAATTATTTACTTAATAGATAAGGTATACACCAAATAAGGATTTTGAGAAGGTGATAATCCTTATCGACGAGGCCGGCCAGAAACTTACGGACCTACCCTCATATCTGGTGTAATGTAAGTGAGTGAAGTAACTGGAAACATGTTGAATACATTAGTGTAGAATATTCTACTCTAGCTTTTAAAAAATCTGGAAAATCTGACTTTATGATTTTCCCATCCTCTGAAGGGTTATTTCATTAATACAATTTTCACAATTGCCCCATTCCATGGTCAAACCTCAAATAATATACTCTTTCTACTGTACTTAAACTCAGCAATGAGGTTAATACTGTATGGCAGCAAAAGTGTTATCTGATCATCGCAACATCTGGTACAGTTCCTTTTTAATATCTGTAACAGTATTTATGGCAGTACTAGATATTGTAAATAGAATCCCCCTTTTCAACCCAATTTTTCCACAAATGTAAGAGAGGGTATAATAAGTGCGTGTTTCATAAAAGGCTAAGTAATTTTTGGTCAATATTTTGTTTGCAATATTTATTACATAATACCATTCTAAAATATATTTATCTTTTGGCTTTATTTTTCCTTGAGCCAGTGTAATAAGTGTTAGTAAGGCATCACACACTTAGCCTAAGGCCACAAGGCATTATTTAATTGAATATATAAGGTGATTGAACTCATTGTGCAGTGTAGGTAGGAAATTGTGTATTTTTACAGATATTTGGCACTCCATGCACATACTGACCCACCTTTTCATCAACCTCTGATTAGGCTATATAGCACAGCTCTGCCAGCTCAACAGTGAGCATGCAGTGAATATGAGTGGTAGATTTTTATTGATCTCTGTATGCTTTTGAGAGTGTTCTAAGTTAAGGGGTGTATTATTTCACATTAAATTTATGTTAATCATATGTTTTATAATAAAACAGTTAACTGTAATTTGTGTTTGTAGTTAAATTGAATTTTTAAGGTTTGTTGATTAAAAGTTTCACAGAAAACTTATTTATCATCTCTCTTGCATTACTAAATAGTGTTTCTATGTAATTATCTTAAATAAAAAAATACCCCATGTTCTGGGATTCAAATCATGCTGCTTCACAGCATAAATCTAGTGCGACCGCCACAATTCTAGTACAAAGAGATTGCAACAGTCTAATAGTGGAACTAGGTATGATACATGGGACAATATTTACAGCATAGCATATAAAATGCCAGGATAGCAACCAACAGGATGAGTTAAGTATCCCAATATATACTGAATGGAACAACAGCCACTATACATTGCTATGAATAGTCTTGAACTGTTCATAATAGGAATGTTTGAACAAGATATAGAACTTCAATTTCCAATTCAACTGTAAGAGTATGTTTCTAGTCAATGCATTAAAATTTTTATTGTAAAAACTGCAATATTTATTAAGAAGAAATTTTTGCTTAAAAATATGATATAAGGAAAAATTACAATTAAAATTATCTTTCTGAAACTGTGGAAGGCAATATCATGATATTCCAAGCAAACATGTGAGGTATTGATTTTGATTTCTCACATTACCATAGTTTTATTAAACTTGAATATTTTGATATTTTCTTGATTTGAAGCAATTAATCACTCTCTTACTTACAAGTTCTCGCACTATCATGTAATTGTGGATGGTGTTAATATTGTTTGCAAGGTTGTGATTATTTTTGTGTGTTTGCATTTTAGTGATAACATGGAAAATAAGGCAATTAGACATCCAAGAGCACCAAATTATTAATTACTCTCATTGCTTACAAGTTCTTGCATTATCATTTTAATTATGGATTATGTTAATACTGTTTGCAAAGTTGTGATTATTTTTGTGTGTTTGCATTTTAGTGGTAACATGAAAAATAAGGCAATTAGACATCCAAGAGCACCAAATTTTAGTGAGCTTTAGAATTTCAAGCTTTAGATATGGCACAAGCGTACAAAGTAGTTATAGAAAATAAAAAGGCTATTGGAATGAGTTTGAAGGAAAAGCAAAAGGCCTGGGAAAAGATTTCCTGCGAGATTTGAATTGCTTACTGTCTCTACATTTAATAAAAAAATAACTTTTTCTATTACTGAAAAACTCACACGTACACTCTCAAGAAGACTGGATTCTCACATATATGCAGTCCAGGACATCCAGTGCACCCATAACTCTAAAACATAGCTTACCATTTAATTTTTCATTTGCAATTTTCTATAAAAGATTCATTCATCCTATTCTTCAAATGGATCCCAGTTGTCACATGTTACAGTCTCATTGCATTCAGTTATTTGTAGTTGTTGAAAATATAACATTTGCGATGGTTATAAGTTTAAAACTCAATTTTGAAAGCAAAACTACTGACTTTTCGTTTTACCATTTATTTGCAAGTTAACATTTTATTGTGGTAAAAGTGTTGGCAAAGTCAAAACTAACCTAGATGCAGCATAAGTATGATTTTATCAGGGCAAAGCTAATAACTTTATCGTAAAATACCAAAAATCAAGGCTAATGCACATGAGCATAAGGCTAAATTCAAAGCATATATTCCACACCAGTCTATTGGGAGATGATGCTGATTGAGGTTAAATTGTTATGACTGATGTTGAATGAGGTCAAATATGTAAACCCAGATTTATTATTAAAGAAGATTGAAACTTAATCAAAAAGAGATCTTTAAATCATCTGGTCAATTAATTTGCATAATTGCTGAAAATCATAACATTGCATTCAAAATCAAACCAGCAGCCAACCATTACAGTTTGAAATGCGGTCTCATAATATGGGATACTCAAGCCATGGTTTTTTGTCATTTTACCATATTTACTTCAGAAATTTAGTACATTTTATTCAAGAAATTTAAGGTAACTAATGTATTACCATTTGTTTCTACAGGGATCTGATATAATTATGAAGGTCCTATTTGCAAGACATTATGATAAGTTTCAAGCTGTTATTTTTCATTAGTTTTGAATCAGCAAATTTTCTCTTTCATATTTATTATCTCTCTCCTTGTGGCACATCATCTTACCTTATAGAAAATGATAGCACTGATTGACTTAGTAAGATTGAAATGAAAGTTCATAGATTTGTTTTCTCACACTATTCTCTAGTTTTTATGTCATGGAGGCTACTTGCTTTTTCTAAAAAACCTTGCCTACAAAATCTCTGTCATCACAGGTATTCTAATCTAGGATAAGTGTGTCTTTTTAACATACTTTATAATTAGTTATTGTTGAGCTCATCTTTAAATGTTTGTTGTTGCAGGTACTGAAGACAGAAACAGAAGAAAATGATATTATATTCTTAGCCAAAGAGAAATTATGTCATTGTTACCTACATAATGATGAGCTGAGTCTATGTTTACAAAGTTGTAGGGAAGCTCTCGAAATTCGAAAAGAACCAAGAATATACTGTGATAGAGCAGAAGCATATATCAACAGTGAAATGTATGATGATGGTAAGTAACAAAGAGTTTCACGTCTTTCAACGGACAAAAATATTTTCTCATTGATATGACTTTGAAAAATTTGAAGGATTTATTGTCATTACTGTATGATGAAAAAGTTCTGAGATTAGTGTTATAAAATTAAAAGGAATTAATGCACATTAAATTATGCTACCATCTGCTTCATTGCAGTCTCTTTGCTAGCTGTATAGTTATCCCAGCATCATCTGTAATTTGTGATAGATCTCCACATGTCAAAACAGTGACCCTTTAGCTTCAGCTTCATCTTGGAAAATAAGAAGTAGCAGGCAACCAAATCCAGATGATATGGGGATGGGGATTGACAAACTGTTTTAATGTAGTTATAAAACTTGCACATTTCAAATGCAGTATAAGGGGATATACAGATGTTGGAGTATTTTATTGCCCTTATGTTGATCCTGGAAATTTAGTGATAACTGTAGTTGTTTCATAGGCCCAAGTTTATGGTTTGAGAATGAATGGAATTTTAGGGCATAAAAATCCTAAGTATGAAAGGGGAGTAAACTGTTCATCCCTTGTCACATGCTTACGGCATGTAAAAAACCTCAAGCCTGAAAAAAGAGGCCTGTGAGCAAAATTCATTTGCTGTTTCATGTCTTGAATAGGATAGTAATGACTAAAGAGTGTCCTTAAATGAAATAAACTAACCTAATTGCCCGTGCCCCACAGTTCAGGTCATTGGCACTGAATTTCTTCTTTCATATGCCTAAGAACATAGCTATAGGATTCACTTGCCCAATGGAAACAAAATTGCAATACATTAATACATAATCTCACAAATCTTGCACCAAAAAGAGAGAGCACTTATTGTGATCTTGACTTGTCTCACTTTTTTTGGTTTTGTTTGAGGGGCATTTGAAAATTCTGAAATGAATCACAAATTGCAGAGTAGTTCCAAACCAATTACCATATCAAAATCCAATGAAACAGCTTTGCTTTGCTTGGTGGAGGACTGTAATAATAAGGCTCTTTGTGTTGCGATGCAGACTTACGCATGTTGCAAAATGGCAAATACTGAACAGCATATGATAATTAAATTCTATTAAGAAGACTATGGCAGCAATAGAAATTCATAGACACCTGACCAATACTGTAGGGGACTCTTTAGCATCATTTTCAACTGTCTAAGTTAAAACAAGGTTGTGTAAGTTAAAAAGGTGATACATGTAGCAGATGACCAAAATATGCCCTTATACTGAAAATTGTTGAAAAAATTGCACAATATGGTAATAAGAATCACCAGCAGAAATTGCTGAAGCTTTAGGCATTTTGACAAATGGGTATTTCACATTTTGATGGAGTAATTAATGCATGAAAAAATATATGCAAGATGGGTACCACAGCTGTTGATACCTGATCAAAAGTAAATCAGTATCAAATTTCTAAGCATTTGGCACATTTTCAGAGGGATTAGCTGATTTTATTCTCTTTTTTTAATTATTTTTTATTCGGTTTATTTACGGATGCTCTTTAACATCTAAGGTCATCAGTATCCCATTCAAATCAGGGCATTAATTGGTCGACAAATTTTGCTCAGAGGCCTCTTTTTTCAGGCTTGAGATTCTTTTTCATGCCATAAATGTACGACACAGGACCCCATGGCTTCATTTCCCTTCCGAAGAAAGCCATACTTAGGATTTTTACACCCGGAAAAAATCCATAGATCCTGGCCAGGTTTGAATCTGCATCCTTGGGGTTTAGAAGGCAAGTATGGTTACCACTACACCACCAGGACAGACTATTTTATCCGTTGATTTAAGAGGTGCACTATAACACACTAGAAACAAAACATTGGAAGTATTGGGATTATCCACTGCCAAAGAAGTTGAAATATATATATTTGACTGGAAAGATCATGGTATCAGTTTTCTGGGATGTGAAAGGTATCCTATCAGTTTACTGTCTTCCTTATTTCCCAAACTTGAATCCATCAGAATTTTCTCTCTTCCCAAAGCTGAGAAAATTCCTTGGGAAAAAGAAATTTTCATCCAATAAAGAACTTAAATCAGCTATGGAGTGTTTTGTAGGCCTGAGGAATCTGACTTTGTTGGTGGAATAAAGGCTTTAGAACATCATTGGGCAAAGTACATTAGCATCAAGGTAGATTATGAAGAGAAATAACAATTTCATTATAGCCTGCTATTATCATCACTTTTCCAAGAAATTTATGACTCTTCCATTGCTATAATAGCTGTCAGAAAGCATTCAATACAATAAATAGGAATGCACTAACATACAAATTAAGATGCAAGAAAGTCAGTACTGAATTTATTCTAGGACTTAAAAATTAATGAAGGAAACAGATTATGTGTCAGATGTGAAGGTAATACAACCAAGATTAAACGATTCAAGATATGGGTTAGAGATAGGAATGTAAATTGAGCCCAATATTATTTAATTTGTTTATAGATGATATCCTAGATAGGATTATGAAAAACAATAGGCACTGCCCAATTATTGGAAAGCAGGAAGTACCAGGATTGCTTTTTGCTGATGATTTCAAAACAGGAGCAGTAACCTTGATAGAATTATGACATGCCATTGATGAAATTAATAGATTTTGTGCAAAATGGGAACTAAGGATAAATAGCAAAAAATCAAAGATAACAGTATTTAAATAAGGAACAAAATTAAGAAAAGATATGAGATGGTTTATAAATAGTTATCCAATAGAGGTATTGAAAGAATTTGATTATTTTGGGGTTAGATTTATGATTAATGACATGTGGGAGGTTCAATCTAAATGTGCACAAGCAAAAGTTAAATTAGCTATGAAAACTGTTAGAATAAATTTGTATAAAGTTCCCACATTGCCATTGAAATGGCTAGAAAGATTTTATGAGTCTGTGGTTAAGTCAAAGATGATGTATGCAGTAGAAATTTGGGGAGTGGAAAAGGGGTGGACAGGTTGATGCAGTAATAAAATGTTTTGTAGAGAAATTGGGGTTACTAAAAAGTGCCCAGAGGGGTTAATTTGGCATAACTAAGAAGAGTAGGAAGGAAAGGTATAATTTTGAAATATTGACACAGATGTTTGAAATTAGGTAATAACCATGTACTAAAAGAATGTCTTTCATACCAAAGAGATATACTGGGAAGAAAGTGTTGGTTTGGGGAGCTGGGGAAATTACTAGAAAAAATTGAAATGGAAGAAGCATGGCGATTGGGGAAAGTAATGTCAGTGCATTTTGGAAAGAAGTGGTACAAAAGGTAGATGATATAGAGAAGCAAGAGATTTGGGCTAGCTTAGAGGATAAAAATTCTTTAGACTTATATAAAATATTGAAAAGAAATTGGGGACAGGAGAAATATATAGATAATTGTGATCATTTCGAAAGAATAGGTCCTGCATGGATGCATATAGGGGTATTATTTCTAAAAGAATAGTTGGTTGTTAGTACCCATGTTGATATTTATCATTATTTCCCTAGCTTCCTAATAAAGAGCTTCCAAATTATATTTCAAAAATATATTTAATTTGTTTATTGCTATCTAGTTAACTGCATTTCAGTAAATGTTCTTTATTTAAGATAATATTCATATCCTCACACAGTGGACTGTGGCTATCCTTGATTAATTTCATCCTTAAGAGATGTTCTGACAGGCAATCATGCCTAACATTTAAGCAGAATTGGGCAACTGCAATTTTTCTTGGTTTCAATAAAAGATGTTTGAAAGTATTTAGATCTTCATATGGTTTTCTTTTAAGTTTTTGTTTGATATTTTGTTGTTCTAGTTCAAAAGATGCTTTTAATTTGATGGTGGCTCCTTTTTTTTTTGCTAAAGTATAGGCCATCTTATTCCCCTTCAATCCCACATGGCTCGGGATCCATTGTAAGAATATTTCTGTATTTATGATGTGGATTGTATGATATAGATTTCTTATTTCATTTATAGTGTATGTTGGTGGGTAACTGTAATTCATTATACTTTGTCGTGCTGCTTTAGAGTCACTTAAGATAACAATTTTTGCTTTAGCTCTATACAGTAGATTTTGTAATGTTGCTCTAATAACTATTATTTCACTTCAAAATTGTTAGCATACTGTCCCAAAGGTGTATAATGAGAGAATTCTTTACAGTATATTTCAAAGCTTGCTTCTCCATTTTAAGAGATCCATCTGTGTACACACTATGATGTGTTAGTTGGGTAATAATTGTTTAGTGTACTAAGTGCTATCAATCTTAATACCTCAGATGGGTTGTTCTTCTTGGAGACCATTGTATCCAGATTTAGTTTCACATTAATATCTATATATTGTAAAGGATCATTTGGTGTAATGACAGGTTTAGTGCTTATTTTTAAAAATTTGTCTAAATCTTCTTTCTGTATGTAAAGACCATTATATTCAGATTTAGTTTCACGTTAAAAATTTGTCTAAATCTTCTTTCTGTATGTAATTTTTGAAAGTCTGTTGTGTTTTTAATCATTGTGTGCTGTCAGGAATTTGAAACCATTTATTCCTGTGTTGATTACTTTTTAATTTCTGTCCCAGTATAGTGTTTTAATATCTTGCTCTATTTTAATTGGTATGTTGTTAATTATGCTCTGCATTATAGCAATTGGTGTTTTTTTAACAGGTCCTGTTATTGTTTTTAAGGACCTAAATTATATTGTATCCAATTTAGTTTTAAGATGGTTGTTGATGTGGACATTATCTCACTTCCATAGAGCAAATTGGGCTTTATGTATCTTTTGTACTTGTCATTTAGGAGACCTATGGATCCTACCCATTTGACTCCTTCTTAATATGCTATTCTTCTTATTCATTTTCTTATTATATTATTGCTAAGGAGAGAAAGAACATTTTTTGTCAAGTGTTATACCAAGATATTTAGTATGTTCTTTCTCTTGTAGAAGTACATTATTGATCTTAAGCTCTAAGTCATCCATAGTGTGTTCAAGATTGAAAAGCTAGAAAACTGACTTTTTAGTGGTTATTTCCATATTGTTGGTGGATGCCTACATTTCCCCGCTATTGATAATTTTCTGTATTTCATTTTCTAGTTTTTTATAGTGTTGTGTGTTCTGCTTATTTTTTGGCTAATCCATATGGTGATCTCATCCTCAAACAATCCCATATTTGCCTTTGGGAAGTCAGCTATTATTTTGTTGATGTCATATATGAAAATATTAAAAAGAATTAGACTGGAAACACCACTTTGAGGAAGGCCTTGTTTAGTTGCATGCCATTTAGAGAGGACATTATTCCATTTTACAGCTATGTACCTTTGTGACAATAGATTCATGAACCATCTCAACATGTTTCCTCTTATCCCAATATTACTAATTTTATAAATAAGCTTCTCTTACCATACTTTGTCAAAGGCATTTTTGAAGTCAACAAAGAGAGTAAGCATTGTTTCGAATATCTGGTGTTATTGTAAAACCTAATTATTTGTTGAAGCCTGCTTGATAGTCTGAAATGAAATTTTGAGATTCCAGATAGTAAGTTAATCTTGTAGTGACCATTTTCTCCATTGATTTAGCAATACTGAGGTTAAGGATATAGGCCTATAAGTGTCTAACTGGCCTGCTGGTTTGTCTTTCTAAAAGGATTAAGAATCAATTTTAAAGCATAATGGGAAGTGGATAGTGTGTTCCATTGTTAATAGAATGTGAAATGGTAGAAAGGTAGAAGGATAGTATCTGAGATGAAAAATGGGACAAACTACAGCAATATATAGTGGCAATTATAATGGTATCAGACATGAGTATAGAGAAAATATACAAGAATGGGAAATCTTAGGAAAGGTAAGGGATAAGTGGAGAAGTATAAGGAAGTAGCTTGAGGGCACACAGAGTTGTGAAAATGGTAATTTATTTTAGGGGTCCTTTACCATATATATATATATATAAACTGGTAGTCAAGGTATAGGATAACCTTAGTTTTGGTACCGATAAATTCTTAGATATTTTGTTTGTTTATGTAAATTGAATTGAAATGTTATTTGCTGAAATAAATTCATTCATTCGTTCAAGATGCAGGTAAGCACAAATTTTAAAAAATTAATATGTTTGATTATTTTTTGGACAGACCTTGTAATTTACATATACCACCATAGAGAAAAACAAAATTTTTATGTGAATTATAAAGTATTGCAAGTACACAGTAACCAGAACAGAGAGAAGCTAATATAATTCATTAGCTGATGGATAGGCCAAATGGCAAATATGAGCACAAAAACATGGGTGCTCCATTGTAGGGTCCCATCATTGAAGAATATGCCATGATGCACTTTGTGCAGAGAGCATGAAACCTTGGAAATATATTGATCAGTATGAAGTTTATAGTGAAAGCTGGAAGAATAAGTATAACCCATCGACTTTGAAGTCATTAGTAGTCATTTCATCTGTGTTCTATGACTTGTACAGCTTTTTTTCTTCTCTGATCAAATACTGTTTTCTTATCATTAAGATTATTGTATGATTGAGTCTAACTACACACTCTTATTGGTTGCACTTGTTTAAATGTAATACATGTTTTGCAGACCATCGTCTGCACTCTCAGCTAACTGTCGACTGCTGGATAATTCCTGTTGCTAAGGGAATGTATATTCTTCTCTGTTAGAGGTGTGATGAACTTAAATTTTTTTTTTCATCTCTGAAAGTGCCAGTTCATTAATCTATTCCATTGGAGAAAAAAGCAGGTATTTACCAAATAAAATGTGCAGAATATGAAAAAGTCTGTATTGGAAAAACAAAGGGAAACATGGGCACATTATTAAAAGAACACTTCAGGAACATAAAATACAAACAATAGGATAAATCATGGTAGCATGTGATTTCTGGACAGAAAATTATGACAGTAAAAAAAGCAAAATTATTAAAATCAATACTGACACTAACAGAGCTAGCAATGTGGGAAAAACCTGCATTATAAATACAGACAGATTATTGAACAGGGATGAAAGCATAAACTTTAAGTTCGTCACACCTCCACCGGAGCAAAATATACATCCCCTTAGCAACAGGAATTATCCAGCAGTTGATGGTTAACTCAGCAGGCAGCCGATAGTCTGCTAAACATGTTCTATATTTAAACAAGTGAGGCCAATAAGAGTATGTAGTTTGACTCGATTATACAATAATCTTGATTATATTATTAGTTTCACTCTTTAAGTTCCAATTAGCATTTCAATTAAATAAATTGTTAATTGATATCATAGTATGATTCAGTTAAACTACACACTCTTAAAGCTTCACTTGCTTTTCATACCGGTTTCGAGAACATTTAGTTCCCATCTTCAGCCAGGCTAAAGTTCAAGTTCAAAAGTTCAGTTGAACTTTAGCCAGGCTGAAGATGGGAACTAAATGTTCTCGAAACCGGTTCCATACATTTATGAAAAGTAAGTGAAGCTTTAAGAGTGTGTAGTTCAACTAAATCATACTATGATATCAATTAATATGATTAGCTTCACTGTGCCAGTTCCAATTTACATTTAACTAATAAATAAATTGTACTTATGAAGCTGTAGATAAGAGAGTGGTAATATATTCTGTACTAATGTATTAAACATGTACACAATTACTCCACTAACCCTAGTATGTGAGTGAAGTTAGAGTGAACTCATTTAATACATTAGTGTAGGATAGCATTTCAAAGTTGTACTTGTTTCCTGAAGATTATATAATACATTACAGACATTGATCATAGTTTACCTTGCTGTGCATTAGACAACTATGTTGATGTATTTTGATACTGAACATTTTTCTGCTGATATTTTTCAGTTGAGATTCGGCACATGGTTTAGTATTAATAAGTGTATCCCATATTTTGTTACTGGTGCAAATTATGGGGTGAAACTGGAAATCATTGTGGACAAGAAGGAAATCAGTAATTATTAAAAAACTGGGATCATTAATTGCTGTAATGTAGTACATTTATTAAGGAGGATGTATAGGAAATTAAAGAATGCGTGTAAAAAGTCAGTTAACATTTATAATATTTGAGTTTCTAAGAATGTTTTTAAACTTATATTTAATTATTTTATTTCCAGCTATTCATGATTATCAAGAGGCCTTAGAAATGGATGAGAATTTTAGCCGTGCTAAGGAAGGAAAACAGCGTGCACAAAAACTTCAGAGGCAAGCAGAAAGAAGAGACTACTATAAGATCCTTGGTGTGAATAGATCTGCCAGCAAGCGAGAAATCATTAAAGCTTACAGGTAAGAAATTGGTGTACCAAGTGTGTATATATAAATTATCCCTTATTAATATATCTAGGACTCTGCATGCCAATGAATGGCTTTTTGAATATAAATCAAATGTGTTTCTTCAAGAAAATATAGATTAAAAAATTATGCATAAAGAATAACAAAAATATGTGGATAAAAATCAATTTTGAATTTTCAGCATTAAAAGTGATAACTTTTCTTTCAGAATTTAAAGTTACAATGAGCTTTTGAAATGTCAATACCTATCCATAGAGTACTTCTATGTTACATTCTCATTTATTCTCTGCTGCATATGTGTGTTTTTTTTTTTTATTTATTTTTTTATTTATACAAAGTTCAGTTGGCTTGTTTCTCTGGAAAACTGAACAAGATATGGTCATTGAAGGTAAATTTAGGATTCAGGTGGCTTACATAGGGGGAAGCTTGTATTCCTAAATAGATTGCTCTAGAATTGCTTACTTTGCATTCCTTTTTTGGTAGAAATGAAGTAAAAGAAGATATTTATCATAGAGGTGTATGCCATATTTTTTGTTGTGTGTTAAAACATTGATACAAACTTTGTGAAATAATTCACCTAAACAACCTTACATAACAACCCCCCCCCCAATGTGTCTGCACTCATTAAACAAACATGGAATGAGCAGAAAAAAATAACAATAGCAAAAGGAAAAGTAGCTCTGAGTGTTATAAGAGCATGTTTAAGAATATTTCTTGATATAAGAGAAATTGGCTGGAAAGAATATCCACAGCCACAATATAAGCTAAAATGTTGTGTGGGTCAGAAATTTGGGGTGCAGAGAATGCATGGAAAGATATTGATAAAATAAATAGAAGTTTTTGTAAATTGATTTTAGATTTACCAACAGCATCCAGAAATCCTATAGCACAGCTAGAATTAGGTAGATATTTCACTAAGAAAAAAATTATAACAAGAATTATGAAATATTTATTCAAAATTACCACATTAGAAGAGATAGATATTATTAAAGAATGTTTTAGTGTACAGGAGAAATGTAAGTGGAAAGAGTCATAGTTTATCAAAGTGCAGGAAATTTCACAACAGATAGGTTTAGGAAAAGTATGGATAAATAGTGAATACCAAACAGAGGATTTTGGAAGAAATAAATCTAAGATTGGAAGATATTGAAAACCAGAAATAATTAGTAGTTTAGGTGAAAAGAGTTCATTAAGTATAGGGGATTAAAAATAGTATGGGGAAGGAAATAAACTTATAGAACAATGGAATAAGGCAGGTAAAGAAGGGTTTGCTTGGGCTAGAACTGGAGTTATGAATTTAAAAGGATTAGGACTGATAAAGGAATAGGAAATTGTTTAATGTATGGAGAAACCAATAGAGATTTTCATTACATATTATATTGTAATCAAACAAAGTTATGAAGGGAAGGGGTTTGGAATAAAAAATGAGAAAATTTTAATTAGAAAGATTTTAACTTTAACTTAAAAGGAGAGGAGGATATAATAATGACAGGGAATTTAGGTAAAGTTAAGAGAGAAATGGATAAGAATGATGAAGAGGATGATAGTAGGAAATGTAGAAAGAAATGTAATATCCATAATAATTTATGGATATTACAGTTTAACATTTTAAAAAAATTGAGTCGAGATTGTAACATGCACATCGCTAAAATTCAATAGAATGGAAGACTAGTTTCGGGAGCCATCGCTCCTATCGTCAGTTCCTGGTCGACTGCCGGCCTTGCTGTTTGTGATAGATCGATTCATCTCTGGTGGAGGTTTAATGAACTTTTGTATTAGTACATTACTGTGCGGGATTTCGAAATGAAAAACTTTCTCCTTATTCTTCCAAATATAGATGTTTTCCCAGTCTGTAAGTTCAGTTTTTCCTTTAATATTTTTAAGTAATTTGGGGTTTTTATTAATGTTGTGTTGTTCTTTCCAAAAGTGCCAAGCTACCGCCGATTTTTCTTCTTGTTTTTGGTTTATATTCCTAATGTTTTCTTTAGCTCTTGTTTTTATGTTTCTTTTGATCTTTCCAATATAAACTTTATCACAATCATTGCAGTTCATCTAATATATTCCTGATTTATCTTCTCATTGTAGGTTATCTTCTTTTTGTTTTGAGTTAAGGATATTTTTAATGGAATAATTATTTTTTGGAGCCAAAACAATGTTGTATCTTTTAAAAATTTTGAAATTTATGAAAGGCTGATGGGTGGTATGTGCAATTTTTGTATGTTCTGTTTTTTTCTTTGATAGGAGTAAGTGTAGTGGGGTCTCTAATTTTCATTTTATTCCTTGTTCTGTCTATTTTCTTGTGCATAACTTCTTGTTTGAAGCCATTTTCTATAGCTATATCCATTATATTATTCATTTCCAGTTCACATTCCTCCTTGTTCATTGGAACATTAACCAGTCTGTATGCAAGACTATTTAAAACTGCATGTTTGTGGGGAACTGGATTAAAACTGCTATATTTAATTTAATTATCCGTGTGTGTAGGTTTTCTGTATATGCCAAAATTTAGGTGATTTTCTTTTTTAATTATCTTAATATCCAAGAAAGGTAACTGTTTGTTGCATTCTCTCTCCATAGTAAATGTAACTCAATAGAGAGAGAATGCAATAAACAGTTATCTTGCTTTAAATACATAAAAATATTGCATATATACAAATCTTTTAATAGAATAGAAATAGTTCTTCATACTAGTCTTGCATAGGACAGTAGATGGAAAGAAAGAATTAGACATAACATATTGAATCACAGGTGGGGTTTAAACCAAGATCTTCAGCCTTTCATGCTGACACTTTAACCAACTGAACTACCATTTTCTGATTCTTCCTATATACTTCACATGACTAATGAGGTTCAATATTTTGTCAATTTTACCAATACCATTTTTTTATCTCTCTATCTACCCAGTATAGTTATCAAAGTTCAGTTGCTCATATATTTTCATTTTATTGTTATATTTATTTCATTTTATTTATGTCTAATATGTTGAAGGACAAGTGCCTTACATTTTTGTAAGTTTAATTTACGTACATGTACAAATGATGTATCATTGGCATATGAAACAAGTCTATAATTAATTTAGGCAAGTCATTAACAAAAATTAAGAATAGAAATGATCATAATAAGTGAAATAATCAAGCCTAATATAATATTATTTGAACTGAAATAAGGGAAATATTCTCTAAACAGTAGTGTAATATTTCAGTTACAAAAGAAAGCTCAAACAGTCATGATTAACATTCAAGAAAAGGATCAGCTGTGGAGAACTGTTAAAAAATAGAATGCATTTATCTTTGCCTTGTTTATACAGCAACATGCTTTCCATCATTTCTGCAATGATAATCTTGCACAGGCAAAAATATATACTTTGCTTTATTAAAGGCATGCTGTGCTGCAGAGGTGACATATACATGTCTTGTCTGTCTATTTTAGGCAAATTGTAATATAGAATATAAAAATATATTTATTATACAAGGTGTCCCAAAACAAATTTTGAGATAAGTGAGATAAAGTACATTTTTTTAAGGAACCCATGGGCTGCAATATTTCGTTTCTGTTCAACAAGGTGTTATATCGTAAATGCTTCCCCACAGTTTTCATACTCCTTCAGCTCAGTATGACACTTCTGCCCCATTTGATTACTCCTTCAGCTCAGTATCATGCTTGCATTCAGTTTGTTTACTTGAGCTATGTTTCATGCTTCCTCATTTGTTTACTCCCTAATTTCATTGTCTTATGTATTTCCAGACAGTATAGTGGCTTATTTGTTCTCAGTAACAGTCTACCATTAGGTGAATTGAAGTGAATTTATTTCCCTTTACATCATCATACAATTTTAAATATTACAATAAGATCTATGTTTTCATCAATTCCTAATACAAACTAACAATACAAAATACATACATATCATTATGATTCCATTACAGTATTTTAATGCTAAACACTTTATCCAACTATTATTCTATACTTATGAGTTACTTATTTCCTTAGGACTATATGCACACTAATACCCAGGAAACAAATACAGATTTTCATTGTTTGTTATACTATAATCAAACAAAGTTATGGAGAGAAAAGGTTTGGTATAAAAAATGGGAAAATTTAGATAGCAAACTTTTAATTAGGAAGATTTTAACTGTAAAAGGAGAGAAGGATATAAAAATGATAGGAAATTATTTAGGTAAAGTTAGAGAAAAATTGATAAGAGTGACAAAAAAGATGATGAAAGGAAATGTTGAAAGAAGTGTAACCTTAGATACATAATAATTTATAGATTTAAGGGGTATTTAGGAAAGGTGAGGGAGAAATGATAAAGAATGGTTAGATAGGAAATGTGTAAAGAAGTGTAACCTCAGATGCATAATAATTTATGGATTTACAGGTATTTAGGAAAAGTGAGAGAGAAATGATAAAGAATGGTCAGATAGTTAATGATTGATAAATTGAATAGGGGAGGGAATGGGAGTAAATACCATTAGGTAGAAACTCAGTTTGTTCACTTCTATGATATAGAAATGGAATATTATCAATGGAATGAATTGACGGACATGTATTTGACATACAGGTGGCTTATGGTTCAGGTTGTATGACTCAGAGGCCTTGATTGGAACATTTTCCAAATCGACAAGTTCCACTTCACATTACCTTTGCCAGCATTGATCGCAGACTGTGTAAACAGGGTATATTAGATAGACAAGCAGAATTTCAAGGATGGTGGTGATATCAAGGAATTCCTGAAGCTGAGGAAGCAGTACTGTGGTGGTAGATGACAATCTTTGTACAAGTATTTGCGCTATACTCGACAATTGAATTTAAGTTGCTCCATGGTCTGTAGAATTCTGTAGGAACAGCCGTTACAAACATTTCATTTTCAAAAGGTCCATGCTACTTTGCAAGTAATTATCAATTGCGACGTCGGTCCTAGTAGTGTAGTGGTAACCATACTTGCCTCCTAAACCCAAAATCGTGGGTTTGATTCTGGCCAGGACCGATGGATTTTTTTCAGGGAAGGGAAATAAAGCTGTAGGTCCCATGTCGTACCATGACATTTACAGTACAATAAAGAACCTCAAGCCTGTAAAAAGAGGCCTCTGAGCAAAATTTGTCAGCTGTTTCATACCTTGATTTGAATGGGACACTAATGACCTGAGATGTCAAATAATGTCTGTAAATAAACCAAATAAAAAAAGAAAAAAATTGCAATGGCAATTTTGTGCATGATATTTGCATCAAACTGAGCAGTGACAAGACTTTTCAACACATATAATGCTCACAGATGAAGCATTGTTTAAATCTCATTATTCACAGATTTGGGCCTTTGAAAACCCCCATGCCACATTTTGTGGTTGCATCAGTTCAGATTTGGTGCCAATGTGCAGGCAGAAATTGTAAATGAATTTCTGGTAGGACTATATATTTTGCTGTGATGACTACGCGCCAACAATTTACCTGGTTTTTTGAGAGAAGTTCTGCCTGAGTTACTGGAAATAGTACCTCTCAATATCAGAAATACAATGTGGTTGCAAAATAAAGGGGCACCAGTTCACTTTGCCAATGAAATAAGTCATTATCTGACAGCTGCATATGGCAATTACTTGATAGGTTGGGGTAGGCCCTTGCCTGGCTGACACACTTAATCCTGATGATTTGTACTTTGGGGACACATGAAGGACCTTTTTTTATATATATATGGAACTCCTGTTGATTCTGTAGATCTTGTAGCACGCATAGCTAATGCAACTGATGAAATCAGAGACATGCCTGGCATCTTTGAGAGAGTTAGGCAGAGTATAGCATATTAATGTGCACTTTGTCTGAAAGTGAATGATTGTGTGTTCCTGCATCTACTTTGAGATGATGATAATATACGTAATTGTTTCAGAATTTTAATTTAACACTTCAGTAAGAGTTTATCAATTGCATTTTGGTTTTTGTTCCTGTTATGCATTCTTGGTTCAAATGTATATTTATGAATTATTATTGGCTTTATTTATTTATTTTCACATACTGAGTTACTCGAATCATTTCCTGTAAAATCATCCAAATAATGACTAACTTGTTACACTGAAAGGAAACCTTGTAGCCCTTTGGTTCCATAACCAAAGATGCTTTAAAAATGATAATCTATCCTACCCCAATCCAGCCTAATTTTGGGACACCTGGTATAGATATATACAATGTTCATGATATTAAACTATTAAACACTCTTTGAAATTTAACATGATGGTTGTTCAGTAAAGAATGATCATAATTTTTTTTTTCCTAACATATCTTTATTCATACTCATAAAATTTTGATCTTTCTCAAAGTAGCCCCTGTTGGATGCAATGCACATTCCCAGCATTTCTGCCAATGCTCAAAGACATGCTGGAAACTATTTTTGACAGGTCATTCAGAATTGCCTCTACAACCTTCACCACTACTTCTGATAATGGAAAATGCCTCCCTCAAGAAAGATTTTCTTCAATTTGGAGATAAGGAAGAAGTCATACTCTGGACCATAGAAAGGGTTGGGACAAGCTTTACATTGGTTTTTGAGAGATATTCAGCAACAACATTTGCAATGTACAGCCATGTATTTCGACACAGCATCCAGCTTGTTGCACGAAAGTGTAGTCTTTTGCTTGTGATATTGCCTTGCAGCTTGTTTGTAATATTGTCAGTTACAGTTGTTTATGCAGTTACATGCTGGTAAACCATTTCTGGAATATCAAAAAATGAGATGACTATAACTTTATCAGCAGAAACAACCACTTTTGCTCTTTTTGGTTTTGGTGTTGATGGAGATTTTCACATAGTTTTCCTGCTTGCTGTCAGAATCGAAATGATATAACCAAGTTTCATCAGTAGTGAAACTTTAAAAGAAACTGCATCTTCTTGTAACATCTTCAACTGCATGCCAACAACTTTTCATAAGGGAATAAGCAGTCTTGGAATCTACCATGCACAAACAAATTTCATGTGCAACTTTTCAGTTATCAACCAACATATGGATGGCACTGTGTGAAATTTTCAGAATTTTAGAAAATGTTCTTAATGCAATTTGATGATTCTTTCTTACAATGACAGCAGTAGTGTTATTTTTACATTAAAAGAACAAACTGGAATGATAGGTCCACCTTCCTTTGAAATTGATTGTCTCCTTCTTTAAACGTTTAAAATCATCTTCAAACTGTGCTATAGGGAAGGGCAAATGCTGCATAGGCCTCTTGTAACATTGCCTAGGCCTCAGCTGAGGATTTTTGAGGCAAAAGTAGAATTTCAGAGCAGCATATTGTTCATTGTGTGTCACAGTCATTTTTGTAAGTGAAACTGAACATGCCTCAACTTTCACCTCTCAACAGGCAGTAACCATAAGTGACAGCAATGAAACTAGTATCAGATGTATATTATGCATTAAGGTAATATAACATTTTAAAGTTAAATTTTTGTGTGAGAAATTATTCCTATAAAAATTATGATCATTCTTTTGAACAGCTTTCATAGTTTAGAGGAGATGTTAATTTGACGCATAAGTTTGTAGCATTTTGTCACAGGGAAAAGTTTTATTTAGTACTCATTTGAGGTGAATGGAAGGCAGAAACTAATCAATAATATATTTTCCTGCGATATCAGTGACTCTACCAATCCTGGGTGTTTATTTCCACACCTACAAAATCTGTTTTTGGGGTCAGAAAAGTTATCAAGCCAAATTTGTGAAGAACATTTTCCTTATCAAAATTTTTCATTAGAGATTGCTGGATAGAGAGGGGAAAAGATCGGGATTTGTGTGATTTGGTTTATTTACAGACGATCTTTAACATCTCAGGTCATCAGCATCCCATTCAATTCGGGGTGTGAAATGGCCGACAAATTTTGCTCTGAGGCCTCTTCTTTCAGACTTGAGGCTCTTTTTTGTGCCGTAAATGTACGACATGGAACCTACAGCTTTACTTCCCTTCTGAAGGAAACCATACTTAGGATTTTTACGCCCGGAAAAATCCATCGATCCTGCCGGGTTTGAACCTGCAATCTTGGGTTTAAGAGGCAAGTATGGTTACCACTATACCACCAGGACCAACAAAAAGATCAGAAATAAGTTGAATGTGGAATAACCTCCCAACCAGCTCTTGGATATATGCTCTGCCATGTTAGTGGAGTAAGGCATATCTTATTATTTGCAGCTGCACTTAATGCAGTTTTCCATGTTGGTTTTCTTTAAGTAATCAACAGTGATATTTACTTTCCTGGTACAGGACCCCTTCTTTGTCCCACCAATTGCATAATATTAATGCATGAAAAGTTGCTTTTTTGTAAGGGCCACACATTTCTTTCTCTTTTGATTTTGACATAATGGTACCATTTTTCACTAATAACAATCCTGGACAGGAGTGACCAATGTTGTTTACCAGCTAATGATGGGCAAGCAAAGAAGTAGAAATGCCACTTGCTTAAAACATGCAGTCTCCATGTCAATTTTTTAATGTTCCACATGGTTGACTGGTCTGACATTTGTGTTTGACTGATGTGGTTCATCATGCATTTAAGTATTTAAATGGTCTGGTTGTCTTCCTGAACATAGAGAATCACTCACAGACTCTTTAAAATGACAAAACCATTTTCTTGCCTTTCCTGGACAATATTCTCTCTATAAAGCATAAATATTGAGCTATTCCACTGCCTTTGCTCCTCTATTACACTCAAACAGAAAAAAATGTTTGATTTTTTTTCCACCTGACACTCTACCTTCATTAGCCCACAAATAGCAGTGGCTTTCAATATTAATTCCATTTGGAATTGAACACAATGAAATGCACATTAATCTCTTCTGAGCAAAATATGGAACTCTCTATGGTTTCACTTATATAAGATTTACTCAGAAAACCATAAGTGAAACCATAAAGAATGTTCTAAATATTTCAACTCAGAAGAGATTATTAATACGTGTTTCACTGTGTTTGATTCCAAATTGAATTAATATTGAAATTATATCTGCCATCGAGCGAAATGGAACAAGACTACTATGGAACAAACTGAGTAAATCTCGTGTAAATGAAACCATAAAGAGTGTTCTAAATATTTTGATTCGGAAGAGATTATTAGTACTATCTTTCTTCAAATTTGCAAACTTCCAGGTGTATTCACAAGCACAACATTGTGACTCTAAGTGACAAACAGACAGGCAGTGTTACCGGTCAAAAAAAATGTACTAATTTTTGCTTCAAACTAATTTAAATTCAATCTTAGGAGTATATCTAATTTTATAATTAACTGAAGATAATAATTGCAATCTTTATAGTATTAAATGACTAGAGCTTTTTCTTTTAAAAGATTGATGGATGATGAATAAATAAAGTATTTTGAGCTTTATAGCATACCTATTGTATAAAATCTTTCTTTGAAGCTGATTCACATTTATGTTGTAACGAGACTGAATAATTGTTTGGATCATGATGCAGGTGCAGAAATTAGAAGAAATTTATTTCTCAGTATAGATAAGCTACTGTTTTGTATCAACAAAGAACTAGAAATTATTTCATGGAAGCAAACATTTAAGGAAGCATTAAATCTCTGACCTATTTTTCCAGGAAAGCTGCTCAAAAATGGCATCCAGACAATTTTCAGGGTGATGAGAAGAAGATAGCAGAAAAGAAATTTATAGATATTGCTGCAGCAAAAGAAGTTCTCACAGATCCAGGTAGGTACACTAACACAAATACAATAAAATGCTGTGAACAATTCCTTTCAGAAGGAAAATCTGCTCTCAGGTGGAAATGGGTGATGAACTGTCTCTCTCAAGAAATTTCTTCTGTGTTTAAATTCCATTTTTTTATACATATATATATATATATATGATTAATTGTGAGACCCTTAATATAGTATTTGTCTTGCATGGCATCATGAAGATCATGTCAAAATTGAGAGCTGAAATATTTTTGGGAAGTAAACTTATACAGAATGCTAGATAAAAATCATTATCCTGCCCAAAAATACTAATAAAAACATTACTTCACTGACTTAAAACTAATATAGTGACTGAGGGAGAGTGGGAGGTCTGGAGTTTGTTTCTTGCCAAGACTGTTCTCTCTGTGAACATTCACTGTAACAAAATATTCTGTTTCATAGACTAATTTTAACATATATTATGTTATATTTTTGGTTGGCAGATGAATCTAATGTTGTTGAGGTTTTCTTATAAAAGATATATTGATGAAACAGATAACATGCTATACTATACCACCTGGTGCCTCAGTAGTAAAAACAGGCATTAAACACTAATCAAAAAAATTCTATATTAGAACATGTTTTACAGACCATTGTCAGCATTCTCAGCTATCTGTCAACTGCTGGAAGATTCTTACTATTCTGTTTGAGATACTTGTTCTGCTTTTGTGGACATCTGATGAACTTGAAGTTGAGTTTTTGTCTCCCAAAGTATTGAAGTTCATTAATCTATCCCTGAACTTTGGCATGTAGATTTTCTGTGGGTCCCTAAGTTACCTTTCTCTATTTCATTATTTACAGTGAAAAAATGAGTGACTACTGTGGATTTTTCTATAATGTTGCTGATGTGTTCTTTCAGACAAGTACACAGGAAGATTAGGTGTTAGCAAATAGAAAAATATGAAACGGAGTAAGAAATTGAACTATTAAAGGCAGCACATTCACCCACAGAATTATCCACAGGGGAGAAAATCTACATACAAAAATATGAGAATAGGTTAATGAGATGAAAACACTAACTTCAAATTCATCAAGTGTCCACCAGTGCAGAATGAACATCCCCAAAGAAATACTAAGAATCTTACAACATTCGACAAATAACTGAGAGTGATCGGGATATTTCTACAAATAAGTAAGTGAAGAAACATGAATGTTTAGTTTGATTCAGTCATTCAAGAATTATCGCATATGGTTTGAATCACTGTACAAATTCCAAATTACACTTTAAGATAGAATTTATAATTATGTTTAAACGACTATCAGCTTTTAATTTTTGTTTAAATTGGGGTGAAAATTGACTAGTTTCAAAACGTGTGATTTTAATGTGATGTTTATTTTTCAGAAAAGCGAGAAAAATATGATAATGGTGAAGATCCTTTGGATCCCGAGTCTCAAGGCAACCAAGGTTTTAACCCATTCCAACATCATCATTTTCATGGCAGTCCATTCCAGTTCAAGTTTCATTTTAACTGATGGCAGCTATGATGTTATAATCCCTTTCTTGATGAAAACAATGCCTTCCTCATGGTGAGGTGAGATTTGAGTATGGACCACCTGATATCCAGTACCTTTCTGTTATTGCCAGTACAAGTTTTGTTATGTTTACGGTTAATGAGAGTATACTATTTGCAGGAAAAAATGTTATACTTTTATCAATGCTCCAGATGATTTAAGGACAAAAATGAAACAAATTGTGGTAAAAGAGCGAGTTGTATTTATTTGTGAATCTATTTCTATAAATATTTCGGGCTGAGGGCCAAATTATTAAGCTGAAAAAATAAAACTAGAGGGCAGAGCCCCATGACTATTGATTTCCTGCAGATGAATGCGGCTGTTAACATTTTGAGACTAGTGTGCTGGATTGTGCACTGTGATAAACTTGTAAGCAGGTCATATGTAGCTGACATTTTTAAATTGTGATGGCCAAGAGTTAATTTATTGTTTTAGGAACTGAAAAGTCTTTATTGTATATAGAATAATGTTCAGAACTATAGCACTGGACTATTCATGCTGGCGCTTGTACAATATGGAGATTAAGAATTATAATTTCCTATTTTTTGGCCAGCTAAATATATTAAATAATTATGTTGCTCTGTCAACAGTTTTTAGTTCAAAGTGGATTTTGTGATTTATTTATTGGCTCCTATATGCTGCTGGATTGTATGTACTAACAAAAGTTTTGTATGACTTTTAAAAAGAACAGCTTTAACAGTTTTAAGGATGTTTCTGGCAGAAAGCTATTGTTTCTTCTCTCTCTCTCTCTGGGTAGGAAACTAGGGTTTTCTTGAACTTCCTGGAAGATTAAGAGACAAGCTAATACTTTTGAAAGGAGGAAAACGCTTTGAAAAGCTTACATTTTCATTAACATTAAACCTTTTTCTATTCTTTTTCATACCGAGTGCATCAAGTAACACCTAAAAAATTCTGAATAAGTTATTTTCAAATGTACTTGTCATTTGTGATTTGTTGCTTTATGGACTGTAATATCTTATGACCACTAGACCATGGCCTCAAAGCCTGGAAACATATTTTAACATAATAGAAACTACTCTAATATGCATAACTAAAGCTGGAGAAGATATCTTTCTTACCAATAAATTTCATTTGAAAATCTTTCACAGTAATCTCAGGTGAGAGGGACAGTGCAAAATATTTTACTACATTTACCTCCATATTTTCAGGCATGTACACCCTAAGGCTAAATAAATAAACAAATAAATTGATGATGATGATGATGATGATGATGATGATGATGATGATGATGATGATGATGATGATGATGATGATGAAGAGCCGACACTTAAAGTGTTAATTTGTCCTAAGTTCTTTTCAGATTAGCACTCAATTCTTGGCATGTTCCTGCACATGGGTCTTACAGCCTTTACCCTCATTTTCCCATCTCCATTCACATTAAGTTCTCCATGGCAGATGTATGCTGATAGTCTAGAGCAGTTAATAACGGGTATTTTCTAATGAGAGCTAATAAAGTTCATATCATACCCATGTATGAATTGTTGTATTTGATATTTTTTTGCAAGTAAATGTAATGATTATTATACATATGATAATATAATTTCCAGTTCCAATGACTTATTTGAATTTTAAGACATTATGCTTACAAAAAATATTAATAAATAAAAAGAAATAAAAATAAATTAATCTTTTTTTTTCAAAACAAATATGAAATTAATAATTATTTTTAAATGAAATAAAGGCAATATATATTTTCTCTTTGCTTTTCACTTTAGAATAATAATATATATGGCATTTATTTTGAAAACAAAAATGATTCATTTACATTTTTTTTATAACTAGAAGTTTCTTCCGGGCTTAGGATCCATGATCTGTTGGAGCTAAGGAGTCCAAACGTTTCATCCCCACCTGCGGAAGAAATCTTCAGTGGCACGGTCTGAGTCTTCTGGGCGGTAAGGTCCTGGCACGACTGAAATGCCAGCTGGAGGTGTTATATTTATATACGGACTGCTCGAAGGGGATTGGTTCGGCTGGAGCAGGGGAGGTGTACTCGGAGGGGGGCATTTCTGCTCTGATCAGTGATTGGTTCGCGTGAATTTTGCGAGTGTGGGCTAGTTTGATATGCCCCAATATTGGATTTCTGGTTTTGCTCAGTTTGAGAGCCTCTCCCTTTCTGTTGAAATTATTAGGGTGCTTGTAGATTTCTATTGCTTCGTGTTGTAATCTAGCTTGGTAGTATGGTACTGAAGAGAGAACAGATGTTTCATTATATTGGATAGTGTGTTCTCCATCTGCCCACATTGCATGTTCTGTGACCGCAGACTTGTCCAGATGGCCCAGACGGTAGCATCTCTTGTGTTCGGAGATCCGTGTGTTAACACTTCGTTGAGTGGTGCCGATGTATACAGTACCACAGGAACAAGGAATCCGGTAGACGCCGGTTGAAACGAGCAGGTCCCTGGGATCTTTGGCCAAGCGTAGCAAAGTATTGATTTGTCTGGTAGGCTTGAAAATGGTTTTGACATTGTGGCATTTGAGTAGGCGTCCAATTCTGTCAGTGACCTTGTTGAAGTACGGCAGGAAAGCAATACCATTGCTCCTGGGTGGATCATGTATGGCTGGGTGGTGTGTGGATGGGCATATCGCTCTGCGTACTTCTTGTGCTGTGTAACCATTTGAAGATATATCCTGTACCAGATGCCGGAGTTCCTGTTGTAAAGAGTCAGGCTCGCAGATGCGAGCAATACAGTCAGTGAGGGTCTTTTCATCGCGCGTTTCTGCTTCGAGTGATGGTTGCAATTTTTGTTCAGATACCAGTTGGTGTGGGGGGTTTGCAGTAAACTGTGTGTCCCAGCTTCCTGTCTGTTTTTTTTTTTTTTTTCCCCCTCTCCCAGACTACAGCTCTTAAGCCCAGAAGAAACTTCTAGTTATAAGTCTGACTCCGGCTGTGAAAGCTTCCAACTACTTACATTTTTTTGCTTGAGCATAAATGTCTTAAAATTCAAATACACATCATCCATTAAAATATATATTATTGTATGTTAAATATTAATTTTACATGCAAAATCGTGCAAATAAAAAAATTCAAACATCATGAGTATTCAAACCTACATAGTTTCTTATTACTAAACATGTGCTTTTGTTTACTCAGCCATCAGAGTACACACTGTGAGCAAAAGTTATTCCTATTTATGGCACAACTTGAACATGAACTGAAGGTTTGATTTTGCTCAGAGGCTTCTTCTTTCAGGCTTGGGGTTCTTTTTCATGTTCGCAAATCTGTGACATGGGACCCAGGGCTGTACCACCCTTCTGAAGGAAGCCATATTTAGGATTTTTACAACCGAAAAAATCCATTGACTCTGGCGTGGATTGAATCCGCAATCTTGTGTCTAGGAAGCAAGTATGGTTACCTCTAGGCCACCAGGACCAACAACCGAAGGTGGCATTGTGAACTTAGTGTCAGTGACTGCTTCTGATGTTTTCCCAAATTGGACATGGCTTCTGCCTGCTACTTTCTCCCCCCCCCCCTTTTTTGTTTCCCTTCCCCTAAGGGTGTACTATATTTACACCTTTTTTCAAACAACTTTACACAGAATATATGGTTTATAATAAGCGCTTTGAAAGATTATGGAGATAATAATGGGGTAGGTATTTTAATGTTCACATACTTTGTTTGCAGTATTTATTATTTAATTACAATATTGGAATATATTGACATAAAACATCTTTCCCATACTCTAGTAACTTAAGCAATTTAAAATCTGATGCATTCAATTTGAAGACAGCATATGCATATTTGCTTTCATACTTATTATTTTTAGCAATTACAAATGCTTTTAATTTAAAAAAGAAATGTTTAATCATTCATCATTCATAATTAAATAAAAGGTATTTACGAAGCTGTAGACAATGGAGTGGCAATATATCCTACAATAATGTATTAAACATATGAAAACTTTTTTAAAGATTTACAATTTTTAAAAAATTTTGATGTATTAAACATGTTCACTTTAACTGCACTTATACAACACTAGGACATGCACTATAATTGCAACAGAAAATGTAAAGGTGTCTTTTGATGTAAAAGTCTTATTCCTGAGCAAACAAAAAGAGGATTTTATGCAAATGTTAAAGAAATGGTTAACCACCTAAATTTACAGGCAGAAGAAATAAAAGACTTACAAACTTATTAACATATGCAGTCAGCAAAATTTCTTCAGCTTTAACAAAAAAATGTTATTAATAAATTTTGGGCCTAGCAATGGAAATCCCTTGTCTCCATTTCTAGCAGATTTATTCATGAGCTCCTTTGAAATGCATATCACCAAAGTCTTCTCATTAATTTTCAAGAAATGATATAGGAATGTGGATGACACATTTGCAATAATATCAAAAAAATATTTTATAGATGCTTTGAAACTTCTTAATTTATAACATAAATCTATACGTTTACCGTAGAAGAAGGAAAAAATGGTGGCTCCCATTCCTAGATTTAAAAATTGTAAGAAATGGAGATGACTGAACTTTGGAATCCATAGAAAAGAGACACACAGAAAATTAATAAAAATAACAATTATAACCCCACTCCACATAAATATGCTCTTTTCTACAGCTTGGTACACATAATTATTATCCCATTCACAGAAAGGGAATACAAAATGGAATACCAACAAATAATTAATACATCAATAATCAATTTTTTTAATAAAGAGACTAATAAAAATTATCAATAAATATGAAAGACAAAAGTCTATAAGAGAGATTTTCACACTGAAGAACATCAAGGAAAGATACACATTCAAAAGTTTCGATAACTTCCAACTTCCCATAACAAATTCAAGAGAATATTCAAAGAGCATGACATAATGTTAGCCCCAAAGAACAAACATAATATAAAAAATTTATTAGGTTGCGCAGTAAAAGACACCAGGCCACAAAACAGAAATCAAGAATTTATAAAAATAAATGTGCAGATTGTGATCAGAGATGCATCAGAAAAATGAAGAGAAATTTGGAAATTGGAGAGAAAGAACATTTTAGTAATATTTGTTTTAAGCAGATTGATAAATCAGCAGTGGCAGCTCACTTTTGGACCCAAAATCATAAAATCAAACCAGAGACAAAGCTGTTGAAAGAACTTCACAACCCAAGCTATACACTTGGAAAAAATTTTCATCCTAAAAAATAAATAAAACTTATTGAATTTTGGTGCCACTCTTGGATGAACTTGGCAATTTCCTATTCAAACCATCAGAGTCTGCCACAGAAGCCTCTTGGGATTCAGCCACCAAATCCAGTTGTCGGTCAAAGCTGATGATGAATAAGATTTGCTCCCGAAACATATCCTAGTGTGTGTAAGTATAAGTGGAATTAGTGTGAACATGCATAATAAATTATTGTATTATATTGCTTATTGATATTCACTGTTGTCAAATATTTCTGTCTCAAGCTATTGATTTATCACGTATGCTCAAGATAAACTGACAGGTATAGGAGTGGTAGAAGAAAATACTGTCTAATCCTTTTAAAATGCTCAATGTAGCAATCAGAATTGTTCAGAATGTAGAAATTCAGAGCTGTTCTTGAAAAAAAAAGTCTTATTTTAAAATTAAATATATAAGGCCTAATATTACATTAAATGTATTTTTAAAATTGATGATAAAATTTAAAGGTGTCTCACATGTGATGAGGTTCCATTTACAGCAAATTATAATAAATACCTTGATATTCTGATGCATATAATTTAACCATATCATAATCATAGATTCATGGCCAAAATTTTCCTTATGATAAACTGGCAACTTCTAGAATCTGTTGTTAAATTTTGGGACATAGGTAAAACATTCAGATCAATTTGGCTTAATATGTATTCTTTAGTGTAAAAAAATTTATTCTTTATTCTAACTTCCAAGAATCTCCCCATCAAAATTTTTTAAAAATGTAAATCTTTAAAAAAGTTTTTCATATGGAACTAACACAGTGAAGCTCATGTGAAGCTCATGTGAATTGAATCTGTCATCTTAACAGATGGCCGAAGATGGAGATAACATATCTTTGAAACCGGTTCCATATATATTTAAGGTTAGTGAAGCATGAAGAGTGTTAAGACGACAGATTCAATTTCCAAGAATCTACTTACATCAAGTCAATATAATAAAACTCATTGGTGCATATAAATTAAATAATTCTAAATAAATATATATATATATATATATATATATATATATATATATATATATATAAGGAATTTAAAAAAATATATTTTATTAATGCCAGTTTAGGAGTTTTTAGAAAAGCAGTTATTTATGGAGGGTTTCTTTAGTTAAGGGAGTATTTTCTTTTTTAACCTTTGAAGCCATCTTTTATGTCTCACTAACATGGCAAAGAGTTGCAAACATTCTCACAACACCATATATAGCACTGCCTTCCTCTTGTTCAACATTCATTGGCTTCCTTACAAATGTGTTTGTGACTTGAGAGGGAAAGTGTTGGTAAAGGTTGAGTAAAAAGTAGCTCGAACAATAAGCACACTCAGTTTAGGCTAACTTTTATTATATTCCAATTTCACCAGCAAGCGAAGCAACTGCTGATCATGGAGTTTTTGAGCAGAAAACTGAATATTCTTAGTGCTGAAAAATATAATTGTACATATTGTCTCCATACACTCCTATTCTCTAAGCCCCTATGCTGAAGATTCCATAACAAAACATAGAACCTTACAGTTATTTGTCCACCAATGAAGTCGAAAAGTCATAAGCTTCATACTCCAAACCATATAAAAACCTCTGGTCTTTCAGTACATCATGTAAGAGCCTCCTGTCTTTCAAAACATTGTATAATAGCCCCTCACACCTCGAAACCACTGTTTATATTTAATTACTGTAACACGTCCTCCTAATACTTGTGATTGCCAATAAATTTAGTTTCCTCTTATCAAAAACCAAGCATTCCATTTCAATTCATATCCACAGACTACAAAAACTTAATAATGTTTAATAATGTTGTTAAATCTTTCTTTTATTGGCATAGATTGAAAATTTAACTTATAATGAGGGTTCTCGCAAGATATTCCCCTTTGATTTAAATTCTATTGGGTAAAAAAGGGGAATTTTTCTATCACAAGGCTTCCTGCACAGTTTTCAACTAACTTTCAAGCTTTAGCATGGTTAATTTTGAATTCAATTGGTCCACACTATAATAGTATGTGGCTAAGGTAAAATCTTTTGTATCTATAGGAATTCCCAAATCCTCTTAAAATGACAGATGGCATTGCTCACTTGCTGTTTCACAAAAATACAATATTTTCATAGAATGTGCTGTGCTGTGATCTCTCTTGTGTTACTTCTTTTATGCTTTCAACCTAGTAAAGACTGGCTGGTGCAGGTTCTTCTTCTATTACAATTTTCAAAAATATAATATATGTAAATAAACAAACCCTTGCATTTGTCTTTCTTCTATGCCTCTCCTAATGGCTGGGTTATATTACTACATTAACCTACTGCCTAAAGTACCAAGTCATATTTTAATATATTATTAATATACACATGAAATTATTATTAATATCATTATAGTTCATTATTTATATTTATATGGGCGATCAGCCAGATATATGAATATCTGTTTCATCTTTTGATGTCAAGATTCCCTTTTGCCACCATGGTTGTGCTTGGCTTGGACATTGCTCTATACTGCAGTTTCCATTGTAGAAGATTACAGTGTTAGTTAGCTGAAACCTCCTGACAGACTTTCCAAAGGCCCTTAATGCTTGTAGAATTTCTAGATGTAAGGTGTTGCTTCTATAATCAAACTCTGCAAAAATCCATGGTTGAGGCATCTGGTGGCTTCACATGGATTTATTTAAAGAGTATCACATGTAACCAGTTTCAGCAGCATTCCGGCAGTAGGAGATGAGTGTGACTAGATGTCATATCAATGTGGATCCAAGTTTTTGAGGTGTTGTTTACATACAACCAAGGAATCTCCTCATTACAAAAGGGGTGCATTTGCCTGCATTTCACATTATTACAACTGTGTGAATTCTGAGTTGTTCCAGGCACAATAACTTGCAAGCATTGGATAATTTTACTTTGTGTACCTGAATAAAGATGAATCACCTCTTTTGGATTAGTGGATGGTAATAAATGGCGTGGGGTTTAAATCATCCAAATATACCCAAGCATCATCCAAAGAAACTACTATTGCCATATGTCACAAACCAGGTGCTGGCATTGGTGAAGCATTCCGTAATATGTTCCTCTCTGGTGTGATTTTGACAGCATTCTAGAACAAAATTTTCATACATTATGCGGCATATTGTGCCTTTGGGTGTTCCTATGCAGTTGCCAAGACTTCTTGTGTTGATAGGTTTCCTTGAGTTACTTCTTTCTTAGCATGGGCTATTATGCTGCAGTACATCTTGGCTGTGCTCACTTTCTTTTTAGTGTTTAGCACTTTGGACATTAGGTAAGAGCTCATTCTTGTAGAATTGAGTAATACGACCCACACACCACTTGCTAATGGTGAGGCCCTTCTCTTTGCAGAGTTTTACATTGATAAACTATGATTAGCATATATCCTTGGCACATATCTGCGAATGTCAGTTTTCATCAATTCTTACATATGACTACAACAATGACTCCAGATTCACCAGAATGTCTGTATGCAATAAAAACAGCCCTAGTAGGCAAATCATTCAAGGTCATCTGACTTTAACAGGGGCAATTCTTAGGCCAGCCGCACACTAGAACACTTCAAGTCATTCCACAGACATTATCGAATGTGCAACATGATGCAAAGGAATGGAGCTCAATGGAAAACAGTGCAAATACAATATCCACAGCACACCGGTTTGCATCATGTTGATAACTTTATAAACATGGTGCAGACATATTTCATGAGCTTCAGCATGCTGCATTCTGTGCATCGTGTTTGTTGGCAATTTGCAGACAACATCTGATTCCTACAAGCACTGCATCATTAGTGTTGCAAATTTAGTTATTTTCCAACTAAATCTTGTCTTTTTGAAAGACTGTCTAGCAGGAAAATTAATGTTTTGGTTGCTAGTGGGAAATTTAGTTTTTTAAAATATTGTATAATTGAAATCTGTTTTCTCTTTAGTAATTTGGCCTAAAGGGATTACTTATATGAGTCATTTAGAAAATTCTGGTAGGTATGGTTTAATACTGCTGCTTATTTATTTCATCATCACATAAGATAAATAGTACTATTTGATTGCATTATCATAACATGAACTTGTTGACTACCTCCGATTATTCACTTTGGTAATAGTGGAGACACCCGTTGCAGATGTTTATTGTATATTTATGGGTATATCCGATAATAGGACTGGAACTTTCCAGGATCTTTTAATAAATCACGCGCTAAAACATAAGGCATCATATTGAACACAAGACAAATTAAAATTATGAACCCATTTTCTATTTCTGCTGTAGCGCACTTTCAGCCATCTATGCAAAAACATTATTTCCACTTGAAGAGGCCATGTCGTCCCTGGACTATAAGGTTGAAACAGACATGTGTTTCTCCTGTGTGCGGCCGCATGTTTTGAATCACTAAAGAGTCAAGAAGTGATCAAATTTATCTGACTTGATACTGATTTGATGCCTGCTGGTGTACAGATTCTTTTAGTATCAGACAGAAGTGGATCAAGTTGATTATATATTTGTTTGGACGAAGCTTTTACCAGAGCCTTTCATTTATCCTAAAAATATGATTGTGAGTAATCTGCATGCTAATTCAGGCAGGGAAATACTTGAAGACTTTAAATATAAAGAAAGCATGCATCGAAACTTCAGTGGCTTTTATGGGTGTTTGATCTTGTTGTTAATTACAGATATTTATAAAATTCATTAGATATATGAAACTGAAAATGTCAGTTTCACAATATGTGAAGTCTGCAATTTACTGGTATCTTGTTTCTTTATAAGTTACAAAATAGTATAGAAGATATCTACACTAAAGTATTCAACATGTTCATGCTAACTTCACTTATTTACATCACACTAGGATATGTTTTTCCACTAGTAGTAGTTGGTCAACAGCTGATGATGGGAGTGACTGCTTCCAAAACATGTCTCAGTGTTATGTAAGTAAGTGGAGTTAATGTGAACATGTTGAATACATTACTGTAGGATATACTACCACTCCATCATCTATAGCTTCGTAAGTACAATTTATTTAATATATAAAAATTGGGAAAAACATTCCCCTTTTCATTTTACTGTATTTATTCCCATATTTTTCCTCCTTTTTTTACTTTACTGCTTGAAAATGAGAAGGGAGAATTATGTATTATGTAGTGTATGTCATTCTGAAGAGCTAAAGAAATACTTGGCTAGTTAATAGACGAGTAAATGAACAGTTCAACTAATATGCATATATTTCAGAGATGTCAATTGTATCATATATATATAAATATGCCTTTACTAGCTCTACTGGCACTCTTCTTGATTTAGCACTGTACTTTGTTATTCGTACCAGTCTCTTAGGTTACGTACTTTATACCTTATCTGCATAAACAAAATTCTTTATTAATATTTTCATGACTAAAGTAAACAATTTATATTTTTAGAATCTCATTGTCTTATAGGTTATAAATTTGTGGTAATGTATTTTAAAAAAATCTCGGGGAAAAAACTGTATGTCCCAAGCAATAATGACAAGAGTATTTTAAGGTTTGGAGGGATGACTGAACAATCTTGAAATGTGTGCAAAGAATAAAATTGAAATTCTAAGTAGCTGATTATTCTTGTGAGCAAGTTTATTTTCTGAGTAAGGTTTTGAAGGGGTCAATGAAACTTATGTGCAAAGAATAAATAATACCACAAACTAAACATTCTTGTGAACAAATCTTATACAGATTCTAGAAGGAAAAAATACTATAGTAATGTGCAAAAGTTAAGGGCTTTGCAGCTCAAATTCTGCTTGAATGCCATTACTATAGTACTATGTTGATTAATTAAAACTGGGAAAGATGGATGAAAGTGGTCTTAATTCAAGCACTTGGCTCTTGTAAATTTGATTTGTTAGTTTCCAACAGTTCACATTTTGGATCATTTAGCCATTTTGTGTCTAGCCTCCCAATGAAGCCCATTTAGGTTCTACATTGTTGAAGTGCTCAATTTAAATTTGGACACATTAGCAGTTGATCTAGGTCCGTTTTTGTGTCTTGCATGCATTCTTCTTTGTCTAGAATTTTTATTTTGCATAAGTAAAAGCCAAGCAATCATGAACTGTGTTTAGCTGAGATATAACCACTGCTTCTTTCTGATTAGATTTCTGTTGTTTTTCTTATATTTTTTTGCTTGTGATTCCTGAGTGTGATTAGAGAATTTTTGCATTTGCTCTTGATCTGAGTAGCATTGAGGTGATTGTATGCTTTGTTTTGTTTATGTAGTTTGGTTACTTTTTTAGCCATTGTGTCCCGTATAAATTTTCCAATTAGGTTTTAGGCATTTGTGCCATATTTATTTCATATTTTAAATACCTATGGCATGAAAAACTTAAAATAAAGGAAACTAAGATGAAAATTAGTATTTACTTTGGTAATTATAGGTACAAAGTTCATTGAAGTTAGCCAGTGTATCCCCTATAAATTTTCCAATTAGGTTTTAGGCATTTGTGCCTTTATTTATTTCATCTTTTAAATACCTATGGCATGAAAAACTTAAAATAAAGGAAACTAAGATGAAAATTAGTATTTACTTTGGTAATTATAGGTACAAAATTCATTGAAGGCTCCAGCACGTTTTTAGGTCATGGGTAAGGATAATATTCAAAATAAAAGTTTGCCATTATAAAAGTAAAAGAATATGACATATCAAACTTCCTTGCTCAAAATGAGTTGCCCCAGAAAAAATAAAATATATTAAGAACATTACTGACAGAGTAGATTCAAATGACAGTACTTATTTGAAATTCCCAGAGGTTTGTTCTGGACTGGTCTTATGAAGAAGGAGTGATCAGAACAGCATCAGAATACTCTCATGGTATTTGTTCATTTGTAGATTCAAATGACAGTACTTATTTGAAATTCCCAGAGGTTTGTTCTGGACTGGTCTTATGAAGAAGGAGTGATCAGAACAGCATCAGAATACTCTCATGGTATTTATTCATTTGTAGATTCAAATGACAGTACTTATTTGAAATTCCCAGAGGTTTGTTCTGGACTGGTCTTATGAAGAAGGAGTGATCAGAACAGCATCAGAATACTCTCATGGTATTTGTTCATTTGTCTTAGACAAGGTACTTCTAATGTTTTAAAGCAGCATGTCTCTCTTTTGGCCAATAAAAATAATACTTGGAATGAGCAGGTGTTATAAAGGAATATGGTTTAAATATTTGTTATACACATGGTGTTTTGCATCTAAACTATCTAATTGTGTATAAGCTTCAAAGCATATTTAGTATTCATTTTACCTTGTAGAAAGTGTCAAGTAATGGGCCAAAATTGTGTAAATTAATATTTTTAGTTTTTGCTTTTTGTCACTTAGTTCCTCTGATGTATGGGGAATTAGTTGCATAGTAGATTTATCTTTAAAATGACCTGAAAAGTAAAATTTACATAATACCTAGATTGGAGCATTGAGAGTGGTACACATTAACTATATCTATTTTGTTTCAAATGCTGCATGTTTGTCCAATGTAAATATTGTTCCCGTGTGTCTGCATTTTGTGTCTAAAACATCCTTATTTATAAACTTAACTTATGGTTCAGTTTCATATCTTTATATATTATGTATTTATTTGGTTTATTTAAGGATGCTGTTTAATATAACATCTTATTCAATTCAGGGAATGAAACTACCTATAAATTTTGCTCAGAGGAATCTTCTTTTATGTGCTATAAATGTTCAACATAGGACAAATGGCTTTACTATGCTTTTGAAGGAAGTACACTTTTGAACTTATGATTTTTGTGCCCTAAAAATTAATTGATCCTGGTCGAGTTTGAATGTGCAATCTTGGGTCTACAAGGTAACCATTAAATCATCAGAATTAATAATTTAATGTCTTTAGGAGGTCTAAAAACAGGATATCTAAGATAAATTCACAATAACAGCAATCAGAATTGTGTTTGAAATATATTTTTTATGCAAAAGCATACATACATTGTACTATGAGACACCTCATCTTGCCCAAGGTTGTGATAAGGCCCATTGCATCTTATTGCAATACCCTACCCTCAGCCATTAGCTAAAACATAAAAGACTGTGTAATCAGTGAACATTGTAAATTCTAAGCCCATAATTGCTTGAGCCTGGTATGCTGAAAAGATTATTGCCACACTTCTGGAATTAAAGCAAAATCTCTCGTGCATTTTGATTCCAGCATATAATAGTGTCTGAGCTTGGTCTCTTAGTCTCCAAATAAATCTGTAACACATATTTAGATATGAAGAACAGTACATATCATTGTATGAAACTTGCTTCAACTAAACATGATTTACTGCAAGACCTTAAGCAATAGATTGAAAAAAAGATTAGTCTATTTTCTTCATCAACTAGTCATACAAGGGATATTTTATAAAGTAAGCCAAAACTGATTGCAGCTATAGCTGCAAAATGTCTCAAGAGGGAAATGGATTACAAGGATAGAGATTTGGGCTTTTGGAAATCTATAAATGTAAGTCATGACAACAATGTTATTATATCCAGCTGCACTATCACAGAAAGCAGTATGCAGAAATACACAGGAGCATAATGCAAGTTACCAAATGCATTAGATAATAATTCTGTGCCATACCTAAGATTGAAGACTGCATTGAACTGTGAGGGAATTTGCTGAGCATAAGTATTTCTGTATTGATAGTTTTCCTAGTTTTATGGAAGAACTTAGAATGCACAAAATTTCTGTCAGTGTGGTTTTCATATCAGCAAAAGTTTTCAATAATCTCTCTGAAGATTATAGCAGCTCATATATTGTATTTCCTCCTTAAACATTATTATTCAATTTTTTTTTACACACACACACTCACTCACTCACTCACTCACTCACTCACTCACTCACTCACTCACTCACTCACTCACTCACTCACTCACTCACTCACTCACTCACTCACTTACTTACTCACTTTATTCTCTCCGGTTGGTGGCTTTGAATCTAAATAAATTGCTGGAAGAAATAACATAGTTGCTGTAACTTATGGAAATATCTTTATATAAACTGAGAGGTTTGGATGGTAGAGTTTCTAAACTTCTGTAACATAATATGTTCTGGGTTTCAGTTTATGAGACTGATGAAATTTTTTAGGAAAAGTATTTGAATATGTTTTTCATTAATAGGGATACATTTCCAAAAAAGGTTAATTATGTAAAATGCACAGTTTAATGGCAAGTGAAATTAAAGCTCAGAAAATTCACATTATTCATTAAATTTCCATCAGCAAGATATTTAAAAACACTTCGTGGGGTGCTTCAGTATTGCAGCCAAAGATTTAAAGATTTAGTGTACATATTCAAATATAAGAAAATAAGCAGATAAGCACATGTTTTTACATAGTTCATTCAGAATGACTTAACACTAAAATCCATAACTTCCTAAATATATAGTAGAGGGAAATTTAAATTAGCCAGTCTATGAGACAGTGCAATAATTTTTCTTAGCCCAGCTTTTATCTGGGAAATATGTTTTTTTTTGTTGAAGTGTTGGATAGCCAGCTAAAATGGAAAGATCTTGATAAAAGGGAGTTATTTCTACTATTGTGTTCTTATTTTCTTTTTGATCTCTGTTGAAGTATTAACTTGCTGAGTGTGGAAAAATACTTGTAAATTATCCAATTTTTACCTGGTGTTGAAGAGTTTTCTTAGTTTTGATGTGTTGTTGCTCTATATGTTGCATTTGGAATCAACTCAACGTAATGCTGGTTATTTTGTATGGCTGCCTAACAGAATAAACTATAATTACACTTCTATTGGTTAACAGCATTTTTGAGCAAATATTGCAATATTTTATTTCCACAATTGCATGAAAAATATATAAAAAGGGAGACATTACTAAAATGTAGGTACTGACTGATTTTTCAAACCAATCAACAGTTTGCTACAAGTCCAGGCCTGCAGTTTTCTGAATGCTTGGGTGAGTGAAGTGGAAACAAAATTCATATCTTCATGGTGATCACACCATCTGTTTGGCATTTTGTATGTGTTTTTCCACTTTTGATGGTATCACTTTGGACTGTTGTTAAGTGAAAGTGTGATCACTATTTAGTAACAGGTTTCAGCTTAATCTATCTTTAGTTGTATGTTGATTTTAATCCAAATAGTTTTTTAAAATGGAAGGTGAGTTGGTATAGTTAGCAGTTGACTTTGTTACGTTGGTATAAATTATTACTATTTAAAAGGATTATTTAATAGCTTGGCATACCAAAAATTTCAAGCAAAGATGAAGTGTATTGGTTTAATTAGTGATTCACATATTACATTTTTGTAATTTATTTTAAAATATGTACACAACTTTTCAGAAGTAACACAATTTCAGTGAAGAAATACATTTTTTGAGAAAATACTTGGATATGTTAACTATTTTAAAAGTACTTTTTAAATAAAACAAATTATTTTACAATCACTGTAGTGAAAGTTATGACTAGAGTCTGGATTTTATGTAACATCAATTTTAGAAATATCTACATGAATAAGTAGCCAAAATATGTCAGCTTTTAAGCAGATGCAAAATTAATTATTATAATACTTTTCCAAACGTTCTATTATGCACAGTCTTCTGTACAAAAAGATGTTTTTTGTATACAGAGAGAATGCTCCACCTTACAAGAAGTCATTGGTGCATATCGACTCAGAGGGATTGTGTTAACAATAATATTCTCAGAGGGTTGTACAGTTTCACCATTAAATAAGCGAAACAAGTTAATAGTTGAGTATCTAGGGTTTTTATTCAGCACAGATTGCAATTTAGTGGAAGCTACACCCTACTTCACCTAGTAAAATACTGACCTTCTGAACTGCATCTTCGATTATTCCGTGGCTTCTAGGAGAGGCATATCCTACCTATCTACCTCAAGTTTCCAGTTTCTTGATACTGTCAGGAAGCCAAATGAAGTGACTTGTGATGTATGAAACAGAACTGATCATTTTAGAACTGTTGAATGCTGACAAGGATTCCCTCTCAGACACTGCAGGAACAGAAGAAAAGTTGTCCATCACTGACTTCAACAGCTTTGAAGTGCTTGCTCTAGAATATCACAACTTTAAATTAAGTTTTTCACCCTGTGATCACAGACTTCGGAGTTAGAAGTATGTCAGGTAGCTGCTGCTTCTAGCATTGTACACGATAGACACATTTCAAGATAACTTTTTTTGTTGCTGAAATCGTGTAGTTACTTCCTGGAATTTATCTCTGTTTTAGGTACTCATTGCAATGTATGAGCCATAAAATAACATGTGTAACATCCACTAAATTTGGATAAACTACACAAGCTATTTCCTTGCTTTTAGCATGTATGCAGAATTACATCTGTGTAATACAGTAGGACCCCTCTCTTCTTTAATACCAGCTTGCCATAGTGCCTGAAGTCCATCATTAATGAATCTTGCAATTATGAACTATTTGTTGCTTTTAAAGGTTCACAGGATATTAAATAGGATTTAGATGCAGCCTCAGAGTGTAACTTTCCCATAATTAGATTTGCTATGAAACTGCCTAAAGTATCTGTCGCCTCGTCAACAGAAATCCATATATAAAAATCACCTATGCAGCCCTGATTTTTTCTAAGAGTTGCCTTGTCCAAAATGCTATGGTTGCAGTTTTTCTGTAAAAAATATTCAAATTTAGTTAGGTACCTGAAGTTTGCTACGGAGTATGTGTGCTGCAACCATTACCGTGCTTTTTTTTTTTTTTTTTTTTTTTTGGGTAAAAGTCACTATTAGATGACTTAGGCTGCTCTGCAACTATGTAAGTAATATGTGTTTCATTACTTCATAAATGCTGTTCATTTTGATATTTCATTGTACACCCAATAATATTTTTCACAAGTTTGGCAGAAAACTGTTTTACTATCCTTTGTGAAAGCACTGCCAATAGAAATCCATATTTTCAGCTTGAACGATAATGAAGACACAACTGATGCCATGCTTAACAACTGAATGCATTTTGAGAACAAGAATGGAAAACGTTTAAAACGAGTCATTGTGTATCTCATCAACATTTACCTTTTTATCATGCATAAATATGTAGCATAGTAGGTAATTACATATCCGGGCTCTAGTTATGACAAAACAGAAACATATTTAAATGATATCCTATTCTTTTTTCATACAATCTGAGAGAAAATGTATTTCTGTATAATATGCAACATTAAATTTATTATATTATTATCACAGTGAAATAATTTGTGGATAATTTTAATATGTCCTTCTGTTAATAATTTAGAACAGATATAGAATATGAATTTCACGATTTTTTACTTACAGGCCCACTGCAATAAAAATAATATATTCTGAATATTGGTAATTCTAATAGCTTTCATTTTTCCTGTGAATGATGGTGAAAACAGCAGATCGCTGCAATAACAGAGATAGATAAATTTCAGCTATATTTATATCATGTCTTTGGAGCATGTTACATCACGGCCCACTTGCGTTACATTTCCACCTGTAGTGCTGGTCTGTGCTGATGGCTTCATATGCATCACATTTTTTTCTGCATTGGAACACAATTTAAATAGAATAAATACTCCCACTTAATAATGAAATATGTTCCTTTTCAATTAAATGTACTTACGAAGCTGTTGACAATGGAGTGGTATATATATAAACAATGTAATAAAATTTTGTTTATATGTTCCTTTTCTTATTTCACCACAAAACTGGTGCTTCATTATCAGAGTTTTCACTTGAACCAGATGAAGTACTAGTCCAGACATTATGAATGATTTGTCCATATTATATTCACTAATTTCTTTATCAGTTTCATTTTCACAGACACTGCAATAGTAGTGCATTTTCCATTTCACACTGTACGGCATCCATTTTTTTCAGTTGTAATCTCTGTCACTGAGTATTCAGAATCAAACATTAGTTAACAAATATCAAAATTTGTAACCTAAACTTAGGTATTTTTTACACAAAACTCCACTTCATAAAAGTAAGGCGTGTTTCGGGAGAATCTCTCCCATTTTCAGTTTTCACTAAACCGCCATTACTCGAAATGATGGATGGACAACCGGATGTTCCTGTGGTGGCCTCTCTTGGTTGAAATAGGAAATTGCCGAGTTCATCCATAAAAGGAAACTCAAAATTCATTAGGTTTTCTCTATTGTTTAATATGAAAATTTTTTCCCAAATGGATAACTCCAGTGGGTTGTGAAGAAGTTTCAGCAGTTTAATTCCCGGTTTTATTTCATGGATTTTGGTCCAAAAGTGAGCTGCTACTGCTGATTTATTCACCTTTTTAAACAGAATATTCCTAAAATGTTCTTTCCTCCAAATTTCCAAATTTCTTTTTTTTTTTTTGCCTATGTAGCTCTGTTCACAATCTGCACATTTTATTTTGTAAATTCCTGATTTCTGTTCTGTTGGTATGAACCCTTTTACTGTGCAACCTAATAAATTTTTGATGTTGTATCTGTTCTTTGGGGCTAGCATTATCCCATGTTCTTTGAAGATTTTCTTGAACTTGTTGTGGTAAATTGGATGGTAACTTTTGAATTTGTATTCTTCTTTTGTGTTTTTCAGTGTGGAAACTGCCCTTATACCTTTTTGTCTTTTAGATTTATTGGTAAATTTTATCACTATGTCTTTGTTGAAACTATTGATTATAGCTGTGTTTATTATTTGTTTGTATTCTATTTTGTACTCTGCTTCTGTGGGTGGTATATTCATCAATCTGTGTGCCAAACTGTGAAAAACTGCATATTTATGTGGAATGGGGTTATAACTCATTTTTATGTAGTTTTCTGTATGTGTTTCTTTTCTGTAAATTTCAAAATTCAAACAATCTCCATTTCTTATAATTTTTAAATCTAGAAATGGTAGCCACCCATTTCTTTCTTCTTCTATAGAAAATTGTATAGATTCATGTTGCAAATTAAGAAGTTTCAGGGCATCTATTGAGTGTTTCTTTGGTATTATTGCAAAAATGTCAATAGAAACACTCAATAGATGCCCTTAAACTTCTTAATTTGCAAATGAATCTATACAATTTACTATAGAAGAAGAAATGGGTGGCTACTATTTCTAGATTGAAAAATTATAAGAAATGGAGATTGTTTGAATTTTGAAATTTACAGAAAAGAAACACATACAGAAAACTACATAAAAATGAGTTATAACCCCATTCCACATAAATATGCAGTTTTTCACAGTTTGGCACACAGATTGATGAATATACCACCCACAGAAGCAGAGTACAAAATAGAATACAAACAAATAATAAACACAGCTATAATCAATAGTTTCAACAAAGACATAGTGATAAAATTTATCAATAAATCTAAAAGACAAAAAGGGATAAGGGCAGTTTCCACACTGAAAAACACAAAAGAAGAATACAAATTCAAAAGTTACCATCCAATTTACCACAACAAGTTCAAGAAAATCTTCAAAGAACATGGGATAATGCTAGCCCCAAAGAACAGATACAACATCAAAAATTTATTAGGTTGCACAGTAAAAGGGTTCATACCAACAGAACAGAAATCAGGAATTTACAAAATAAAATGTGCAGATTGTGAACAGAGCTACTACATAGGCAAAAAAAAAAGAAATTTGGAAATTTGGAGGAAAGAACATTTTAGGAATATTCTGTTTAAAAAGGTGAATAAATCAGCAGTAGCAGCTCACTTTTGGACCAAAATCCATGAAATAAAACCGGGAATTAAACTACTGAAACTTCTTCACAACCCACTGGAGTTATCCATTTGGGAAAAAATTTTCATATTAAACAATAGAGAAAACCTAATGAATTTCGAGTTTCCTTTTATGGATGAACTCGGCAATTTCCTATTTCAACCAAGAGAGGCCACCACAGGAACATCCGGTTGTCCATCCATCATTTCGAGTAATGGCGGTTTAGTGAAAACTGAAAATGGGAGAGATTCTCCCAAAATGCATCTTACTTTTATGTAAGTAAATGGAGTTTTGTGTAAAAAGTGATACCTAAGTTTAGTTTATGTTACCACTCTACTATCAACAGTTTCGTAAGTACAATATCAAAATTTGTACTCGCTTTTGCCATCTCCACTGCTTTTTAAACTATTCTCCCGTAACGTGTCTTACTTTTATGTAAGTAAGTGGAGTTTAGTATAAAAAGTGAATACCTAAGTTTAGGTTATATTACCACTCCATTGTCAACAGTTTCGTAAGTACAATGTCAAAATTTGTACTTGCTTTTGCCATCTCCACTGCTTTTTAAACTATTTTCTTCTAATTTTCTCAATTTTAAACATGTGAAGTTTTCTCTTCTTATAGTTCTTTCAAATGTAGTGAAGGAATTACCTTTTTTTTTTTTTTTTTTTTTTTAAAGAATTTGTGGACTTTTCATATTAAGAAATTATTTTTTAATGTTGCATGGAACGAATTTTCTCCTGTGGAATAAATTGAACACACTAAGGAGGCTGTATTCAGTACAAAATTATCTCTGCAATTGTTACATCCAAAAACAACACACTGTAGATTTTTGACTACTATTATCACTTTCTTTAATCATGTACTTTATCCATGGTTCTGAGTGATGCAGAATAAACTATAGAAACTATAAATAATATACTAATCAAAAACAGTAACAGTTTGCATGATGTTATAGGCAACAAAGCTTCAGAAAACTTTTAGAGCTCTTGGGAACTAGACCATGCAGAAAGGTTGGATTTTTTGTCATTCATTAATTTTTTACAATCTTTTCTTTACACACCCTATTAAAATATATTGGAGTGGGCCTTTAAAAAGATCAATGAAAGCAATAAAATGAGCTTTGTAAGAGAATAAAGTAGTTCTTTTATTATATGCATAAGAGAAGTAAAATAACAGAATAGAAAAATAAAACGTGTTTAAATAAAAATATTAGCATGTCTTCACAGTAAGGTAGAATTGGTCAAAACAAGCTAAAAGTGCCTGTAAAAATATATCTGGAAAAAAATACTTATTTGAGATATGACCCATTCTTTATTGTGACTAAAATAGACTCTAGTAAACATGGGTCCAAGGTATCTTCTTACTTGTTTTTTTTTATTTGTTTATTTAAGGACACTCTTTAACATCTCAGGTCATCAGCGTCCCATTCTATTTAGGGCCTGAAACGGCCGACAAATTTTGCTTAGAGGCCTCTTCTTTCAGGCTTGAGGTTCTTTTTCGTGCCGTAAATGTACGACACGGGACCCACAACTTTACTTCCCTTCTGAAGGAAGCCATACTTACGATTTTTACGCCCGAAAAAATTCATCGATCCTGGCCGGGTTTGAACCCGCGACCTTGGGTTTAGAAGGCAAGTATGATTATCACTACACCACCAGGACCGATCTTCTTACTTGTGTATTTTAATTTCACTCAATACACTTTTCTTATTGGTTGTGTTTATCTCTGCAGTGTACACCACTCAGTTGAAGTTATTAGTGTAGATACAAGGTAACATATGGTTCATGCATGATGAAACACCACATCATTTTCTACACATCATGTGTGACACTAACCCATGCCTTATTAGGTGATGACTGGTCAAGGAGGTTCAGTATCAGGACCTCACTTGGCCTTAATCCTATGGAATTTTTGCTATTGGATAGTTGCAGACAATAGTTTTTTTCTTTAAATAGTTTTTAAAGCCTTATTTTACTGCTGAGGCACTACAAAGGTTGGACATTGATGATACATGGGATGAAATGAGAAATTGTGAAAGGATTTTTTTTTTTTACTAAAGAAAGGAAGTGTTTCAAACCCAAGTTTAGGGGTATTTCCCTGACATTTGCTATTTATGAGGACTGAGGAAAACCTTGAAAAAACCTCAGGTATTGAGGATGGTCCTGGTGGGAGTCAATGGATAGTTGAGGTAATAGAGCAAAACATAACATTGTATAGTTCAAATTGCATTTTTTTCAAAACATATGCTAGGCTTGACCAACTCTACTTCTGTATAAATATGTCACACTTTTATTTAAACTCCCTATATATTACATGTTATAAGTAACAAAAAAGGATTGGTAATGTATATAGTTCATATAATGTTTCAAAATCATTAGTTTTAATTATAAAGCCAAATCTTTTATTTATTCTGGTAAAATTTGAAAGAAATATAAAACATGCCCATCAAAATACAACTATTCAAAAGTAAACTCGTAGGTTAGTGTTATTACCTAATATGTTGGTAATAACCTAATTTGCATAATTTAACTTAGATATGGTTGCCCTCATTTGACTTTTGAGTGAACAGTTTTATTGTTGAAGAGAAACTAAATAATAAGAGGTTTGTACACTTGCAATGAAGTTCCTTCAAATTGGCCACATAATTCTTAGCAGCTAAGTAAAATACAAAAAAATAATAGGAGGGTATGATTTCTCCCTATTAGGGGGTGCCATAAGGACAAAGTGAATATAAAGAAACAAAAATATTACATGATAGTCTTAATATAAAAATATAAGGGTAAACCCAACAAGAAAATTGACAAATGATAAAATTAATAATATGACATTCTTTTATGTAAAAGTTAAGATTTAGATTTACTATCAAAAAATTATTCCATACTATTGAAATAGAAATACAACCCTTAAGAGCAGCAATGGTAACATTTGGAAGACGTGGCTTTTGCAGATCCTGCAAGGTTCAAAACTGTGTGTATGGTGGTGCCTTGGGCCCCAATCATTCAGTCTATAACATGTACTCATAATCTTGACAGTAGGCTCACACATGTTCTTCATATTTATTGATAGAAATTCTTAATGCATTGTATTGAAGCTAGTAAAATTATTATACTAAATTTTAAAATTCAGATATTAAAGAAATTAAATATTATTTGCTCCAGAGCTATAATGTTTGATGTATCTTATTCAGAAAAATTCAAGAAATGTCAAATTTATTTAAAAGAGTGAAATGTTTCACATTTAAAGATATTCCTATTCATATAATAGGAAAAAAAATAAATAAATGGAACACCAATTAACAATATTGTATTCCAAAATTAGCAAAATGAAAAGTTAATTAATTTCCAATATTGGCATTAAATTTGTTCAAGTTTGTACATTCAGTTCTAAAATGTATAAAAATTTCAGAAGAAAAAATGTCAGGCCATATTTTCTTCTGGAAAAGAAAATAATGTAAGGAGTTTCTAGAGATGTGTAGCCAAATTACATGTGGTAGTAATTAAATCCACAGAAATAATAACCAAGCTAAGGGAAACCATTTTCACAATCCAGAATTGCTTAATATAATTATTACTGATTTTAGTTGTGAACATTATGAACTCATAAGTTTTGTTTAAGTCCTCAGAGTAAATAGCATTGCAGAAATGAATCATTTTAGTATCTTTTACTACAGAACAGGTATGTTATGAATGGTGTGTGTGCTTGGTTGTATGAAATGTACAAAAAGTAAATAAAAAAGTAAGTTTGTATATAAATATTTACAAATTAGTTAATATTTCATGAATCCTGAACAACTTTTTCCTGCAATCCTATAACTTTTAAAAATTTTTGTTACTCTCATTTTGAAATTAGGCAGAGTTCACTGCTCTGATTAATCCCAGTTGGCAGCTTTAAAGCATTTATTGCCAATGCAATTGTTACGGTTTGAAACATATTTGAATTAAATGCTTCTAAATTGATAAATTGCATTCTTATATGTATTTGTGAAATTAATAATTGTGTTCATATGGTCCTTTGCATATATAAAATGATTTTATATAAGTTGCCACTTTTTTTTTTTTTACAAAATACATATTTTAAGAATAATTTATCATAAAAACGTATTTTATCATTATTACACAGTAATTTTTCTTTAAGTACTTTATTCTTTTCAATCCTGGTTCCTTAGGATGAATGTAGGCACGTTTAAAAAGAAATAAACTTTTCCATTACTTATTATTTTAGCAAATATTATATTATATTATACTGTATATTATACTTAAATATTATACTGCCTGCCCATCCAATTTAATTCCAGATTTGTCGAGTTTGACACAGAATTTGACGTCAGCATTCTGCTCTAGTTTTTGCAGTGCATAATGAAATACACCAGTGCACTTGATAACTGAAACTTATGTAGCAAGTTCCCGATGTTTCATTTTGCATGATATCTCATAATCACTGCACATGCTTCACTCTCTTTTTGTGCTGTAGATATAGAATAATCTAGGAACTTTTTAATAGTACCTCTAATAATACAGCTTTGAGCAAAGATAATCTATTGTGGAGACTACCTCTTAAATATGAGCATAAGTTTGCAATCATTTTCTGGAATCTGCACATGTTTCATTTAATACCCCTAGACATGTTTTTCTATTGACTAATTATTCTGGTCATTAGTGAAGTGTCAAACTCAAGCCAATTCTGCCATTTCCCCATCGGGACACCACCGACCGAACCCAACCAGCCTTATTGGCTCTGGCTCGGAACGCACTTTTCAATTACAATTAAAACCGGTGATAAAACATATCACAATTTTTTATTTCCTCTAACATCCCTTTCATTTCTCACTCAGGGCTTCGGACATGTTTGCAGTCGAGACCCACACCTTTCACCCATTCCCGGCCATCAGTCGGCAGTTGCAAGTCCCGATAATAACGAGAGCACTAATGCGGTGGCTCGCCACCTTTTCCGATATATCCTTCCTAAGCCATGCCATTAAAAAATGCATATTGCATTTAGTGAACTATTTGGATGTCTTTATCAAAAAAAAAAAAAAAAAAGCTAATCACAAGAACTAAAGATGACACAAACACTTTCACACATACTTGTTGCCATGCGTTTACTTTTCTCCCTCAAGCACATTTCTTGGAAACATATCTGCTGCAGAAGGTCATGCGCGGCGCAAAATGTTCCACCTCTCTCAATGAACAGTTTTCTTTTTTTGCACAATAATGGGTTCCAAATGCAAACTTAACATGCGGGAGCTTAATAATAGAGAGGGCAGCGTTCATATATGACGCTCGAAAAAATATTAATACACAACATTAGAATCAGAAAACGTCTACAGTTCTGAAAATGTCTGTACAATTTTCTGATTTTTATGGTGCGTAGTTAGTGAGATATTCGTCATTGATTCACTCTGGATTCTTGCTACTGGCATTAAACTAAATGCAAGCTATGCAAAGAGGGTGATGTAATGCACTTTCAACAAAACAGTCCTATATTACGATCGTTTAGATAAGTGTATGTTAGTATGTGTCTGTGTTTGCTTGTGTTTAAAATGTATTCTAAAAGTTTTCGGCCTGACTAGTGGAGATCGTGAATATGGCAAAATTACTATGATTGTTATTAAGTATCATCCTTTAGATGGCGCGCTGTAAAGTTTCAGACGCGAAAATATAGTCATTTGTTTGTGACGATCGTGCAAACAAATTAGTATTAACATTTTATACAAAATGGATACAACTGAATTACGAGCTATGCTAAGTACTTCGTTTTTAAGGGTTTAACCTCAACAGAAATACAAAGATTCGTCCTCTTCGTTTTCGACGGTTAAAAAGTGGTCTGCTGAGTTTAAGCGTGGTTGTACATCCATTCAAGATGATGAGCATTCAAGGCGTCTCCCAAAACTACTACGACCACAAAATTGCGACAAAAATTCACAATCAGCGATCACCGAATGAAGGTACGCGAATTGGCTGACATTGCGACGACCTCGATAGGTCGTTGTCCATTATATTTTACACAAAGTTTTGAATATGAAAAAGCTTTCCGCTCAATGGGTGCCGCGTTTGTTAACAATACACCAGAAAACACATTCCAATGAACATTTCGCAAAAATATTTAGACTTGTTTAAACCCAATTTCAGTGAGTTTCGCCGACGTTTCATAAAGGTAGATAAAACATGGATTCATCGCTACAGCCATTGACGAAGGAGCAGTCCAAACAGTGGGTGGCAACAAGTGAAAGTACACAAAAAAAAAAGACTGTTTTCTGGGATTTTCATGGTGTGGTGCATGTAAACTGCCTCCAGAAGTGCAGAACCATCATCGGGGAGCATTACTCTTCACTACTAGACCAACTGAAGAATGCTATTGAGGCTAAACGTCCACACCTTAAGAAAAAGAAAGTTCTTTCTTAATCACGATAATGCTTCTTTACACATGTTGCTGCAAAACTGTATGACCTTCGTTTCCAAGTTCTGCCACATTCGCCAGATTTGACTCACAGCAATTGTTTTTTGTTCCCAAACCTGAAGAAATGGCTGGATAGACGAAGATTCATATAAAATGATGCAGTTGACGTTGAGACAGGCGCTTATCTTTCACAGTTGGGCAAATCTTATTTTATTGAGAGCATTAAAAAGTTAGAAAGTCGTTGAACTAATTGTATTGACAAGGTGACTATTTTGGGGAAAAAAAAAAAAAAAAAAATCTCTTAAATCTTGCGTTTTAGCGAAGCCCGAAGAAATGAAGCTATTACGATCGTCGCTGTGAAAAATCTACTTTTTTGACTATTTTATATTTTTTAGCGAATTCAGAAGGAATGTAAGCTATTGCTGTTGACCAATGGAAAGATTTTTTACTTATTCAAATCTGCATCGATCGTACCAACTAGGCACCTTAAAAATATATTAAAATAAATATATAAATAATGTGTGTGTGTGTGTCTGTTCTTTCTATAGCGTTCGCAACGAAACCCGACACATAGTCATAAATTAACAAACGATTGTTCGAGTTCGTTAACCAGCAAAATTGAACCACTGGGGACGGGGGTTAACTTAAAGCGGAAAAAAAAAGAAGAAGAAAAAAAGACACTCTAGCGGCCGCAATTTTAGGCTTTATCTCAACGAAACTCAGCAAAAATTTTTAAATAAATTGATAAAAGTAGTTTTCGAAAATCATGGCGATCGGCCCACTCGGAGTGGGAGTATAACTGAGAAACCTTTGCGGGTTAAAGCGAAATTAAAAAATCGCTCTAGCGGCTGCAATTATAATCGTTTTTAAAAGGAAACTTGGTATATGTAATTGAAATAAAGTACGAAAAATAGTTTTCGAAAATCAGTGAAATCAAACTATCAGGAGGAGGGGTTTACCTGAAACCCATAATTTAAAAATCGCTCTAGTGGCATTAATATATAATTTTTCGTAACGAAAATGTGCAAATGTCATTCAAACATAATAAGAAAAACCATTTCTGAAAATCTAGGAAATCGAGGAATTAGAAGGGGGGGATGGGTTATAAATCGCTCTAACGACCGCAAAATAATTTTTAAAGGAAATTCGATATATGCCATTGAAATAAAATAAGAAACAAATTCTGAAAATCAACGAAATTGGACTATTATTTTGTATTTGTTTACTCAAAATTTAAAAATCGCTCTAGCGGTATTAATATTTGTTTCGCAATGAAACACCGTGTGTATCATTTAAATAAAATAAGAAAAAAAAAAGTTCCTGAAAATCAGTGAAATCGGACCATTAGCAAGGGGAGGGGGTTGTCTGAAATCCAGAATTTAAAAATCGCTCTAGTGACATTAATATAAGTTTTTTCGTAACGAAACTCCATATATGGTGTTGAAATAGAGCAAGAATAATATTTTCTGAAAACCAGGAAAATCGGGCCATTAGAAGGGGGGAACTACCAAAGTTTAAAAATCGCTCGCAGCACCAGTAATTTTTTTTTTTTTTTTTTACAACAAAGTTCAGCATATATCATTTAAATCAAACAAGAAAAATAATGTTTGAAAATTATCAGATTATTGGGAATGTGAATTACCTGAAAGAGGGATGGGGCTTAAACCGAAATTTAAAAATCGTTCTAGTGGCATTACTATTCGTTTTGCAACGAAAATACGTATATGCCACTTAAATAAAACAAGAAAACAAAATAGTTTCCGAAAATAAGTGAAATCGGACTATTAGAAAGGGATTTTTCCTGCGTCCCAAAATTTAAAAATCACTAGGGGCATCAATATATGTTTTTTCCTAATGAAACCCCATATGTGACATTTAAACAGAACAAGGAAAATGTTTTGTTAAACTCAGGGAAACCAAACTCTTAGGTGGGGGAGTACCTGAAAACCAAAATTTAAAAATCATTCTCCAGGCATCAATATTTGTTTCTTTACAACAAAATTCGGTATATAGCATTTAAATAAATAATAAAATTAGTTTATGAAAATTAGGGAACTGGAACTATTAAGGAGTAAAGATATACTTGAAAACCGAAATTTAAAAAGTGCTTTTGCGTTGTATTATCTCTACATTGATTTAAAATAAAACGAGAAATTAATTCAGCATATAAACAATATTTATAACGTTGCATATGCTTTATATTTAACAAAAGCACCGTCGTGAAGATAGCAAATGTGAAATATTAATCAAATATTTGTTTGAGAATTATATTTTTATGTAAGAGCGGTCTGTAACAACCGCCAGAAAACGTTTGTATTATATGTTTTTACTACAACAACATTTAAATTAAATTTCAAAGCCAATGAAAATCGAAGAAACTTTCGATTGTTCTTTGTTGATTCTGTATATTTGGTTAGTACATCGAAATGGATTTTAAATAACATTGTTTTAAAATATATGAACATCATCTTCTTAAATACAGAATGTAACTCAAAACTTTCTGTTATTTTTCTCTAATTAAGTGAATGTGCAGATAACAATGGGTAAGTTCATAAACATGGCAACATTTAAATTGTTTTTAAAATACCCGCACAGTATAACTTTGTCTATCAGTGGTCATATATTTAATTTAATTTATAGTATACCATTATTTCTTGTGGTTTAATCTCAATTATATAGGTAATAATAATTCTATAAAATGTTATTTCTCTTATGTAATACTTTTATTAAAAATTATTCAACCAGCGAGGAATTTATTCAGCTCCTGCGTGACGGACTTTTCTTAGTTAGGCCAAGAAATTTTAGAACGCTCTAGGCATATATGGAAATTGTTCTTTCACACTGGCCGCACATAGAACTGAAAATTAAGAATCATATTTTAAAAATTCGGCTTCCAATCGGGATTCAAACCACTGATCTTCAGCCTTCCAGGCTGATGGTCTATGAACTGATTTTTCAAATCCGATTCTTTATTTCGTACGGTTAGTATGAAAAACAATTTTCATATATTATTTGTCTTTGTTAAAGAGTTCGGTTTATCTCAAGTATTTGTGTTATGTCAGACTATTGATGTACCAATGTTATTAGTTACAACATCATACTGAATTAGATTTCACTAATGTTAACATTAACATTAGAATAGAGAAAAAAGTAATGCTATAGGAATAATTGCCATACTGTGGAGCAACTTAAAGAAAAAAGATTGGAAATTAAAAGTAATTACCTACAGATTGATTTGAAGTCTTTCATTACATTCTCTTTTACAAAATGCTTTACACTAACATAAATTTTGATTTTAATAGTTGGTTAGGTATATTTATTATAGTTTTGTTCATCGATGGTTACGTATGATTCTGTCCTGAGATACTAAAGGCCACACTTCTTCAGTTTGTTTACGAAGTTATCAGACATTTGTCATATCTAGATACAAATATTGACCATCAAAATGAAAGTTCATGCTGAAATTCTAAAAATGGAACCTTTGATCAATATTTTTACCATGTTTATACCATGTCTACAAGCTTAGTTTATGCTAACGATAAGGATGTAGGTAAATTTTATGTTACAGAATCGACACAAAAAAAAATCGAGTGACAGTTGGAAGATGAGAATAACCTGTTTGCGAGGTCATTTTTGAAGTCTAGTTGAAAAGACACTTGGGGGGGAGGGGATGTACGTATATCGAGTTAAGTGTACTGTGTTCATGAATTATGGAGATGTTGCAAAGTGTTGCTCTGTTTTCTGGAAAGGAAAAAGTGTATTTATTCGTCTTTCTTGTTCCTACCTTGTGCCAAATGAACCGTTAAACATATTCATATTGACTGGACATTGAGGAAAGCGCAGTGTTTGTGCAGGCCAAATAAATTCATTTTTTAGCGAAATGCGTGCAAGAAAGGAGCAGCAGAGTTCGATAATTCTCACAGTTGAATACACCGAAATAAACTCCTCTTCGTTCCGCAAACATGAATCAATCTTGGTGCCGATTTACTGACCTGCGCTGGTATAACGCATTCGACCGTAGTTCGTCTGTCTGCCGGGATCACTTCCTTGCACCACTGTTGCCCGGCATCGGGCTGGTGAACACGACAGGTGAGGCTGCTTTTGTGTACATTGCTTGGAGGGGGAGGAAGTTATGGCTTCTACCTGTTTCCAGGCGACGGGAAAGGTGTTTCCTCGATGGCCAATAGCGTAGGATCTTTCTTACAGTACGACGAATGATAATCCTGGTTAGAGAGAAGCTTGGAGGCTAGTGGGAGCCGGCAAAAGACAGGTTATGTTAGTACAGTTGTCTTCAAGAGAAATAGTCGTGAACAACATTTATATTTCCGTAGCAAGGGCTCGCTTAAAACAGTTTGGGGTTGAAAGGAGTTAACATAACAAGTGTAACCGTCTCTTGCCGTAGTGGCTATGTTAAGTTTCTCTAGCCTCTGGTTCGCTTTTCTGTGTTGCATATAATTTTGTCTATCCAGTTCGTTCCATCCCAATTGGTTTACCTGCTTCCAGCACTTGGAGGAGGTTAAGTGTGACCATCAGAAGGAAGGCGCTTGAATATTGGAAATATTTCACAGATCATTAACAACTTAAGTTAAACAATAACTTAAACTTTAATGCTAATTGTCCAAAGAGTGTCATAGTGAGTCATAAATTTCCATAAAATATCTATAATCATCTCATAGTTTTATTTCTGCATACGGTTGTCATGGTTACAGCTTAAATGCGCAAAGCTTGACGGTATGCATGTGAGTATTATTATTATTTTTTTAAACCGCTCGTAATAATTCCAATGGTGAATAACGAAACAAGAAATGTGAGTGATATCTAAACACAAATCCAGTGTAGTTCGAATGCCTCATTACATCTGAAGTACTCAGAAAATGCGACAGAACTCAATGAGCCGTGTGAATTGGTGATCATTGCAGCAGGAGGTGTACGCGTTGTGAGATAAAACCCCGTAACGAACGAGTGCTGATTAATTTCTGTGTGGATTCGCCGTCAGAGACTTCAACCAAGCAAAGGTGAGTCATTGCACAAAGTTCTGCTAATAATTTTTTAAAATGTGATAAGATTGAAGTGAAATGTTTTATAGTTTTAATGGTAGTGATAGCACCAGAGAAATTGTAAATTATGAATTAGAATGCTAAAATGCAGGCCCAGGTATCGAAGCTACGCATACTGGGACACGATACGCAATTAGGTTTATTTTATTTCAGTATTCTCTTTGATGTCTTTGGTCATTAGCGTCCCATTCAATTCAGGGCGTGAAACGGCCGATGATTTTGCTCAAAAGCCTTTCCTTTCAGGCTTGAAATTATTTTATGTGCCGTAAATTTACGACACGGGATTAATGGCTTTACTTCCCTTCCGAATGAAGCCATCCATACTTAGGATTTTTACTTCCTAAAATTCCATGGACCCTGGCCGGGTTTAAACCCGCGACCTTGGATCTACGCACGAATATAACATTTTCCTTAATTATTATGTTTAGATATATTGACAAATTAGTAAGAAAGCCACTTTTGGACTGCTCTTTTGAATTATTCTCTACTGTCAGATTGTCTGCCAATATACATATTTCCTAATGCAATCAATCGTATGGGCCAAGGTTATATCCATATACAAATAACATGTTGGATACCAGTTTATAAGTTGTGTTAGAAAAAATACAGGCAAATGATCACAGCTCTTTTAAAAGCATTGCACTTTTGAGAATCTTATAGGTGTCGCGCAAATCCTTTGGTAGTACCGACAACTTTCTTGCTAATGATGACATATTCTGAACACGTCTTATTAACGGTAATCAAAATAGTGATAGTCCAAAATAAATAACATAAAACAAGTATCCAATTGTGGATCTAAGTTTTTTACGACTGCTTAGATTAGCGTGTTTTGTTTCTTGTTTACTACAGTAGTAAAACAGCTGAAGATGACAGATTAAGATAAGTTTGGCGGAACGTGTGTAGTAAATTTGTCGGTTCGTCACGAATGGAAAAACAAAACGTAATTACTGTTTAAAGCAATTAATCAACAATAAATGATCACAGCCATTGCAGGATCATGGTCGGCTGCTCTTAAAGCAACATTCAGTACAAAAATATTCAGACATATGGGAAAGATGTGTTAGTACCAGGATAACGTTTTTTTTTTTTTTTCTGAGGCTGCTGAGGCTTAAGTAACAGGGAATCTTCTTTTTAAATGCGGCTGGCATCGGTTTGAATTTTCACACGACTATTGTGTCCTAAAGCGCCTCAGATACTGTTCTTTGGGTGTTTTTCATAGCTTTTTTTTTTCCTCCCCCTCTCTCGGAGTTTTATGGTTGTGCTTAGGCATAAATTTAAGTACCAGAGGAATTTTGCTATTTTATGCCAAAATATTTTATTTTAAACATCTATAGAACGAAATTCCCTATATGGAAGGTTGTACTCTCATAAAAATAACTTAATATCACACCAATGTGTGGATAGAGGAAACTTCTTCTTTAAAATCTTTAGGCATACCGTTTTGCGTTTGGTTGAAAATTGCATAGCAGGGTAATTATTTTAAATGGCGCATATTTAATACAAAATTATAAAACACAATTTAATTTGATATTAAATACAAATATTTAATCTAGGTTATGGAAATCAGTGGGCTAGCAAACGTACACAAAAAGAATTTTACATTTATTTATAGTAATAAATCAATAATAATTTTATTTATTGATTGACCGCTTTATATGTGTTATACAACGTGTATTTTAATAATATTTTATGATATTGATTTATAAGTTGATTGCATGGGCGAATGTTTCAGAAACGAGCGTAGCGAATGCAATAAAATATATTATAAACTTGTTTCATATCATATTCTTTTTGTATACTAGAATTATAATAGTATATCAATAAAATAAAATTAATGTCGATTTTATAATTAACTTCTCTGAGATAAATGCCTTCTTATATTATAATTCTGACGTCATTATATCGATGGTGATTATTTGGTCACAGCATATAGAGTACGGACGCTGTATCGGCAGCTTTGACGTTCCTAAATCCGACTCCGAGTTGGGTGTACTTCTCAATGAGTCCATCTGGTATCATTACAGCTAACATAGGCATTTAACGAACAGCCATTAAATATAGAAGTTGCAGATTAGTAAATTAAAACGTTAACTATAATCAAAATGTAGACTTGAAATTCAATTATTTGTTATTGAAATAAAGGGCAATTATGTAGAACATCATTTTTATTATTTCTTTTACTTTGATTTTAGGTTTTGCTTGTGTATTGGTGGTTTCTGAATGACGATCAAGTTTTAAAATTATTATTATTATTATTATTATTATTATTATTATTATTATTATTATTATTATTATTGTTGTTGTTGTTACAATATTTTTCTTCCAAATCCCTAATTTATGCTTAATTGAAAAAGTATAACATTTCTGAATTTTAGCATTTCTGATATAAAAAGGCTTTGTTAAGGAGCTTGCGAAAGTATCTCAGTTTTATAATTACCACAAATGACAGATCTCTGGAAATAGTATATTGCTTTTATAGCGCTTTATAGCAGTTTTATTATACGGTATCCATTACTCAATAATCAAGTGGGGAGAGGAGAGAAGAATATCGTAAAATATGAAATAAGCCATTATACAATCTGCACAAATTCCAGCTGGAGGTGTTAATTTTTTCGCGATTATTTTTTGGCAGGAATTTACCGCATAAGAATAACCTGACATAACCTGAAACAATACCTAATAATAATACAGAAGACTTGTTTTAATATCATTATTAATTATTATTTGGTGGAGTACGTTTCAGTGTTTTTAAGATTTTCCGGAAGTAAAACAAAATGAACTTGGAACTTCTATAGTTGTTTGTTCAGAATTATCAGCATTAAATGCTGTATTATTGCGTAACTTGTATAATAGAAAATAAGCTTTTGCCTGAATTATTATTATTATTATTATTATTATTATTATTATTTTTGTGGCATACAAATGCGTGATAACTTAATTTATAAAAAGTAGTAATAAATGTTTTCTGTTAGTATTCAATAATGCCATCTTTTTATTTATACATAGTTATATGAAGGAAAATAAGGTAGTACAGACAAATTTCTGACATGCGCACTCAGAATTCTATCTAGCGAATACCTCAACTGTCCCCACTATATATACTGTGACATCATTGTATCGACAGAGATTATTTAATTTGTTATTTTCCACAGCAATTCTAGTTCAAGCTAAAAAGAACGAATTGTTAATATTGAAAAAAAAATATTATTGTTCTTATCAGAAGTAATACGACAGATTCATTGATTGGAAACAGTAGAGATATCAGAAGCTTTAATGTTGAGATACATTTCAAATTAGATTAGTATTATTAAATTCTAGTAATTCACTTGGTATCTAATAATAACATATTCATTTTTATTAATTATGTAATTATCTAGTCTGCAATGAAGAATGATTGATTATGTATTCAGTAGTAAATATCTAAGTCGCTTCCTTTATAGTATCGTAACATAATATTCAGTTGATGACAGAATTTTAGCAATGAAAATGTAATAACATAACTGTTACTATTTCTACCACAAAATTACTTTTTTTGAAACTGAACAATGCCTAACGACTTCAAGAAAACAAAAGTAGGTGATATTAGAATGTTAATAATTGTTTTGCACTATTCTAGACCAATTAGTTTACGAGATATCATCATATGTACGCCTCGGACTTTCATATTTCTTTTTAGAGAATTTCCATAATTGACTGGCAGCACATATCTGCATTTTGTCTGAAATTTGGAGAAATTATAAACAGACTGTTGCAGTTTATCCTGGATATCTCTCAGAGCACATAACACAAGAAAGCAAGGCATTCTTCCTACATTCTCATCCCAGCACTAGGATTATGTCGGCTTTTTTTTTTTCAGTTAATCTTCTCTAGCACATCCAGCATACTTCTGTGACATATTGACAGGGACGTCTTACTTTACTCCGGGTAAAGGGAACAAGATATAAACAACAATGTAAACATATGGTAGCGGTAGGCAGGAATGTGCAGTGCTTTCCAATCTAGTACCTAAGTAGATTTTTAAATTGTAGACAAAATGCGAACAGACAAAAATTTGTTTTTGTCTAAATTGGAGGAATGTATTATTTTTTGCCTAATGATCTCTAAAAAGGATCTGAAAGAGCCCAAGTATTATATATGACGATATCTCGTAAACTATTTGGCATAAAATAAGGGGAGAGAATGTGAATAATGAATGAATAGTGTTTAACGCCCGTTTTTACTACTGAGGTACCACAGGCGGTGACACTGGTGATACATGAGATGAAATGATATATTGGGAAAGGATTTTATTTTTAAGGAAGGAATCGTTCCAGGCCTAAGTTTTAGGATAACCTCCCAGCATTTACCATTTATGAGGACTGAGGAAAACCTGGAAAAAACCTCAGTCAGGGAGGACGGTCCTGGCGGAATTCGAACCCCAGACCTCACGCTTACGAGTCCGCGCCATAACGACCTCGGCCACCCGTGGCGGTTCGGTGTGAAAACAGCACATCATTTGCATCTCTGTTTCAAAAATATTCGCGGTGATTATTTTAAGGCGATTCACGTTGTAAAGAGATCTTAATGACCTTGACCGTATCTTTGTAATGTTAAATATGCAAATTTTATGTGCCTACTTTTTTTTTATAAATCTACTTATCCTAATTTCATAAGCTTTTGTTTGAAAATAGTTTATAGTTTCTGTGTGTTTTTGCATTTTCTTAAGAGAATCTGAATATATACTTTATATAAAATTTTTGTTCATGTAATAAGCATTTTTATATATTTTTCAAAAGATTTTATTCTGCTGCTTTGTAAATATTTCAAACACAAACGTTAAAAATAATTACTATACAGTAGCGGGAAAATATGTTATATTTCTAGTGTGTATACCAGAGAAAAAGGAACATGAATATTAAAACCTAATTTACAGAAAAATAAAATTGGTATCATTGCGCATTACGGGCCTATTAAGATCACCTGTATCACGCTTTTCTTCACGTGCTCTTTTTTCCTTTCCTGAATTACGCTGGTCTGCGATGATTTTATTGTCTTGGTGAAAATAAACCATTTGTATGGAAAACGGCCTGCTGATTTCCAAAAATTTATGAGTTTTTTCATAACACATACACATTTTTTTGTAATCTGACATTCTATTGATTATATTGCTATATTGCTGTGATAATACAATGAAAAAGTGTGAATACCTTTAGCACACACAAGTTATATATAAATACTTATATAGAATATAATGCAGAATGCAAAGCAACCCTTATTTATTTTGTTCCTTTGCCATGTATTTAAATTTTCCAACGTGACTGGAGCTTATCAACTCTTGGTGATTGCGTCTTAGTCTAAAACCACAAAGACATCAGTTAAAATTTATTAGTCGGTAATGTATTTGTTGTTTAGTTTTGTATTTCAGTTTTTTTCTTTGCTTTCTGTATAAAGTGCCAGGGAACTAATAATAAGATAGCTTCAAGCTGTGGAATACCCAGACGGCAATATGTGAACAATCCAAAATTTTCTGTTTCATATGTGGTTCGTACTTGTTAAAAAACAAAATAACAATATTACCACACTTATTAAGAAAGTGTATTTTGCATATTTTAAAGTTAAGCTTGGAAATCCATTTTATAAATCATTAAATACGCGGAATAACGATGGCAAATGTGTGGAGATCTAAAAGTTTGTGGAATCATACTTGCTCAGCAGGGTGGGTATACAAAATGTCCTTGCTTTTTGTGCGAATGGGACAGTAGATGTAGGGGAAAAGCACTGGTTAACGAAAGAATGACCTAAGAGAAAAAGTTTGACGCCGGGAGAAAAAAAATGTAATGAGTATCAGTCTAGTTGACCCTAAAAAGCTGCTATTGCCTCCACTTCATATTAAACTTGGTATCATGAAGCAATTTGTAAAACACTGGACAAGAATGACTTGTGTTTCAAGCATTTATACCGGAAATTTCCACTTTTGTCTGAGGCTAAAATAAAAGAGTGTGTGTTTGCTCAGATCAGGCATCTAATGAAGAATATGATTTTTCCAACATGAAAAACTGAACTGTGTAGAATTTCAGGCATGATATGCTTTCAAGGATGTTATCAATAAGTTCGTTGGAAATGTAAAAGACGTGCAATATGAACATATTGTAAGAAATATGTTACGGATACTGCAAGTTCTCGGTTGCAATATGAGTTTGAAACTTCACTTCTTGAACTCTCACCTTCACCACCTTCCACCTTATTTGGACTCATGAATGATGAAAAAGGTGAATTATTTCATCAAAAACTCAAGGAGATGGAAAGAATATGTCAGATCAGCAACAGTGGAACGAATCAATGCTGGCAGACTACTGCTGGTGCTTAAAGGGAGAAAATATGCAAGCAAAACATAAACGTAAATAATACAGTCTTCCTTCCAAGCAAAGAAAAGATGTCGTCTTCAGACACCCAACCTTCTTAAAGGTATATTGGTATCCGTTTTGTATATTAGATAGGAATATGACATTTTAGTTTTGATTTTATCATGTTCTTTATTACGAAACTAGACTTCTTTTATTCATTTATTTTTTACGATTTGTTTAAAAACCTTAAAACGGATTTCAGCATTAAATTAGCGTGCCAAAATTAGTTAAAATCACCATTCACATTTGAGTCAGCAGATTTTTTTTCCCCCGCAGGCCAGTATTATTTAATGACTTTATTGTATTCACTGTTTTATGCATCAGTTCAACTGCAAAAGTTCCACATGTTTTTGCTGGGTTCAATACCTAACTTTTCTATCATCTTCATTCGACCTCATTGCATACACAAATCTAACATTGTATTTATATCACAGCATTTGTTATACATTTTACAAAATGATTTACTAAGTACTGGAAAGTAATTCAATAGTAATTATATGCTTGCCATACCACGTTTGTTCTTTATTACATTTAATATTTACATAGATCGATTATTTATGAAGAACTTTTTCCTTGAGGAACTAGTAACACATTTAGTACTACTGCGAGGATTTTCAGTTGTCACATTTAACCTCAAGCTTACGTCACTACTTTCACTAACACAAATATTTGCTAACGTGTAATCGCTAATATTTACAACTGTTTTAAGTTTTCTTCCTGGAACTTCAGAAGATTTTTTTGGGACTCTTTCTGACCTACACAGCTTCAATAACATTTGTTTTCACTCAAACAGAACACATGTACTTTGTTCAAACTGAAGTAAATCCAGCTGTAAAGTTTAAACCATTTCTTGACAGTTAACCACAGCGTAGAAATGCCGCATACTTTTTAATGGAACTCAATATTGTAATCAGAATACTGGAGGCCATGACATAACTGCATTATAAACCCACAGATTACTATATAAACATTTATGAACAATTTAACAGCATTTACAAGCAGTAGTATGTTATAAAATGGGCTATGAAGTATCATAATATGTTAAATTCATCTCCCCAAATGTTAATTATTTAACATTAGGTAGTTGGTGAGCAGACATCTTAATGCTTGAATCATAACAATGGAGAGGACTTTTTGTGTTGAAATCACTTGTCTCTGATCTGTTTTTAAATTCAATATGAACGAGGCTTTGTAATATATTTTGAGATCGCGAGAAAATATTCTTCAATAAGCGGCAACAAAGGCACGATCTGTGTTTTATTTGCTATGAATTGGTAATCTCTCTTGGTCATATCTCATCATTAACTTATTAGTTAGCTAAGGTGGCAGTTTCACTCAAAGTTAAACATGTCCACCACGCGGAGAGAGAAAACAAAACATTTGTTGAGTTTTAGCATGAAAAAATTATGGCTTGTTAGTTGGTAACTTTAGAGCTCAACAATTAAGTGATCTGATAAGGACAGAGAAGTTTTAGGGTGCAGTTCTCAGCATAACGGCTGAACATATCACCCTGACCAAATGACGTAAGCAGAAGATGAAAATGGCAATGCTTTCTCTTCTGTATCAATAAGCGGAAAACTGAACGTAATTCATTTAATAATGTAGTGCGCCCAATGGAACATATGCTATTTAGCCATACCAGGCAATGCTTGTGACGTCACTATTGTTAAAGAACATTCACTTATTATTGTAAAGATTAAAGTTTATACAAAACTAATTTTACCCCAAGTAACGTAATTTAGTTAAAAGTGCTTTAATCGGAAACCAACGCGGCGGAAATCACCTCTTTCTTTCCAAAATGCTCAACAGTAGTTCATTTTACATGATCCAAGCAGAATTATTTATATAACTTCAATCAATCAAACCAGACATTTTTCAATTGGCATTTTCACCGAATTCTGAACTACGAAATATTTTTTTATTGGTATCACGGTTTAAATAAATATTCATGGGTATTCTACTAGGTGAACTACATCGACCATTCAAGGAACACTCGTTGTTGTGTTTTGTTTACCAAACAGGGTCACATCAGTTATGAGACTGTAATCAGGCGATCGCTGTGTGGGAAGGTTGGTAAATTGTTTTAAGCCTCCAGTCTATTCCTAGAGTTAATTCCAAGAAACTGTGTACAAAACCAAACCACACAACCTGGAAGAAGAAACTTTAAAATTCGTCAGGAGATTGATTCCATTTTTCTATGGGAAATACGGCAAGTGATGCATAATTTTTTATGGTGGCCATGAAATTTTAGGACAAAGATAATGCAAAGTTGCCCAAAAGATTTCCGGGGTTTTAACAAATCAGTATATATTTATTTTTAACCTCGTCGTAACATAACTTCTACAGTGAGATAAACGTTGGAAATTTTGTTTTATATGTCCAGCGATGTTTCATTTTATATTTTGATTATTTGACGGCACTTACTAAAATGATGGCCACAGAAAGGGAGAAGGCTTTTTGTATGCTTGAATTCCTTGCCAGCAAATTTGTGAATACGTTCAATTGCTTTAGAGCAAAGTTTAAGAAGTATTCTCTCACGTGATAGTAGTAATAGGTGTATTGTTGTTGTTATAAATTCTATATACAGATTACAAATATATTTTAAGCATGATCGTAAACCGTACATGCTTAAGTATGATACACAATTAGAAAAGATGAACAATTGTTGTTGATTGGTTTATTTACACATCTCAGATTATCAGCGTCCCATTCAATTCAGGTCGTGAAACGGCAGGTAAATTTTGCTCAGAGGCCTCTTCTTTCAGGTTTGAGGTTCTTTTTCGTGCCGTAAATGTACGACACGGGAACCCGCGGCTTTACTTCCCTTCCGAAGGAAGCCATCCATACTTAGGATTTTTACGCCCGAAAAATTCCATCGATCCTTGCCGGGTTTGAACCCGCTATCTTGGGTTTAGGAGGCAAGTATGGTTACCAATACCCTTCAGGACCGACAAATAATAATGCAAAAAATAGCAACAATAATAATAAATAGGTAACACTAAACTGGGAAGAATGATATTTGCAAGTATATTAAAGAAGACATACTACATTATTTTACAATTACACTAGTTCTTGTGTTCTAACCAGAAAAAAAAAAAATGTTTCTAACTTCGCGCACTGTGGCTAGGAAAATGCACACATTTAACCAATTAGTGTGATTCGCTAAGAGGTTCCAGCATGCTAATCGTGCTGTAATTGTCTTAAAATGTTTTCTGAGAACAGAGTTTTCTCAGGTGTTCCTAGTGGGTACATTCTGCCACATTATATACCCATTCCTCATCCCCTTCACAAAATGGGCACATTCTCCTACCAGAACTATCCGTTATTTTTGCGCCTTCCAACTTCCCAGCCTAACCGAACCTTTCCTGATCTCGTTTTCCTCTATAGAATGAGCAACTTCTTTATCCCAGGTTATTTTAATTTAGGCTCAAGGAAAATTTCTTGTTACATTCTGCCTCGATTTCCTGCCTGCTGATGCCCTCTAGCCTTGTTCTAACCTTCTTCCATTAAGTTTTTATTATTTGCATTACCTAGTTGCCATATTGAACCCAGGCCAATTCCTCTGAGCGCAAAACGTTAGTGTTATGTTTTGCATTTCGTGTCTATAGCATTTCACACAAGTGAGCCCGTGCGTAGTGAACACGACTGCCTGTACAGGAGAAATTCGACATGCTATCCATCGCGTGCTTCTTCAAGCTCTGACACCTGCGAATCATAATCAACCGCGCGCATTCTGCAGTGACTTACAGGAATTGCTACCAGGTTGGTTTTCTATGACGATGTTATCTTCCTCTCTACTGTAACGTTAGAGTGTTGGAAGTGAAAGACTGCATACACACCTGCAACATTTGCGAGATTTTTTCACATTCTTATTTATGGAACTGTTTACTTCGTAACTTGGATTTTTGTTGTGGTTGTGGTAAGAGAGAGCGGGGAGGATCCGACGGTAATGCTTGAGACTGGCATTCGGGAGATCCCGGTTTCAATTTCGGTTGGGTCGGCCATGCTACCTTAGGTTTCGTGGTTTCCCCATGTCACTTATGCGAATGCTGAATGGATATTTACATTCCTCGAATTTTCCGCTTTTCCATTTTATTTCATATCCTTTTATTCCATTGGTTTTGTTAGAGTTAAAAGTATCTTGGCGAAGTGGGCTGGCGCGCTGTGACAGTGACTTGCTCTTTGGAATGGTGTCCTATCCCGGTGTCTGGAATGGAGGAGTGTCTTTGGAGGAGCTCGAACAACTCGAAGAGAGGGGGGACTTCACCGGCATCGGGTTTCTCTATTTGGAAACATGTTAGGAACCCCATCTGCGACCGCGCAGTCTTAGCCCGTAGATCCTGGCCGCTCAGTGTCTCCCTCACCACATCCCTTCCTCCCGGAGATGGCTCCATTGGAGGCGTATGTACAAGGGCAAGCCATGAGCACGGTTCAAGTCCAAACGTATTTTTTTCCAACTCAGACCATCCGTTCAAGAGGCGATCTAAATTTCTGCCACGATGCAATTTCTTTTTGTGGGGGTACATAAAGATCACTTCTTGCCTTCAGATCTAAAGGATCAGAAAATGCGAATCATAAACTTCGATTATATGCTGGGGGGGGGGGAGCGTTGAGAGAAACTGGAGTGTCACATTGACGGCCTGCTGTGTAATCCGTGATGCGCACATCGAATAGTTGCAGAAGAAAAGAAAACCTTTCGTGTTAACTGTTCTTATTGTTATTCGGTCAATTTCGTGATACTTAGGTTTTGTGCCGTTAAAACATGTACAACTAATGATCAATATTTGTTTATGATGGTATTAAATAAACAAATTTAAAACTTTATTAACTCGATCAAAATACCTGTAAGACTATAACGTCAGAAATAGAATGTTAATGTTCGTCATATTTGCTTAACTCGGATAATTTCGTGATGCACAAAACCACACTTTTCACCACATAGTCGCTCACTTTTCATGCGTCATAGACCCAAGATAGCGGGTTCAATCCCTGCCAGAGTATATATATATATATTCGGGCGTGAAATCTTAAATATGGTTTCCTAAAGGAAGTAATGTCGTGGGTCTCGTGTCGTACATTTACGGTAAGTTCAAGCATGAAAGAAGAGAACTATGAGCAAAATTTGTCACTCGTTTCACGCCCTGAATTAAATAGTATGCTGATAACCTGAAATGTTAAAGAGTGTCCGTAAATAAAACAAATAAAAATAACTTTCCATGCTCAAGCTAAATATATGTAAATTCCCCTTATAAGAAGATGAGCTCTTGGCGCTTTGCATAAAACCACGGACTATATGTAGGACGTTATATTCATTTTTCACAGTGAAGGTCGTTCTGTGCACCAATCCCAACCAGCTAAACACTTCTCTGAATTAAACGAGTGCTTTGCATATAGTGGGTGCAATATTTTAGACTTCCATTCCATATCTGCTGCAGTTAGACTGCATTCATCGAGTAGTCCCCAAGGTTACACACTATATGCTGTGAAACAAAAGGGTTCCTTCTTAAATCCAGGCATAATTTTTATTCTTTATGAGTAGTCGTTTAATGGGATTTTTTGTCAGTGGTGAAATATTGTTCTCTATACTTACCCTTATTCCCTCAGGCATCTGCAACACACCAAGAGTTATCTCCCATAAAAAGTGTCTATTGTTGTCCAAAGCAACTCTGTTAAACCGCAACAACAAAGAAAGCAATGGAGAAAAATAAGCTTCGTACTTATGAAAATGGTAAGAAAATTAAGAAATAGATCAAGACTAAGCCTCAATGCGTAATATTTATAGTTTTGTCGCCTGCCTGTTTCACGACATCTGGCGGGTTGTGAGTCAGAGGGGTAACTCTCGACGTAGCGGATGAAATATCAGCGCAACTAATTCAAGTTCTCACCATTACAATGATAATGATAATTTTCCTTATTACAGGGATTGTTGGAAATGTTGTCCTCCCGTTTCTGACTCTTTTTAGATATCAACTGATACTCACACGCATCTTGCGAAATTGAGCCAATTTAAACTTCCAAGCATACAAGTTGTTTCGCAACATTAACCCACGCTTAATATTCTTTTCTAATGAAGCATGGTTGCAGTTACGTGGTTATGTTTCGACCGGTAACTATTGGTGTACAGAAAAACCCGATTTTATACATGAAACCACCTTGCACGACGAGAAAATCGATGTAATGATGCAGAAATGTATTTTGAAGGCTACAAGGGAAAAACAACTAAAGTTCACTTTTTATTTGTTTACAGGAACATAACTTGAAGTTTAAAAACGCTACAAAACTAAGCACATTAAAATTTTAGAAAAAAAAGTCTAGAGTAATTCTTAAGGTTAGTTTTCTAACAGTCCTTCTTTTGAAATTAGTGTCATGTGTTATTTGTTGATGCTAATTAACAATAAAAAATCAAAGGGCATTTTCTTTAAATAAAAACAATCAAAGTCCACTAATTATAATATGGAATGTACAAACTGTACTAGAAAATATAAACATTAATGAAACATCATTGAAAATAATCATTCAATGATTCATTGTCTATTACTGGTAACCTTGAAAAATAGAGCTGAGTATTTTCGGAACAATCTCATCAGAAATTGTAGGTCATCATATTTTGCCTTTGAAAGTGGAACTAAATTCGAATAGGAAGTGGCGGCTGCTCATCAGTCTGTGTACGGCACATTTTGTAATAGCAACATGGGACTCCCAATGAATAAATGAATGAATGAATGAATGAATGGTGTTTAACGCCCGTTTTTGCTACAGAGGCACCACAAGCGATGGACACTGATGATACATGAGATGAAATGATAAATTGGCAAAGGATTTATTTTTTTAAGGAAGGAAACGCTTCAGGCCTAAGTTTAGGGTACCTCCCCGGCATTTGCCAGTTATGAGGACCGAGGAAAACCTGTAAAAAACCTCAGTCAGGGAGGACGGTCCTGGCGGTATTCGAACCCAGACCTCCCGTTCACGAGTCCGAGTCTAAACAACCTCGGTCAACCGTGGCGTTATGGAACTCCCAGGAGCCGTTGTAGGTTGTTAAGACTTGGTTATAGTTCTATAAGACGCATTGTCAACTACAGTTTCTCTCGTTTCTCTTATCTTCTTGCACATGTTTTTATTATTCTTTAATTTCACGCGGCATCTTCTGATGTGCTCATTCCAATCTCTGGGTTGTTTCATTTATTAAACTCATATTTTTGTTACATTTCACATAATTATGGCCTCTGATAGGAATAGCCACTTTTAGTGATTCAAATGTGTTGTACTTTTGAACCCATAACATGAATTAGGTGAATAATGGTGTAATTTTTATTTTGGTCGGGGCACGAATCACAAAAAAAATTTCAAATTTCGAACTGGTGATGGAAACAAAAATCAAACAACATTGATGCAACTTCATCAGCTCCTTTTCTTGCTACGATCTCTTTGTAAGCAGTTTACAGAGGACTCTGATTGTTTTTCCTCTGGACACTATTTTTATATGCTGATTTTTATGTACTACATATGATTTTTTTTCCCTGTACGGATATGTTTTAATGTAGTTCTACATACCTACAATCCATTGGCACCAAAATCTCAAATTTCATCAAAAGTGAACTTAGATTGTTTTTCCCCTATACCCTTATTTTATTTTATTTGTGGATGAAGTTGAAAAATAAAGTGTATGACATAAAGCCTCACGCTTTAGAAGAACTGAAAGAAAATATCAGGAGATAAGTTATCTTAATTTCGTTAGATGAATGACATTTCTTTATATAAAAAAGTGTCAGAAAAGAATGGATATAGCAGAACAACTTTCAACATCTCCTGTCTATAAGCGACGTTCTTATTTTCATTGAACGAATCATTTGGCACGGATGCTACATTCGCTTCGGGGAAGTTAATGCTCTAACTTCCAACCTGTCAGTTGCCGTGAAAGGGCGTCAAAACATTAAAAGATTTCGTACAAAATAGTATACATGAAAATATATGATTTAGCAGTTTGATTGATTGATTTATTTATGGACGCTCTTTAACACCTCAGGTCATCAGCGTCCCATTCAACTCAGGGCGTGAAACGGCCGACAAATTTTGCTCAGAGGCCTCTCTTTCAGGCTTGAGGTTCTTTTTCGTGCCGTAAATGTAGGACACGGGACCCACGGCTTTACTTCCCTTCCGAAGGAAGCCATACTTAGGATTTTTACGCCCCGAAAAAATCCATCGGTCCTGTCCGGGTTCGAATCCGCTATCTTGGGTTTAGGAGGCAAGTATGGTAGCCACTACACCACCAGGACTGACAGATTTAGCAGTGTTTACATTTATTTTGAATACATTTAAGTTTCCACAAACTCTTTCCACTCCACTTAATAATGCTTAGAAACACCAAACTATGATTATGGCTACAAGCCAGAAAGAGAAGGATGTTTTACAAACAAATTTATAGAAGCTCTCAAACCGCTAAAACCGCTAAGTCAAAAAAAATATGTTATTCTGTAATCTATATGAGAGTAAAAAATTCCTATTTTCCCCTGTACAAATTTGTTCTGGCGAAGGAAAGAAATTAGTCTTGTCACGAAATACTCCACTCCACCCTGCCTGGATAGGCTCAATAATTTGCCTGTCGGATAACTTTTTTATTAGCCCTGTGTATTTAAGTAATTTTATTTCGTTATTTGTTAAAGGAACATTCTCGGTAATGATGCCTGTAACTCACATACAAAAATGCTACGCGAATGAACGATGCTTGTAAGGCTTTCCATGTATTTCATAAGTAAATGAGTCATATCGTTGATGTAAGACATGATGCTAGCGCGTAGCAAAGTTGAAAGAAAAGTGAAATAATTCCATTTGCTTGAACAACGTCGAAATTGAGATGTAGCTTCAATCTATAGCTCTTGGGATATGCGATTCACGAAGTGATTCTCATGAAATCTTGGTGGAGTTTCCATATTCAGATTTTCATAGCAAAACAAAGAAACAAAAAATTTACTCACTTAAATCTTTAGGAAGGCAGGCTATAAATGCGCTCCACGGTTTTAAAGATACGCGTTTTTTGCTTCTTCTCATAAAATTATTAAGTGTCCATACAGGTTTTCAAGGTTCTTTCCTTTGGGGGATTATATCTTCCTCGCCTGGTTTTTCAATGGCTATCAAGATAGTAGTTTTAAAACACAGGTTTTCGTAATGCTGGATCTACATTCGTCCGTGTTCTGACCTTCTACGAAGCTAAGCAACACTGAGAGTTATTATTTTGTTAGGTGGACGCCTTCCAACTGATGGAAGCTAAATAACGCATTTAAGTGGTTCAAATGAACTATTTTAAAGAGTTTTTAGGGGATCATAATTGCTGCTAAAAGAAGATTAATTTTTTAAAAAATTGTAATGCGTTGGTTTCGTCTTGTTAACATGCCTACTTCGCCAAGCAGCGCCTTTGTTATATTCATTTCTGCCAACTTAGAACTTTTTACATATACAAAATTTGGACTTAAACCTCAGGCTATAGTCGAGCAGTGCGTAAAAGAAACTCAAACAATATGCCACCCATCGTGACAAACAATAATGTTATTATATCAGCATGTCAAAAAACGTGTTTTTAAATAGACTCCAATCTAGAATGGCACAGTCAGATAACCCACACATGCAATAAAATATTTTCTTAGATTCACACATTAAAACGTGTAGCAAAAGATCCACTTCTCAATCTCAAAATAGAATCTCAAGTGTTTGTTATGCCTCATTTTAATTATTGTGATGTCTTGTACTCTAATCTGAATGCGTACAGATTGGCAGGTTACAACGCGTTCATAATGCCTGTGTTCGTTTCGTCTTCAACACTCGTAATTTGTTCATGTGGCACCCCTGCGCAATCAACTGTCATGGCTACCTCTAAAAGAACGAATGACACATTCCCTTATCGTCTCTCTTCGTATTAGTGTCCCCTACCTCAAACCAGGAATATGACTTTACTCATCACTGAACACATTTCTACTCAACCTCGCTCAGCGTGTCAGATCCCAGAATCTGGAACTCCCTTCCTCCTGAAGTCACAGATTGTCGGACAACAAAGCAATTTAACCGTACACTAAACTGTCACCTTAACTCTAGGAATCACAACATTCATCTCTTGCTTCTTTTTTCTCTTCCTCCTCTTTCCTTCTCTTGTACTCAAGTAAAATTATTGAAGAACAAGTGGAATTCTAACACCATCTTTATCAACTTTTTAACTACATTAAAATATGTAGTAGGTATTTATATGCAGTAAATATTTTTTAATTTTGATTTTTTCTGTATTTTATGTATATTATACTCTGTATTTTTTTTTTTTTTTTTTTTTTTTTTTTGCCTGGTTGGGTGGAAGAGAAGGTCCCATCCTTAACTTTTGCCAGGGTAAATAAATAATTTACTTTTTGTGTACGCATACAATATTCTTCTTCTGCGGCAGTAATTATGCCCTTTGGCGTGTTACAGTTTCACTAGAAGCTGTATTTCCTTCTCTGTAACCTTTATTTGATAATTTGTAGTGATTTATGATCCATTCTTTTTCTTTTTATATAGTCAACCATTTTACTTTTTGTTTCTCCTGCCATTTAAGAAAGGTTAAATGTGTTTAATTATTCCTAAGTACCGCATTCCTCACCCTGGTCTCCGGTGGAATAGCCAGCAACAGGTTTCAAGATTCTCATTTCCTCAGACGCAATCTTTCATTTCTTTTTTGTTTTTTCCATTTGCGGCACGAAAAAGAACCTCAAGCCTGAAAGAGAGGCCTCTGAGCAAAATTTGTCGGCCGTTTCACGCCCTGAGTTGAATGGGACGCTGATGACCTGAGCTGTTAAAGAGCGTCCTTAAATAAATTAATAATAATTTTGTTTTTTCCCTCCCTGTTTAAAAAACAATTCTCGGCTTCATAGGTCAATAGTAGTAATGCCATTGTTTTATAGAACTAAATTAGATATCTTCGTATTCTACCACACCAGTATGGAAAATTATTAAATATAGATATCATAAGGGTACCTATTTAATGTTCGGATTCGAAGAAACTGTGGTAGGTGTACGAGTAAGTTTTGTTGGTAGCACCGAAAGAACAAAGTCTTGATATAAGAGTAACTATTTAATGTTCGTAATTCAAAGAAACTGTGGCAGGTATAAGTTTCCTGTTGGCAGCACTGAAAAGAGCATTTCTTGATATAACAGATATAAGAGTAACTATTTAATGTTCGTAATTCAAAGACCCTATGACAAGTGCAAGTTTCCTGTTGGCAGCACTGAAAAGAGCAAGTATTGATGTAAAGGATATAAGGGTAAATATTTATTGTTTGAAATTCGAAGAAGCCGAGAAAGATAAAAGTTTCCTCTTGGCAGCACTGAAAAGAGCATGTCTTGATTAGTAACCATATCGGCTACAGCTACGGAAAAATGTTAATTGTGGTCGTGCGCTCGCTGTCTGATGTTCTACGATGAGGTGACTTGAGAGCATATTTGTGCTATTATTTTTTTACGATTATGCGAGGGTAGGGCCATAAGTTTCCGGCCTAACCATTTTCTAGGTATGATATAGACAAAAACTATATTTCACTTTTCAATATAGTTACTCTTTATTGCAATAATACACTTCTCACATCTTTGAATTAACATTTAATTTTCCCTCCCAAAATAATCAGAAATCTTGTCTGCAAAATGGGCATAAACAGCATCCATCACTTCTTCGTCACACTTAAATTTCCTTTCTCGAAGGTCCTTCTTGAGTTTTGAGAAAAGAAAATAGTCACTCGGGCCTACATCTGGGCTGAAGGGTGGATGGTCTATCTCTTTGAAGCCACATTTCTTTACAGCTTCCTTTGCAACAAGAGCTGTGTGCACAGGCACGTTGTCGTGAGGAAGGGGCACACCACCACTCAGTTTTTCTCGCATTTTCTCTTTGATGGAAGCACGCAGTCTGTGCTGTAGGCCTGCATAATAATCCCCGTTTACTGTAGTGTTCCTCTTCTTGAAGCCAATGAAGAGTATTTCTTCACAGTCTCAAAGGATTTTGGCCATGATGTTCTTGGTTGACTGAGTGACCTTGGCCTTTAGAGGCGGCGCTTCGGCAGTTTACACCACATCATTGATTTTCTTTTGGACAAGGGATCATAGTAGAGGACTATATTTTTATCTCCTGTAACAATGGTGTGCAGAATTTCTCTCTCGTTGCCACGGCAGAACTGCAAAAATGCCTGTCAACGGATGACTCCTTGCTACTTTTGGACTGAGGAAAGGAGTCTAGACACCCATCTTGCACTAACCTTATTCATGTTTAAATGTTCATGAATAATTCGAAGGGCTGTAGTTTTAGAAAGGCCCAGACTGGCCGCTATTTCTCTAACTTTGAACCGCCGGTCTACCATAATTTCTCCTTCCACAAGAGCGATGTTTTCAGGAGTAAGCACTTCCTAGGGCCAACCGCACGCTCTTCGTTTTCAATGCTTTCTCGACCCATTCGAAAAAGTTTGGCCCATTTTTTTACGATAGAATATGAGAGGGATACTTCCCCATATATACCGTCCAACGACTGCTTAATTTCATTTCGAGTAAGTCCTTCTTTTGTGAAGAACTTAATAACAACTCGATACTTCATTTTGAACATGTCACAGTCTTCTACACCTAGTCTTCTTTATGCAACTATAGCTGAACAACTGAATACATCAGAGCGCAAGTTACAGCTGCAAGTATTTTCTTAACGGATAAGGTATGACACCAGGTAAGAGTTTTGTGAGGCCATAATACTTATCGGCGAGGACGGAGACTTATGGACCTACCCTCGTAAGTGCGACCTGAGCAAATGAGGGGGCTTGTAAAAATCACAGATAGCTTTTTCAGACTCTGCACTTCATACGCAAAAGTCTATAAATATATTGTAGAGTTTAGAATTGGAAGAACAGTCTTGAAAGACGTACAGCAACAGTAGTCACAGGTGAAAATATGGCTCATGTAGAAACCATAGTGAAGAACGTCCCGCAAATGACCTATGGAAAAAGAGAGGAGTCTACATACATTCGCTGCAGGTATCAGAAAAAATCTGCTCAAATATCTTCGTCTGAGGAAGCTTTTTTGTAGATGGGTACTCAGCAACTTCACAAACGGCAGCAAGAGTGGAATGGTACGTTGTTTCGACAATGCCAACTCCCGACATCACAGTTGGAGATACCAACACGATAGAGGCAGTTGACGATCTGGGTCTTCCCAAATGACGACTCCCCAGAGAAAGTAAGGCAAAGTTGAGGTACAGGCCGGAAGATGGTTGCCAGTTTCTTCTCAGAAAGTGGCCACATTCCAGCTATTTCACTTCAGGAACATAAAGTAGACACTGCTAACTGGTATACTACAGTTTGCTTTTTTCAAATAATAGAATGAAGTCTGGGTTGTGAGAATACTGCTTAACCACTACAGTGCCGCTGCACAATGCTTTGAAAACAATGTATTGTGCAAGAATCGGGAGTGATACTGGTGAAACCCACCGCACAGATCAGATCTAACTCTCTGTGACTTCTTCTCCTAAGAAGAATTTATTGGGGACCACCAGTTTGAGAATCCGGGAGAAGAGTTAGCTCCTACGAAGGGGAAGTTAGTGGTATCTCTAAAGAAGCATAACATGACAGCTTCCATGTTTGGTTCCGGAGGATGACACTTTGTATCGAGAATAAGGGAGACTACTTCCATTTTGGTGAGCTACGACCTTATACTTAATATAACCTGAAAATTAAATGGCAGTCCTCGAACTGAAACCCAAATATTTAGAACTGGAAATTAATCGTTAACTGTGATCTATTATTTACAACGTTCTTTGTCCCTAAAAACAAAACTTAATTTTTTTTAATAGGGCGATTCATATAAAACAGGATTGCTAAGAGTTTTGTTTTATAGATTAAATAAATGTTCTGTTTGACATGGCCAACAATTGGGTCGCCATGCCTACCCAGGAGGATGCAGGTGATGCTCCAGGCCCAATCTGCTGATTCCTTCCGGCTTGTATGAAACGCCTTGATCTATCGTGCAACCATTCGATACGATAATGCATCATCACCACACACGTCCTCCAGTCCATCATGGCACTAGAGTAAATTTTTGCCATGAAAAACTTGGATAGTTGTACAAGAGTACTGTTCCAGTTTCGTAATCATGCTTTTGCAGGAGCTCACACAACACTGGCCAATTCTATCAAGTACCACTTGCTTTACCGACTACTTTCGGCACTGCACACCTTGACACTAGTTCAAATTACCAGTATCCAGGCCTTTTCTGCGCACGAGCATGCGCATATTCGTTTCAAGAATGTGTTTCTACTAACTTATTTACAAGTCAAGTATTAAAGCTAATCTCCCTCCACATGTCCCTGTGACCATTTGTCACCCTGTCAATGGAAATGACGTACATTTCTTATGAATGCTCCTGCTTGAGAAATGGTTGCATTCCGTCAACAGAAATCAAATACGCAGCAACTGCTGAAAATAGTTGTAGTTGTGTCGTTGCAGAAGTTGTTAGTTGTCATTAATGAGTAACTTCTTCCTCTTATGCACCGTAGTATGGCATTATGAATTTGAGTAGAGAAAACTTTCGAGGTAGAGCTTTTACTGGATTTTTCTCCTCGCCAGACGCTAACAGAAGCTAAACTGGGGTTAATTTACCCGTTGCGATTTCAGCCACTATGTCATCATCACAAGGGTAAGCGCTTTATTTTTGGCTCTTGCTACCAGATAAATGTTATCTGTGATGTGACTAATCTTCAAACACCATATATCTTCTACGTATACAACAGAATGCTTACACGAGTGTTTATAATCCTAAACTCCGTTTTGTACGTGCAATCTTTAGAAATTTACTAATATACAGTTTATTTTTAAACTTGCATAAACTACCTTTTTTCCCTAATTCCATCTTTTGTTTCGAGTGTTCAGACTATCTGGTTTAAATTACAGCGGCGCTCTATAGAGCAATAAGATGTTCAGCCATACATTGCAATCTCTAAGAAGGTAAAGAGGGTTTGAAGGAGATGAAAAGTCCCATGTTCCTCCGAATTAAACTTTAAATTTCTTTTTTACCGGAAGCAGCACAACTGGAATGCTACCACACAAATTATCTCTTAAAATTGGATCACCAATATTATTGACTCAGCAAAATTGTGCAATGAAACGGGGCTAAATGTGAGAAAAGAGAGACGTGTCAATATTAACAGAAAAGGCAACAGCGGAAAATGTTTTATGGCGGCGAGGTCATTTCATTATTAATTATTTCCCTAGCGCTCTCCCGCTATACTTTTGGGTTCTTGACTTCTTTTCCTTCCTTTCCCCCCATATTTGCCTATCACAGTTTATTAAGCCTGTGCTAGTTCTTTGTTTCTCTTTTCTCTTTTTTTCTGAATTATTGCGTTTATTTATATATTACATTATGCCTGCTTATTGTATTTTCTTGTCATTGCCTTTCTGTTTTTTTATCAATTATTTCTTTTGTTTATAGTATTTCTTTCTCTTTGGTTTAGTTAAGCTAGTGTACATTTGTGGAATCTATTTTTTATTCTATCTTACAAAAATTGCGTTGCCTGAATTTATCCAGGATTTGCTTGCATATTCTTTGTTTCCTTCGTTCCCTCATATACATTTTATTATAAATATTTGTTTGCTTTTATCTGGCCATTTTAATACTCTCCAAATCTTGACTTTTGTTGATGATTTCATATTCTCATTAGTTATATTTAGTTTGTATTTATATTCTACATATATGCTAACTGAATATTTCGCCAGTCTTATGCTCCTCTTGTTTCTTTATTGTTTATATTAGCCTGTTTGCACACAATTGTCATCAAGGAAGCGAGCAATTTTTTAATGTTTATTGGTATTACCGTTTTGCGGATTGCATTTATAATGACGACAATGTAAATAAATATAATTTTGATGTGTTTACAATTGTCCAATGCACACTGTCCCCTTTGCCATCACCTTTAAATGACAGTACTTTTTTTTTTTTTTTTTTTTTTGACATGCCTTTCAAGCAGCTAGATTACTCAGGGAATTTAGAAGATACACTACGGTGTACAACTGATCAGCCTAGCGAAAAGAGGGGTTACAAATTGGTTATTGTGCAACTGAAATATTTCCAAGGTTCTTTCCTAACTTGTCCAGACGAATATAGCCAAAGGGCAGAAAAATTTTCCTAAAATTGATATTATGAGTTAGTTGGGTTTACGTATTAAAACATATTTTCTGTTTTGTGGATGTAAAATATTAATACATTCTCTAAGATCGTGAATATTCGGTACATAAGAAGTAGGTGTTAAAAAGAGTGTTACGCTAAAACAGAAGAAACAGTACTAAATGTAGAATTTGTAGGTTTAAATATAGAAGTACGTTTAAGAGTTTGATATAGGTTGAAAAAACAAATTTAAAGCAAGTAATAGGTTAACATAGTATTAATAGAAACTTGAAATAAAATTCTGATATCAAACGGATTTACATTATCTACTGTATTTAACATTACAATGATTAATAAAACCCTTGCATTTTGGTGCGTTACATACTTAAGAAATTAAACCATTGTTTTATTTATTATTAAACCATTCCGGAGTTGACAATTCAGAAAATACAATTATTTTAATGTTACTTACGATTTAGAAATGCTTGTCTATAAAAATAGACATATATGTATAATACGCAAATACTTAATTTGAATGCACATTATTAATTTAATAGTTTTTATTTGTTATGTGATAGCAGTGAAATGAGCTATCTGATAATAAATAAAAACAAAAGAAGTAGAGAGATAAAAGAAACTCACAGAATTTATATTACGTAAATGAAGTGATGTATATAATAATTGAAATCGCATTGTGCTATTTATATTATATTTGTTACAGTTCCATGCAGGTACATATTTTATTTTGTGAAGTATTTAAGTAAATAGTGCAATAGAACTGCTGTTTATGGCATTAATGACCTTTCCGGATTATCGGTCAACCGAACCGTGTCCGATCCTAGTTGAGCCGATTAAATGGGGTTTCACTGCAATGAATATTTTCTGATGGGAAATGATCAAATAATATTTAAAAACAGGGATTTGCATTATATTGCATTTAATTGGAGAGTTCTGCGAAACGGTTTTGGGGATATTTAGGGAAACAATTCACTTTTATGTATTTTGCTACTGGAAGAAGTTTCTTTAATAAATGTTTATTTTGTTGTTAGCTAATTGCAATATTCGATTTATTGATTTTATGACTTTTCTCAAGAACATAAACGTATGTACCTTGTATCTGTGCTCTTATTTCAAGGCTGAAATTACTGTCTTATAGAATCTGTATTTTAGTACCATGTCTAATGTACCATATTTAGTATTTATAAAGTTGGCTTGTTGGTAAACTTTCCTACTGACAGGATCTAGTATTTTCTTTAAGAATACCAGTAATGCTGCATTCTGGCAATAGAGTTTAAATCTATATAAAACATTTCTTAAAAACCCTGTGGAAGGGGGCTGCTATTTAAATAAGTTCTTTGTACTATTGTAGAAACTATTATTTAAGAACGAAATACTTTTTCCAAAAACTAAGTCTCTTAATGTGCTGTTTTTTGTATTGTAGTGTGTATTTTTTTTTTTTTTTTTTTTACTAAAATGCTTAAAACTGTGATACTTTTGAATATAGTACTTCCGCACATGTAAAGGTATTGTGTGAATAAATACTAAAAGTGTTGACAATTATGGCTTAGAAAAATCGCTTGTACAGGGTATGGATGGAATATTGCGTATAATATTATAATTTAAGTGTTTCTTAAACATATAAATGCTGCATATATAAAAATTACTTCATGTTTTGCACATTCTTTCGAAAATGTGTATCCTAATGTATTCAAATCACACTTTCCTAATAGGCAGCCTAATTTGAATTGAATATTAAATTGTTTGAGAGATTGCAGAAGGCCACGAGTAATGCTTTCAATCACAAAACTAGTAATTCTTAATGTGAAGTGCAGTATAATAATAATAATAATAATAATAATAATAATAATAATAATAATAATAATAATAATAATAATAATAATAATAATAATAATAATTATAATTATAATAATAAAATACATAAATATGTTCGATCATTATTAGAAGCCACCAATAAACAAGTAAAACAGAAACCAGAGTAGAAAATTACATGGTGTTCTGCACACTTATCTTTTATTTCAGTGACAAATTCTGGAACTTCGTGTATCTTGAAAATAAAAATGGCATACATTTTCGTTGGAGTTAACGTTTTCATTAAGGAATCTGCAACTTCTACATTTAGCTGCTTTAGATTGAACACCTATGTTAGCTGTGACAGTGACATCTGATGGATTAATTGAGAAGTAAACCCAATTTGGGATTTAGGTGCTGCAGCAAGCTTCCCTACTTTATATTCTTAAACTGTGGTGTAAAAGATTGCTTTTCATGGCAAATATCACTGAGAGGGAAATGATAGGATGAAAACTCTGCAAGAGCTATGTGATTTGTTTAACAAGTGAAACTAATTCACAGTATCAAACTTGCAAAAACTTGTAAAAAGTTTTTGTAAAAAAGTTAAATGAAACGGTAAGCGTGAAGAACAAGAGAAAATCCGTAAGGGCAAAACCTGCTCTGAATAATGAAAAGACCATTAATGTGTTACTGTTGTCAAGAAAATCCACACACGACCACAAGGCAACAACTAGCAAGAAAGGACAATGTTAGTTTGTAAAGGTGGTTTTGATCGAAGAAGTGAAACTTTAATGGAGCCGACAAACCAACATTGGCAGTTTATAAACTTTTTATGTTAGGCCATTTTTCCCTCCTAAATAGCAGAGTTAATAGGCATAATTGTTGTTATTGGTCACCTAACAACATTGGGTGGTGCAATAGCGTGCACAGCATCTACAGGAAGTAAGCGCATGGACCGCTTTAACTGGCAAAACGAATAACACAACTGCACCTTTTTTCGTGTGTATCTACACATATTGTAGAAAATTATCATTCTAGTTTATCAACAATGTTTTCCTGGTGTGAGCAACATCTATAAAATGGGGCCCCTGCTCACCTTGGAAGATACAGAGACTTTTTAGATGCATTATATCTGGAAGACGGATTTGAAGAAAAAGGCACATTGAACTGCCCCCTAGATCGACAGACCGGACTATTTTAGATTATCATCTGTTGAGCTATTTAAAATATAGTGTACCGCAACAGACTCAACTATTTATTAGAAATGAAACAAAGAATCAGAATCGAGCATTTGATGCACCGTAATGCTGTACAAACGACATTAGAGAGACTAGTAATGTGCTCACTTCGAACATTTTTTAAAAAAAAAATTAGAAACAGTTTAAATGTAATCGGAAAAACCATAAACTACCTTACAGAGAATTGAAAGAACAGTTGAAAATGTAAAAATAAATACCATTTACGAACAATATGCTTTGATATATTTACATCCGAAGAAATACATTTTATATTATGTGCAAAATATTAAGTAATATAGGTGTAATAAATTCAGCGTTTATTTTTAAGAAACATTCAAATTAAAACTATAACGAATATTCCATGCTTTTTGTTACCCTGTGGGTAGAACATAACCAGATAAATTAAATGACAACTCTGCTTATGCAGGCAATCAAGATTTGATGCCTAACCTATAAAATATGACAACGTCTTGCGTCCAAACCTTTCAAGGCAAAGACATAAATCGAATAAAAATAGTACTGAACAAGGTTGTGCTAGAACAAGTAAGAACGTTTTAATTATTTAGAAGTAAAAGTACGAGAAGATAAACAGAAATGTCTTGAATAGCGCAGTAACTCCATTTCAGGAAACATAGGTTAAATTAAAGAAATTTAAAGGAATTTTCAGAAGGAAAGTTTTACCAGTGCCAGCACTCCGTTATGGTTCAGGATGCTAGTTAGAAAAAAACTATAAAAGAAATAGGGAAAAGCAAAAGTGAAATTCCTCAGTACACTTGAATATTGATTACGAGCTGAGAAAAAACCAATATAGAATAACGGAAGAACTCTTCATTTTTAATTTAAACGAAAGAATAAACATTATCACCATAGAAAAGTAATGTAAAAGGATAGAGCAACACAATATAAAGCTAAAGGAGAAATATGACGCTGGGTAGAACAACCCAACTGTAGCTGTGAAACCCGAAACAGGCGAGTCTAATCCCTGCTAAGGAAAGAAGAACAAGGAAAACTGAGTCTAAAATTAAAGCATCAAAAGAGGCTTCATGAAGACAATTGGGGAGCAGCCTGATCCTTTTGTCAATTTCATTTTATATCTGAAAATATAAATATTTACATTAAAACTGCTAAATACAAGTGACTACTCAAAATATTAAACGCGAATAAAATAACTGAAGGATATTTAGCTCATCAAGTGAAATTACGACAGTTAAAAAAACCTTTTTCAATGCTTGACATCTAAGATTGCGGCCATATCTGATACATTTCTGTTAAAGAAATTAGTGGAACATTAAACTAGAATAGCTTTAATTATTATTATTTACATGGTTTAAACAACACTTTAAACTCATCAGTTACACTTAAAACTAATAAAAACACTACTAAAAACAATGCTTCGATTTCAATGACTCGTTCTAATGTCTCAACTAAACGATGAATCATAGGTAAAAGCAAGAAGAAGGAAAGTTATAAACCTACTTATGTAATATTTCCTTGCATCCCGGAAGTGACAACAGGTTTATTAAAATTCTTAACGGTACACATACAGGTCGATTAGGAGCTTGTCAGTGCCGGCAATGTAGGAGAAGGAAGTGCAAGTTTACTTGTTACCCAACTCTGCAGGAAAACTTTCAGTAAATTTATTGTGAATATTAAAATCTTTAGCAGGGCTCTTCATTGGCTCTTAAGAATAAGCCTGAAGCTTCTTTTAACAGTGTGTGCATATGCAAGCTCTAATTTTGGTTGCCCTGAATCCTTATGCCTGTCAGAAGCATGTCAGCAAATTTCTTGAAGCTGGTGAAGGAATTCATAACTTCGCTTTGAGCCGCAGAGTTCAACAAACTGTAGTCCATACAGTTTGGAGAGAATTTTAGAAGAATTTCATATAATTAGCACAAAGTGTAATACATTTTACAAACGAATAGTCAAAACGAAACACACAAACTTGATACTTCTTCTCTAATTGCTAAACATCATTCTTCTCAGGCATTTTACCGCTTTGCTCTTAAATGCTTTATTTCACTTTGTCTCCGATTCTCACATGGGGTCCATTAATGAGCAAATTATAATAGTCTTTTATTCATTATCAAATGTTTATACAACACCTAACTTGGGTAATCAAGTTTGGAAAATCCTTAAAGAAATTGGTATAGGAGCATTATGCGAGGAGAGAGAAAATTAAGGGTAGCCTTTTGGAATGAGATTAAAACTGGGGTGGAAGATATTGAAAAACGGGGAAGTCTTAATAATAAAAAATACTTAAAACTATACAAAATATAAAACTTTACCAGGGTAGAGAAATTGTATTGAATCTATAATAAAATAGAGGGAGAAGGAGAATAATAGGTCAAATCTGGAGTAATATGCTTAATTGGGATAAGACAGAAGAAAAATGTCCACTGTGTGGTGAATTGGATAGTATTTGACACTGTATTTTGGAATGTGAACAGATTATTATGGAGAGAAGAATTTGTTTTACCAAAGTGGAATACATATAAGAGGTGGGGGAGTTTTAATGTAAGATCAGATATCAACTTAAAAAAGGTAGGGAGCTTTTTTTTTTTAGGAAAAATGATAAGAAATTGGAACACATTTCATGAGAGTGATCTTCTTCTTCTTCATCATCATCATCATCATCATCATCTTCTTCTTCTTCTTCTTCCTCCTCCTCCTCCTCCTCTTCTTCTTCTTCTACTACTCCTCCTCCTCCTCCTCCTCCTCCTCCAACGTCTAGGAACTAATTTTCCCTTTCCGAAGCAACGTTTTTCAGAAATACTATTCATCTCTTCCTTGGGCGTCCTATTGATGGGTCCTCTTGGTTTAAATTGAAGTATGTCCTTAAGTAGTCTACCCTCTTTCATCCTATTCACATGTTCTCTCAATTTCTTTCTGTATAATTTAATTTCCTCAGTTACGTTTTGGACGCCGAGTTGTTGACGAATATAATCGTTTCTGATACGATCTCTTCTAGACACTTCTACTAACAAGTGTTAAAAATCTCATCTGAGCTGTCTCAAGTCGTCGTTCTTCATTAACACCGGTTTACTCACTGTATGAGAGGGATAATTAAATTTGAAATTATACAAGAATAATATAAATTAATTAATACTTGAATAGTCGTGGTAACCATGTTTTCCTCTTAGACCCAAGGTTGCGGATTCAAAACCCATTGAAGGTCGAACATTTTTTAGGGCTTAAAATCCAAAGTATGACTTCATTCGGAAGTGAAGTAAAACCGTTAGTCCAGTGTCGTAGATATTACAGTATATAATAGATGATGAAGGATGAAAGAAGAGGCCTCTGAGCAAAATTGATCGGCCGTTTCAGCCCTAAATTGAATGGGACGCTGTTGACCGCAAATGTTCAGACAGTTTATAAATTGAAAACAAAACTTGCATCTTAAATACTTGAAATATTTGGAAATTACTTGTTTAAATATGTCCCTACTACATATACAATCACAGTGTTATGTGTAAAGGGAAATGAAAGAAATGGAAGTCCATAACTTGTTACTTTCTTACAACAGGAGAGAAAGGAGTTTTAATATATGTTTAAGCTCAGTATACCATATTTTCTTTTATTATTTTTTCTTTTTATTCATTTTATGTCGTTTTAACTACACTAGTAGTCAGATTGTGACAATATATTAATTACTGAATTTACAATTTTGATGGCAGATACATCAAAATAACATTATTACAGAACTTTCATTTAAAGTTACGAGAGTAAGTCCATAATTTTACGGCTTCGCCGATAAGGATTATCGCCTTCACAAAACCTTTATTTGGTGTCATACCTTATCTGTTAAGTAAATAGTTACAGCTGTAACTTCCACTCCGCTGTGTTCAGTTTTTCAGATAAGTTGCATAAAGAAGACTGTGACATTCAAAATGAAGTATCGAGCTGTTATTAAGTTCTTCACAACAGAAGGACTTACCCCAAATGAAATTAAACAGCGATTGGACGCTGTATATGGAGAAGCATTCCCCTCATATTCTACCGTAAAAGAATGGGCCAAACTTTTTCGAATGGGTCGAGAAAGCATTGAAGACGAAGAGCGTGCAGGTCGGCCCTTGGAGGTGCTCACTCCTGAAAACATCGCTCTTGTGGAAGGAGAAATTATGGAAGACCGGCGGCTCAAAGTTACAGAATTAGCAAGTTTGGGCCTTTCTAAAACAACAGTCCTTCGAATTATTCATGAACGTTTAAACATGAATAAGGTTAGTGCCTAGACTTCTTTCCTCAGTCCAAAAATAGCAGTGAGTCATCTGTTGTCAAGCATTTTGGAGCTCTGCCATGGCAACGAGAGAGAAATTCTGCAAGCCATTGTTATCAAGAGATGAAACTGTGGTTCTCTACTATGATCCTTGTCTAAAAGAGAATCGATGGAGTGGTGTAAACCTGGTGATGCACCGCCTCTAAAGGCCAAGATCACTCATCCAACCACCGCCACGGGTGGCCGAGGTCGTTAAGGCACGGACTCGTGAGCGGGAGGTCTGCGGTTCGAATCCCGCCAGGACCGTCCTCCCTGACTGGGTTTTTTTCCAGGTTTTCCTCAGTCTTCATAACTGGCAAATGCCGGGGAGGTACCTAAAACTTAGGCCTGGAACGCTTCCTTCCTTAAAAAAAAAATATCCTTTCCCAATTTATCATTTCATCTCATGTATCATCAGTGTCCACCGCCTGTGGTGCCTCAGTAGTAAAAACGGGCGTTAAACACTACCCCCCCCAAAAAAAAACTCATCCAACCAAGAAGATATGGCCACAATCTTTGGGGTTGGTTAAGGAATACTCTTCATTGACTTCAAGAGGAACATCACAGTAAATGGGAGCACTATGTTGGCCTACTGCAAAGATTACATGCTTTCATCAAAGAGAAAAAGCGAGAAAAACTGAGTGTTGGTGTGCGCTTTCTTCACGACAACGCGTCTGTGTACACAGCTCTTGTTGCAAAGGAAGTTTGAAAAAATGTGGCTTCAAAGAGATCGACATCCCCCCTACAGTTCATATCTAGCTGTGACTATTTCCTCTTTTCAAAATACCCATTTTTCAGATAAGATTTCTGACTATTTTGGGGGGGGGATTTAAATGTTAATTCAAAAATGTCAGAAGTATATTGCACTTAAGGGTAACTATATTGAAAAGTGAAATATAGTTTTTGTCTTTATCGTATCTAGAAAATGGTTAGGCCGGAAACTTATGGACCTTCCCTCGTATATTATATTTCACGATATAGATTTATTAGTTTTAAGAATTCAAACAGTTCTACTGTCAGATGGATTGTTGAGGACTTCTTGAAGGTCTGGTATATTATACTGTGTTCTCTGAAGTTGATATTGCGGACATTCAGAGTGTAAGTGTCGGGCGTTATGACAGATGTTGTATTCAGTATGAGTTATTTTATCCAGTAGATGCGAGTATTTTACTTTAGTGTTCAATCCGAAGTCAAGTAATGACTACTTGGTCCTTACGATTCAATTTCTTCTGTTTTATTTCGTGTAGTTTGCTAGATGGTTGTTGTGTCGAAGTTGTTTGCCAGAAATTATAGTTGCTTCTGGTTACGTATTTTGTGGCATCTTGATATTTGTTTATGTAGGCATAGTTTTGTAGCTTCCTTTACTGCTGTATCTGCATGATCGTTTCCTGAAATGTCCTGATGGGACATTTTCCATTATAGTTATTTTCCTTCCTGGTTTCACCAGAATTTTAGACTGTTTATGAATTTCTGTGATTAATTCCTGTGAGCATATAGCTCACATGTAAATTCGGAATATAGAGATGATAGTGCGTACAGCATCATGTGATCGGGGTAAACTACAACACATTCACCGCCGTTTTCCGTCTGTAACCCATCGGTGAATATGTAGAGATAATTTGGATACCGATGCCATTGTTCTGGTATTTTATTTTATATGTATTAAATTCGGTATTTAATAAATTTATCATTTTTATTACATCAATTGACTTCCTCCGTTCTAATATTATCTCTTAGAGAAAAATGTTTTCAATAGATAATCCATTTTCTTTGTCTAAGCTTCTGTTTACAAATAGAATTTATTTATTTGTTAATTAATCCATTTGATTGCTATAAGATAGACCAAAATATAACTAGTATCTACAATTGAAATATAACACATTTAAAGATGAAATTGTATGCATGATTATATCAGGACAATAGGAAGAAATATTAAATTCATTTCTAAACATATGTAAATTTTCTGCTCCTCAACTGTATAATTTAATAATGGGTAATCTAAATAATGTGTTCAATACCTACAACTAAAAGAAACACGAAACTTAAATAGTTCGGGTTTATGACACACATTCACCATTGAATAGAAGTTATACTTTAATAATAATTTAAATGTTTGCTTAAACTTAGCCTTTTAAGTAATATTTTAAATATTTTTGGCAGTTATTAAATAAAATAATCCGTCATATTTAACACTTGCACCAAATAAAGATGTTTTATGGCTCAATTCATTCCTAGTGTTATATAAGATGTGATGAGCTACACTGTAATAATTTCAGAGATGAAGAGGGGTCAGGGACAATGTGTTTTGAGATGGGCAATTTATAGTTTGGCTGTTTATATTTTAAAGTTAGGGCATTAAGTATCTAAAGGGACAAATGGAATTTTATTCGAAATGATACCACACAATGACGGACGAAATTTATGAAATAGGTATGTCTCTTTGGGGCAGTTGGTAGTACTGGATCATTGCTATCGAGTTGGAATTTTGCCTATTATTATTATTATTATTATTATTATTATTATTATTATTATTATTATTATGTTGTTGTTGTTTACTTTCGGAACGTGCGTCATCATAAAATAAAAAAGTAAATAAACAAATAACCTGCTCCGCAGAAACCTAATGTACGGAACCACAGTCTGTCGTCATATTCATTAGGCTCAAATTGAGAAGAATAGCTCCCTCTAGACTAAACTACAAATACGTTAATCATATAATCGTCGTTCAGTTCCATGTTAGTCCGAAAATTTGGAGATTTTTATAGCACTAAATCTTGTGAACGTTGATAATGGTTTATGAAAAATGGCTTCAAAAACCTGTTGCAAGCGCTCAAGACCTTGTAACTCATTTAAACCACCGTTGAAACCAAATCGTAACACGAAAATGCTCTCTCTCTAGCTCCATCGTAACGACTGGCTGCCTGTGCACAGGAGGGATTGTTTATCCTCGAGATTTCTTCACTTGTGAAGCGAGTCATTCTAAGGTAAAGTTTGCCTCCCATTTCACTTTAACACTGACTAATTGGTAGCTATTTTAAACCTTTTTCATCATCACATAAATACAACATTTTTCTTAGCGGAACATAGATTATTTATTCCTAATTGTTGACTTAGACTCCTCTACAATTTCCGAAATTATCGCATTCCATTAACATTTGGCAAGGGAATATTGCAAGTAATTTATAAATATTTTTGCATGAATCTCTCTTTTTTTTTAGTTTGATAATTAATCTGATTTTTGGGGTAATTACAAATTATGTTCTTTCCGTTACACTTATCTCAAAATAATATGTCTTATTTAATTAAACTATGAAAATAAAATTTGATCTGGAAAATCACATAATAGGGGATCAGCCGGGTACCGCCATGCTCAGTGATCACATGCCCCTGAAATAACCCTCTATCGAGGATGTCGCTAGACGAAGGTGGAGGACGCAGCGGTCGCTGATGCAGGCCTAGGCCCATATCGAGCTATCATGCCATAGAGGACACAAATTAAAAAACTAAACCATATTCTTTAGAGTACACTAAAATTTACTGCTTTATTAATAATCTTAGATATGAAGCAAACTTGCTATTCAAGTGTGTATATCTAGAAATATTTTTTTTGTTTGGTTCCATAAACTTGCTGATAAATTTCATAAATTTATATTCATCATATTCTTAACAATAATTTATATCCAGCAATTAAATAGTGTCTCTTTCCTCACATTCCCAGTAATATAATTTTTATTTCATTTCAATAACTGTCATTGCGTAAATACTTTACTCATGTGAACTGACTCTAAATTAAGCAGTTCAGAATCACTAACAGACAAAATAAACCATACTTAATGTACACAGTACAGGAGAAAATAAGCATACATTGAATGAATATTAGTTTTTCAGATTATTCGGTAATGGGAGTATTAGTGAGAATTAAGGGAAAGTAACTATCTAATTTTATCCATCTCTAAAACCCTTGTAATATGGTATGTGCGCCATGAAAGTACATGAGTATATAGCTTGAAAAAAGAAAATACGGCGATTCAGGGAGTTAGTACATTTATATACATTCCAGAGTTGAAGTGTTTGCAATAGTTAAATTTGTCGGCTCTTTTGCTTTTGTCTGGAATTTATTTGTTGTCATGAAGTCTACTCTCTGCTTTCTATAATATAGCAGTTTCCTTTGACATAGTGAAGAAAGTATGCGGGTTTGTTCAGGGCTATAGCCTAAGACCTGATGTAGATTGTCAATAGTCGGAAAGGCTGCGGGCTCGCTATGCGAATTAGAGCTGCTTGGGAGTCAACACATACATGAGGAAGTCGGTGTTGCAAGTGGATCCAAGATAGGCATTTGTATGCCAGTTAGTTCTGCTTGAAAAATGCATTACGCTACATCGATGTTGTTGTTTGTGCACTATCCTCAATACAAATATTAAATTCAGCACAATATCTTTTACCAGGGAATCTTAATATTTAAAAATATTTTGTGAATCAATATAATACGTTAACCGTAATTTGGAAACTAAAACCTGTTAATATAAACACCATTGCAAAAGCTTTCAGTGAAGATTTAGAATATCAAGACTTGCTGTAAAATTAAAAACAGACACATCCGCAAGGGACAATTGCCATTACTATTTTATTTAAGCCTGCCAGATTTACTTCACACTTTAATCTTCATAATTTATTACTGCACTAAAAGTCATTGCCAAATATAAAGGCCCAATTAGAACCTGTCACAAATAACTTACAATCTGTCATTACCTTGTTAGAACTTTCAAAAGAACTCAGTTTCCAGATAAAATACCCAGACGCCGGCGGTGTTTTCTTTCAAGGAGTTAGAGCCTCTCAGAAGGGTCTGCTCCTATAACAGATAGCGTGCAAAAACCTTTCCAAAGCGTAACCGCCGTCACATAGCACATGGCATTAGCCACTTCTCACTGGCATTTTCGGGATTTAATGAAACGAAATGGAAGGGCGTAAAATTCGTGCAAAAGAAAAATCCATCCGAGCCTAAGCAACAAGGGGAAATCACGAAAAAACTCAAGGTCAGGATATCCAAGTGAGAATGCGAGTCCCAAGCGTTAAAGCCTAAAAACCCCGCTCGTTGTTAATTTGTTAAGAGATTTGTAATAGTAATGCTGTAAGCCTTATTAGTAGCCTGTTCCATAACAAAGGCAAGCCTCATTCACCAAGCTATTCAAAGATTTATAATTTTAACATTGGATGATATTTGCATCTTAATAAAAACTATTCTTTCAACATTATTTGCTTCATCTTAAGAAATTTTTCTTTTGGTTGACTTTTTGAGTTCAGGTATTGCTAATTAAATCATAAATGCTGTATAAACACTATAAGTTTATTAGTTCTATAGATATGTTGACATTTATAAAACTATTGATCCTAATCTTTATCATCAGTAAGACATAAGGCGCCTAAGCATTCTGTTTTGTTTTATTATTTTATTGCTAAATCGGGCAGCACATTTTCCTATAAAAGATAAAGATTTAGACTTTTGCAATGAAATCTTTGTATTTGCGGTAAGGCACTTTGAAAATTATCTTTTGTATCCGAGATTTGGTAAAGTGTAGTGTTCTGGGTAAGGCATTTGGTCTCGGGTCGATGGAGCTGAACATTTAAGAAGCAAGGCCAAGCCAGTTATGGGTCATCAGGTGACTACTGTGTGAGCAGCTTTATTAATTGCAAAGTGCGTTATCCATCAGTATGAGGGTACCTTACTTAGCTTGAACGACCTTGTTTTACTGCTAACACTTGCAACTGCATCAGTGTGTGTCTGGAGGCGCTGCTTCTACAGTTGAGTGTAATAGTTAGTCAATGATGACATAAACATTGCGGATTGGGGGCAGGGGTACATTGTTGTACTTTCCGACGCCGGTTACGGCCTTTCAGTAACTGTAAATCGATGTAAAGAGAAGGGTCTTACTATAAGTCATGTGTGGACCTATAACATAGCTACATAAAAATTGATTTCCAATTAAGGCGCAATCTTTAAAAAATTTAAAGAGAAAAAGGTTGCAACCAAGGGAAACATAGGAATAATGGCCAAGGTGAGAGTTCTAATTACATAAGAAAATCCACCAGCATAGAGAAACTTTGCCAATCGCACTGGAATATCTAAAGGCATAACTTGTTGAATAATCCATACAGTTTTGGAGTTCGAATGGTAGCATAAAGTACGCGAACCTATTTTGAGAGAGCTTCACATTAGAGAACGCTTCACCAATTCTAGAAAATTGTATGAACACCACTTGGTAGGTGAAAAGTAGCAATGGGTGAGTTCTCTGAGTGAAGAATGGATTTTTTTTAGATGATAGACACAAATCCCGTGCACTTTACTAACATTCATTGAGTCCAAAAGCTCTTTCCAATTTCATCAGGGAAAGCTAGGGTTTCATGCTGCTTGCAGGTTGTTACGCTCAAATAGCAACTCAAGGTTCACAGAATTGCCAATAATGTAAAGAAAAATGGAATCTACTTCCAAGAGATCACCATGGACCCAATTTTAATGAAGAATCCGTGATTTTATGGTGACGGGAAGTCTCTAAATTTCTGGATGCAGATGGATAAGACAATAACTGGCACTGCCATATCGTCTGTTGCCTACTACCGTCGGAAAGCTGCGGAAAGGGTGTCAATATGATACTTTTAAAAAGAATCTCATTGAAATCACCAGATATAGCATCCATGAATTTTTGCGGATTTGGTCTGCTTTAAACAAGGCCTTGCTCCAGATGTTCCACCATGGTCGAGGGGAACTGGAAAGTCTCTCAGGAGGTTTGAGGTAACATTTCCCTTCCTGTTTTGTGGGCATTCGTCTGCAGTGGAAACTGCGTTGTAGGACGATAGTTCAAGCCCGTGGATATCGTATCGAACAAATAGCTGGCGATAGGGGATCTTGCGGTGAAAGAAGGACTGACTGGAATTGCTCGTCAAAGTTAAGTGATTAATAATGTTTTTGAGAAGCTATGAGGATAGCTATTTTCGGCTTTACCTCCCTGTATATGTTGTGATAATAAAACGATAGCATCTTCATTCTCTCCAGTCTTGTACCTCTCACTCTTACTGCCGCTATTGCATACTTATCCCTACAAGGAGAGGATTTCTGGGGCTCCAGTTCCAAGCGGTAGCGGAGAAAGCCGAGGGTAGAGTGAATTCCATAGATATAGCTAGATAATACAGCATTTTGACTCAACGGCATGATAGCTCAGTTAGTGAGAATGTCATCTGTGAAGTTAATGGTTTTGAATTCTCACGTCCTGAACCTTTTTTTCTTCTGCTTCTTTATTGCTGGAGTTAAAGGAGATTTGCCAGTTTACAACGATTTACCACCTAACATAGTACCACGCACACAATCCGCTATAAATTTTTATTTACGATTTTTTTTGCTTCTGGAATCAAAGGAGAGTTGTCACCATTACAATGACTTAGTGGCACACAATCCTCTATTTACGAAAAGGAATCCTCCGGTTTCTAGAATTTACCCGAGATTAGCGTTAAAGTTGGTGCGTGTGTACTTAGGAGTGGATTAATTGCGAATTCCATTTAGACAACGCGTGGTAAAAAGTGAAAAACTCAGTTTTGTAATAAGGAACAACATATTGCAGTCAGAAAGTTACGGAGGACAACGCATAAGTTACGTTACGTTTGGCCCAAAAAAAAAAAAAAAAAAAAAAAAAAGGCAACTTTTGCACTGTTACAAACGGCCACGCGCTGTTTCGTTTGCGACTGAGGAGTTCGGCTTTCTCCGCTGTCGCTCGAGACTGGAACTCCAGGAATCGTCTCCTTGTAAGGGTAAGTTATTGCATCTCTTACGTCATCTAGATCGACCGGTCCATCTAGATCTTTTTTTAATCATACTTGGCTGAGATAACGTAACCAGTTGTGGAAGTTCTTTGGAGTTTATGTTCACTCCATTTCTGCTTTTAAATAGGCAGAAGATTTTCCATCTACAACGCCGTTTTTCTATATCACGAAAGCGGAGCTACTCAAGCTCTCGAGTAATAAGAAATTCTTGCCTTTTCCAGCACATAACCAAATTTGAAAACTTGTAAGCTTTGAAAGAAGCAAGCGCAATGAGCTGAGAAACACAAACAGTTTAATACATTTGCACAAGTACTGCAGTCAACGTTGATGAATGATGCTACTTTGACTGTTTGACTTTAACTATACATCCTGATTATTTATCTTTAAAATTAGGATTTAAATAAAATGGATTAACTATCATGAAAAAGGAATCCTCTATTTTTACTCCATTTTTCAGGGTGAAGTAAAGCACTGAGCTGAATTAACCAATACAACTTTCTCGATCAGAATCAAAGCAGCGTTTGTTGTATAGGAAGTTGATAGTAATGGCTTGTAATTTGCAGCGCCGCAACAGTTACACTTTGTGGTTAACCGACATTTTTTTTTTCTGTCGATCTAAACATGGAACTAAATCCCGATACTTTGTACGCAATGTAGTTATGTACCCTGTTTTAAGAATCCAGTATTAGACGAATTATACAGAGCAGTAATTTCAAAACTCGGAAATCTAAATATCTACCTATTTAAAACAAAAAACCAACAACGACTTAGATATTGAGGGGGATATTTAAAAAAATTGCTGATTAAATTTTAAATTTCGCCCCCTACCCCAACCATTCCCGCTTTGAAATTTCAAATGACCCCTCTATCTTATGATATCAACATTTAAAGATGATTCATTGTTATCATCTTCCTCGTGAGAATCCTAAAATTTCTACTGGTTTTTCTTCTGGAACCGAGATTACAATTATGCAGCAGCTAATTTATGTTGTGATGATTTAAGCGCCAGGAAAACGTTAGTATCTTTCAGAACACGTTTAATGTTAACAGAGATCGTATATGGAAGTGAGAGTAAATAATTTATTAATTTGCTCCTTATTTGTTTATTATGGAACCCTATATGATAAATAGGAAATATTCCAACTTTTCGCTCAATCTTTGATGCACGAACGTGGGAACGCTGGAGAATCACCAGCTATCTCGTAGCGGTGTGTTACTATTAAGACGGAAGCGATAACATTGGGCATTTGGAATTCGAAGGGAGGGAGCGAGGATATCAAGATTTGTCTCTCTTTAAGCCACTCGATGACTTGTGCTCTAACTAATCCTAATACTTGCTCCTTATAAGCTTGCTGCATCATTTCAAAGTATAGAGCACAACTGCAACTTCAGATTTATGTTGAGTACATCAAATACATTTTAACTCCCTGCTGAATAGCGCGCAGGGCTTGACTTCTGCAACAGTCATTGAGCTCCAGGACGGTTTAATGAAATGTAATCAAAACAATCCGATTATTTTTTTTATCCTCATCGCCGTAAAAGTAAGTTTACTGTAATATATATTTGTTAAACTCTACTTGACATATTAAATTCAGTCTATTAAATGGTTCCAACAGTAGAGTAGCAAGAGAATAAAATGCAATTTCCGGACTTATAGGTCGCTGTCTAGCAGAAATCCCCGACGTTTCGTCGAAATCTACGTCCGGTATTTTCTAAGACATATGCACTCTTGATTCTTCAGATTCGTGAGTTAACAGAAAAGCACGATTTCCTACTTTTATTGTATAAAACGGTTCTGGTAATGGTTTAGATAATATTAAAAACAACTTATTAACAGCCAAGATCACAAACTTTTTCAGATCTTACTAAATGCTACGAAATGCGAAAAGTGATCGCTTTAGTTATAACACGGCGAGAATCCTCAGAGAGACGAGCAACCGATTCAACAACTGAAAGAACATTGTCTTAAGGGGAGGTGGTACACCCTATCCATGAAGTGTTAACATGCAAGTGTTTAAAATTAAATATTTCAATCAAAATGCTCAAGTGATACAAAAAGGAGCATAACCTCAATATCCACCGTGACATTTAAACAGCATTATCAACATTTAGAAATTATTTTTCAAAGTTTACAAGCAGTATATTATAAAATACTTTATAAAGTATCATGATATATATAAAATTGATTTATTTTTTTATCAGCTGATAAAATTCATAAGGTGGGTTGAATGATATAGAGCAGGAAATATTGATTATAGTTTGGACTGATCAAGGATTGCTACTTTATAAAACACCTTTGCAACTAAGTGTTTCAAAGAACAAACATATAGAGTACTCAACACGCTGGTGTTTAACAACCAATTTAGGATGTTCTACCTAATAATTAATAGTTAACGAGCCCCTGAGGCGTGTCTGCACGAGAAATGTTGCTTCCCAAGTGCACTAGAGAGAGGCCTCTTCAAGTCCCTGCTACAGATGTTTGCATAAGTTACCCACTCAGAAGAAAGTCCATCTTCGCCCCCATTCAACGGCTTACTATGCAAACCACCACTTTCAGTTACTTACCGACACTCCCTTCTCTATAGCTTTCTTCCTCCGTTTGAATTTATTACAAGTAATATCACGAGAAGGTCTGCGGTTACCGATAAATACACGAACGTAGTGGAAAGCTCAGGCCCTCAAGGGATATTTTCTAGGATTATTTCACAAATAAAATAAGAATTTAAATATAATTCCTCTAAACTTGTAATAATTTATATTTGTACTTAATCTATTCAAGCAATCTTGCGACAGAAGAATGCCGATTGTCAATAATGCCAATAGAGAAGAGAAAAATACGGGTTTAGGACTATTTCATGAATAGAACGAGAAAAAAAAGTTATGTATATTTGAAATTCGGGCACAGAATATTAACGCTTGTTTAATGTGTTATACTTATGCATATGTATTTTATTCAGAAATCGTGAGACTGAAATAGACAAAAGTCGATTATTACAATCGCTACCGTTCGATTTTCTAATACCAACTGACAAGAGAAAAAGAGATAACATAGTATCACTATTTTACTTTGTATTCTGTGGTTTGGAATTCCAAATGATAAAATCAATTTACACATTTGATGCATCACCAAAACGCTTTGAAGAACCCTCCATTTTGCGTTATGATTGTCGGTTGTCCATGCTTTTGCTGCTATCAATAACTCCCCACCGCCTCTAGCAAAAGTGGTCAGTGATGCGTGTTCAGGCATTTTATAGTGGAGGTATAGAGTTAGCTACACTGACCACAAGACAAACGCAGTCGCCTGATAAAACGGATTTTATAATTCTTTTTTCGATAATATTTCTCCGTAATCCGACTGTGATTGTTCAAAATTCAAAATTTTGTTTCGTTTCATTGGTCAATTTTAAGATGACATTCACATGAGTGAAATAATCTTCACAATGTGAATAGAAGCTAGCTGGAATTATCACCGTAATTGCAGACCAGTGTTTTAGTTTTACTAAAGATTTAGTCTGCACAGGAACGGTTTTAGAAACTACAGGCGCTAATACTGAACTCTAGTGGAAGTTAGAAGTAAATTAAAGCAGATAATGAACTGGTCTTTCCTCGGGCGATATTGGTGTCCGCGACAGTTGGGAATGGCCAACTGCTTACATATATCAGAGGGCGTACCAAATGGGACTGGGAAGAAATAAATCAATATATAGAACAGTTTCTTTGTTCTCTTTTCCACATATAGTGGGCGACCAACCTTGCATGACGAAAACCAGCAATATCTTAACAAAATATTTTACATGCATTTGGATCACACATTTCGTAAAGTGTTAGGCAAAAATGAAGATTTTCAATCACTCTAACGTAAAATTGTTATTCTAAAACAACTAGAATATATTTAAAAGCATTAAAAAGTTAACCTTTCCAAAGCAAGAGCACACAAAATCTTTATATGCAGGGTGAACCACCTAAAATAACTAACGCGAATATTTCTGAAGCGAATTGATGAGTGTTAGTGAAAACAGCGCCATGTTGTGGCATAAGCGGGTTTAACGATTAGTCTTATATTAGTATATTAATTATTAATTCCCATTATTAAATTCCGTATAGCTTTTCTATGTTTGTTTAAATGTGGAATTAGTTCGTAATTGTTGACTTCAAGAATATTTTAGTGTTACAATAATGATCGGTCTTATTATTAGTATTTTATTTATTAAGTTCCATTATTAAACCTTCCTATGTTACATCATTATTTAGGGCTTGGATTTTCAGACCCTCTTGAGAGAATTTCCATGATCATTATGCATAAAGCTCCGATTATTAGGAATTTTATCTGCAGTTTACAGAAATATCAACAGCATGTTGCAGTTTATCCTGGGTGGGTTTATAATTCCTAGCCCTAGTGGTGTGAAACTGTTAAAGAGCTTTCTGCGCAATTTAGATGCTAAGGTACTCCTGCCTATAGCGACCATATAAATACGTTTGTGTTTTTATTTTGTTTTCTTTACACGGTATGCAGTAAGACGTCCCTGTCAATATGTATCATGCAAGTATGACATGCTGGATACTGTCATGGGTGACCGAGGTTGTTAAGGCACGGACTATGGAGCGGAAGGTCTGGGGCTCGATTTTCACCAGGACCGTCTTCCCTGACTGGGTTTTTTTTTCAGGTATTTCTCATTCCTCACATATGGCAAATACCAGGAAGGTACCCTAAACTTAGGCCTAGAACGCTTCCCTCCTTACAAAAAAAAAAAAAAAAAACTTCCCCAATTTATCATTTTATTTCATGAGTCATCAGTGTCCACTGCCTGTGATGCCTCAGCAGTTAAAGCGGGCATTAAACGCTATAAAAACACGTGCTGGATTTGTAGAGAATGGTATTGTTTACTAATGGTGAAAAACCGACATAATCGTAATGAACGGAGAATGTAGGAAGAAGGCTGTGCTTTCTTGTGCTGTGTATTCTGAGAGATATTCAGAGAGAAATTCAGGATAAACTACAACTGACTATTTATAATTTCTCTAAATTGTAGATAAATGCAAAAAAAAAAAAAAAAAAAAAAAACTTTATTTATCTGACAATCCGGGGAAATTCATTCTTATTTATTTATTTGTTTATTTGCTATTGATCATAGAAATTCTTTAAAAAGGGTCGGAAAGTCATAATTCTATATAAGTCCTCTTAGAGTAGTGATCTAAAATCGTGCAAAAATCCCATTGATGTTCTGATTTCATGCATTATTTTCTTTTAAGCCAATAGGCATTATTTCATTTGAAAAAAATGTAACTTAGTACTAGAAATACACTTTCTAATACTTGATGAACATTTTGTACGGACTGAAAGTCATTTCAGTCAACAGCGCATCAATAGTAGCTTTCTTTTCATAAATATTCGCTACGGTAGTTTTATATTATTTACCATGTTTATTTACTGTTACATACTACCATTTTCTGCAAAATCCTTTGCCTCAGCTTTTTCCACTTGTCTATTGCGTTAATCTATCGCTGGGAGAGTCGATTCCAGCTGTCACTTATTCGCTGCTTCCTATGATTGATGTTTTCGATTCTCTTTTGTGGCAAGCCATCTTTTCCACTTTCGTCAGCCAAAGTAATTCTTTGGATTTAAATCAATGCTGTACGATGGCACAATGCTAAGATCGCTTGCAGACTGCCTAATGTTTAGCACTATAACCAAACAAATAAACAAACGAGTATCGGCCAAAGGGTAATTAAAAACAATATAGTAGCAAATTTCCAAGGAATGAAGCTACTGCGGGTTGTACCCGCAGTATATTATTTATTATATATAGTGCATAATATGTGTGTGTGTTCGGTAACGCTCTAGTGGTCGCATTTTTTTCTCAACAAAATTAAGTATATTGCTTTAAAATAAATGATTAAATTCTTTTCCGAAAATCAGGGCAATCGGGCCACTAGGAGTCGGAGTATATTTGAAAAACCAGTGGGGGTTAAAGTGAAATTTAAAAATCCCTCTAGGGGAAGCAATTTAACTTTTTTTTTAAAGGAAACTCGGTATTATGTCATTGAAATAAAATAGGGAAAATAGTTTCTGAAAATCAGTGAAATGGGATTATTAGGGGTTTACCTGAAACCTAAAATTTAAAAATTACTCTAGCGGCACCAATATTTGCTTTTTCACAACGAAACTTCGTATGTAGGATTTAAATAAAATAAAAGTAATTTTCGAAAATCAGGGAATGCCACTCCTAATGCCATTAGGAGTGACGGATCCTGAAACCCAAAGTTTAAAAATCGCTCCAGCGAAACCAATATTTCAATTTTCACATAAAAATTCTGTATACCATTTAATTAAAATAAGAAAAATATTTTCTGAAAATTAGGGAAATTGGATCATTAGGAGTAGAGGTATATTTGAAAGTCTAAATTTTAAAAGCGCTTTTGCGTTTAATTTTCTTATATTGTTTTAAAATAAAAGAACAAATTAATTCGACATGTAAACTGAATTTATTATGATGGATATGTTTATATTTAACAAAAGCATCGTTGTGAAGAGAGCAAATGTGAAATATTTATCTAATATGTTGAGAATTATATTTGTATGTAAGAGCACTCTGTAATAATCTTCAGAATACATTTTCTATATATGTATTTACTACAGTAGGATTTAAATTAAATTTCAAAGCCAATGCCAATCGATAAAACTTTCGATTGCTTATTATTGATTGTGTATATTTGCTTAGTGCATTGTAATTGTTTTTAATTAGTAACATGTTTTTGTTTTATTGAAACATATGAACACCTTCTCCTTAAATACACAATGCACCTCGAAACTTTCTGTTATTAATCTCTATTTTAGTAAATATAAAGATGATATCAACGGGTCAGTTCATAAACTTTTAAAATGCTTAAAAATGCCCACAAAGTATAGCTTTGTCTATTATTGTTCATATAATTAATTTAATTAATATATTATCATTAATTTTTGTGGTTTAATCTCATTAATAATAAAATAATAATTTAAATAATAATTCTAAAAATGCAGTTTCTCTTTTGTAATACTTGTAAGATTGCAAGAATTATACAATTTCCCCATAATGCCACAAAGTAATGTCATAACTTATTTCATTTCATAATTTAATAAGACCTAATTTGTATTTTATATTCTTTTCTAAAGTTACTCTAATAGGTAAATAATTCGCTTAGTTTAAGCAGCTCCTGTGTGATGGACATTTGCAATCATTGTGATGGGACAGCTAGGTTTAAAAATGACACTAAAATATTCGCTCTTTTCAGCCACATAAGAACCTAACAAAACTGTTTATTTTAAAAGAATTTTACCTGCAGTACATCCACACTGATGTGAACCAATGAAATCCCACATTATATTTTTGAAACCAAAACTTCCTTTCCCAGCCTGAAACACCTTGTTCTGCAGGGAAATCTACCTTTATTCAAAATACTGCGAAAAAGGATCACCTGGTAGGTATAGTAATAATGCTAGACATTCATCCAAAACTATTTTAAAGTTTTTAGCTCTTCTTGACGAATATGTATATATATGTATCTTTTGACATTGTATATAAATATTACAGATAAGTTCATTCAAAGTCAAAATATTCAATGACTTTAATAGAGAGGGTTCTTTGCAGTCTATGATAGCAAATTCAGATATTCACAGTAGCGCCGCATTTAAATCTTCGAAAGTGTTTTTAACTTTGGCATTGTGAGAGATGCGTATGTACTGTCGTGCCTGATACTTAAAATGACACAGAAAATAGAACCATTCAGGGAGGGGTACGTTACTGTGCTTTCTGGTACAAAATACTTTTAATTCAAGATTATCAAGCTACTTAAGGGGCGTAGTTTCACCATCTCCAAGAAACACATCGCATATGTGCTTAATAAAAAGACAAGGTCAGAATAGGACTTATTACAGAGGGCAAGAAACAGGCAAATTCACGAGCAGCCATCAGCTGTACTCCCAAGATAATCCGAAAGGTAAATTCCAAGTTCAACAATATAGAGAGCCATTTAATTGAAATTAAGGATCTCAGTTACAGCTGCAAACACCATTACCAACTGGAATTTGAAGTTAAAAAGCGCTTTGGATGTACCTGGACATGTCTCAACCTATTGGGGTTTTGCTTTTGAGAATATGGGGAGACAAATGGGAATACATTACTCCCTTAGAGTGACATCCCTCATAAATCGCCAATAGATTACTCTGTATTTGGATTAATGAAAAGACCTTTGGAAGTACAAGACTGCGAAATGTCAACGGTCTCTGGTAAGTATATCGGAAAGAGTGGATCAAAGTGTACGTCACTGTTGATCGCACCAGCTAATTGCGATGTAGAGATCAAACACCGCCACTGGTGATGACACGGTTTTTCATAAGTTAAAGCTGTTTGGGTTTGTTACCATAGGTCGCAAACAACCTCCCATACAAAGATATATTTGCATACGTTCCAAAAGTGTTTATTATGAATGCATAACGTTCTGCCCATTAGCCTAAAACTTGTCCTTTTCTATACGGATATATAACTAGGACTCGGCTTTTGAGTTAATAAATCTTTTGTTTGTAACATTTACAACCTCCTTATTCAAATGGAAATTCTAGTTGCGATCTTTAGTTTAAAAATCGTATTGCTTGACATAAAAACATACATATTTTAGATTATTTTTATGTAAATAAATATTTACAATAACACACATTATTGCATATTTTAAGATATGTCATTTAGATAAATCAATATTTTAATCGTTTGTGGAGTGTCCTATCATATTTTGCTCTGAAATGTTGTCGTAATGAAAGACGGATGCTGAGTCATTTACCTGGCATTAGTATGGGACTTGCCCGAATTTGATAATCTATCTCGTCCTCACTGCTCTTCATTTGCAAGCAATGGATTGTGCTAAATTGTGGTGCATGCGTTTAAAATATTCTAATGGTAACAGCAATGAGAAAAGTGAAACTACTCGTAAGTGACATAATTTCTCAATATATAAATGAATTTAACGATAAGTTCAGAACAGACAGCAAACTTATTTTCTGAATGGCGTGTTAAAAGCGAGAGTTCTTAAGTGATGCAACACTCTAGAGAACATAAGCTTAACCAAGTAAATGGTTCAAAAGCAAACAAAACTAAACAAAAAAGAAGCTGGGGCGAAGCGTCCATTAAGGATGTAAGACGAACCCACCCAAAATTAGAGTGCTAGCTTGCATGAGTTAAATTTTATCAATGGATTGAAGTATTCCCCTATTTGAGCTAATGCACTGCCAGTGGCCTAGATAACAGATACAAGTAAAACGGTCGAAGGGTCGGACAGCCGTGCTCAAGCTTTAAGATTTTCCAAGAGATGTGAAGGGAGTATTTGTTACTGTGTAGGTTAGCCTTGGTCTCAGCCTATATGTCTGCCCTCTTAGAATTTTGTAGAATCTGAAACCCAACAGAAGGATCAGGATGCAGACGATATCGATTTAAAACAGAATATTTCGCTATTTTTAATTTTATGGTAACGTAGGATGATGTTATTAGCTTATTTTAACAGTAAATGTCATTTACTATGACTTTATTTTTAAAGCCTGTTCTTATGCTCCCTCAATTCCATGGTAGGTTGGTAACTCTTGACTATGTCTGTTTATAACTGTTTTCCCTCTTTCTACGTAAATGTCAGCAGCGGAACGCTCGGTATCTCTAGGGTTATGATAAAAGTTCAGTGAAACGTCAAGAATTCATTTAAAGAATGACTAATGTAATGTACGGAAAAAGAACCTGAGGAAAACAGGTTTAAGGGCTAGTCCTGGAGCATTACCTTTTTTGTAATGCTCTCTAGGGTTATGATAAAAGTTCAGTGAAACGTCAAGAATTCATTTAAAGAATGACTAATGTAATGTACGGAAAAAGAACCTGAGGAAAACAGGTTTAAGGGCTAGTCCTGGAGCATTACCTTTTTTGTATTATTATGGCACGCAATTGAATTAAATTATCAGTTTCATTATTGATAGTCAGTGTGGCTTAATGTTGGACCTGAAAATATTTTATTATAACGATACAGATTCATTTCATGGTATATTTATTATAAATTATATTTTCCATTACTTTAATTGCTCGATGCCTCCGCTTTTCCCATGTATTTATTTCAAGGTATGGCTTCCTTCGGAAGGGAAGTAAAGCCGTGGGTCCCGTGTCGTACATTTACAGCACGATAAAGAACCTCAAGCCTGGGAAGGAAAAAAAAAAAAAAAAAAGGCCTCTGAGCAAACCTTGTCGGCCGTTTCAAGCCCTGAATTGAATGGGACGCTGATGACCTGCGATGTTAAAGAGCGTCCATAAATAAACCAAATCAATCAATCAAGCCTGGGAGGTACATTAAAATATGGGCCTACAACGCTTCTTTCCTTAAAAAGAAATCCTTTCCCAATTATTTTAGTGTCTACCGCCTGTGGTGCCTCAGTAATGAAAAGGACGCCAAGCACTATAAAAACTCTTCCGTGATAATGATCGAGATGCTCGATTTAAGTTCAACATGTGTAGTATGTAAAACAGTTGACTGGGATACAGCAAACTTGAAATAATTATCAGCATTTTTCAGTATTTTCAATTTAGTTAATATAGAATATTTTCCTTTTCATGAAGCATAAGCTTGAGTATTTTACGCACATAAAACAAATATTTTTTATTTTATAAGCACTACCTAAGCATTTGAATGATTATAACTCTGCTAAGAAAGCAGACATTCAACTTAAGGGATCTATGTGTAACATGTACAGGTAGTCAATCACATGATTAAAATAACTCACGCATAATCGAGTAGGTATATTGCTGGAATTCATCGGCAATTCAGCTTCGATTACCACCTCGACGACATTTCCAATCGCAAAGGAAAAAATCATGTAGGAATTGAGATCAGTTGAGTGTGAGCGCCATTCCAGCTCTTTTGCTAATGACTGTCGCGCTAAAATAATCCTATATGCGAAGTGGACTTGCCTTATCTTGATGAACCACGAGCAAATGGAACAGAAGTGTTTGTTAACACTCCGACGTAACGATTAGCGATTACAGAGGTTCATCAATAAACACTGAGTCGATTAATCACGAATGTTATACGAAGTGAAGGGGTTTCTGTGTCCCGAATCCCGCAATTCTGCTTATTGACACGAAGAGCTTAATTCATGAACATATCTTACTTTTGTGTATTTTGTGAGTTGTAGTGACTGAGGCATTTGGATTTCATAAGGCACAAAGGCAAATCACTCTAATAATGGTTCTGACATCTTTATTTGTTGGGTTGCACGGCGCAACAACTACTTTGCACTTTGTTGGTCCGCAGATGTTGAAAGTTATCCGTCACATCAACGTGATTAAATTAACTTTTCCATGGAATATTTTTATATCGTGTTAAAATATTTATATTTTTTAGACCATTAATGAACCAAACGCATGTCTAAAGTGACATTATACTTTTATGCTTCTGCGAATTTCTACTTTGTGTGGTTATTGCCTAAGCCAGAAAGTGAATTAACATTAAATTTGTTTGCCAAGTCCGAAAATCAATTTTGTTTATTGTTATCAGGAAGGCATTTTTAACAAATTCCCATTAGCGATATAATCTAATTTCATGTAATTTTATACGCCACGAGTGGCCGAGATCGTTAAGATGCTGAATCGTGAGAGGATGTCTGGGGTTCGGTTCCTTCCTGACAGAATACTTCTAGGTTTTCCTCAGTTGTCATACATGGCAAATGCCGGAGAAGTACCCTAAACTTTGACCTGGAACGCTTCCTTCTTTAAAAATTTTTTTTCTTTCCCAGTTTAACATTTCGTCTCACATATCATTAGTGTCCACCGTCTGTGCGCCTCGGTAGTTAAAACGGGAATTAAAAAAAGTGTAAAAATTTTAAACATATTATTTCTAAACACAAGTCTTCAAATAATAAAGATTAAATAAAACAGAAAAAAATTGAAAAAATGACTGTATAATATCCACAGAGTTTACAAGCATTAATTATAACTCTATTTTATATGTTATGTTAAATCCTGCTGATATTGTTAAATTTTATAATGTATCATTAACAACACTGTAATTACAGAAGACAAGAGTTTTTACTTCAATCCTTTTGCAAATACACGTATTATTGCAATCGCCGTTTCTTCATTGTGGAAGTTCTACTGCTGTCTTTCCTTTAATGCAAGGTATTCCCGCTTGAGCATCCAACAATAGTAAGCAAGGTATTGATGACCATAATCTCTGACATTGGTACGACCCCCTCTAAATCTCTTCTCTCTTATTCTGTTGCTATCTATTGAACTGAAGAAATCCTAAAACATCGTTAATCAAAGTGACCCAAAACAGAAAAGTAATGCATCGAGGTGTTCTATGTAATTGACGTTAAACCGAGTTAAATCATAATTTATTTACCATTTATGAAGTTATCCTGAAATAGACTCATCCGCCGAGAGGTACGAGTTCCAACCCTCGGCTCTTCTAACATTCTTAAGACTCTATTTTTTCCCTATGTTGCAAACGCTAATTTTCTTACGTAACCTTTCCAAAATGTCAACTCTGCTTTTAACTGTCACACTGCTACAATGCATTTTCCCCATATGCCACAATACCTTGTCACAAGCTCCTTTGAATCTATGGAATCTTTCACCTTGTTCTTCACTAAGAGAACCCAGGTATTCGGGAAAGATGTGAATTTTCAGACTCATTTTGCAGTCAAACACTTTGTCCACCACATCTTTATTGTCTGGAAACTTCTTGTTGCCAAAAAATATTGTTATGATTTCTGTATAGGCTTTATAGTTTATATTCACCGTAGATTCAAATGTATTATCATGTATGAGTTTCTGATATTAAATATGCCTTCGTTCAATTTTGCAATTTTCTAAAATATTTCATTTTAACCTCAAACTCTCCTAACCTGTTTCTAAATTACCGTTCTCTGATTTTCTTCAAACAGGAGTTACCCAAATTTTCTTCTTGATATTTCAGGCATACTTAAACACTGTCAGTATCAAGTCTTTTCTAAATAATGTGTACCATATACATATTCCAAATTCCGATCAGTAGGTGTTAGCAAATTGCTGATCATCGTTTTGGATTTACTGTTTACTTTGATGTCACCATTCGAAATATATGTAAATTTCTGAAGCAGTAATTTCTTAGCTGTGCAGTGTAATTATATTTTTGTTTCTCTATAATCAGTTAAGTTGCGGCAGCACCCGCAAGTGAAGCGTGAAGACAGGCATTTATGTATTTTTGACTACGGCGTGTTGGAAAGCTACGGGCCAAGTCTATAACCGACGTAATGGGGAAGGAGTGTTACTGTCGCTAACCACAACAGTATTGGCACGGTGGGAACGTGTCAAGTAGAGCGGAAACTCGCTAGAAAGCGATCTGTTAACATCCACCACCCGACTTCATTGTCCGTTTCTCTTGCTTTCCAGTTCATGTTGCTGCTGGAAACTGGTAGCGCTCGCCGAACAAAAAAGTTCCTTTCGTAGCTCCCAAACTGGAGGCCTTCCAAGAAGCAAGGAGGGGAGAGGGAAGAGAATTAGTAGCATATTTCTTTTTGTGTCAAAATAACTAACTGTTTTTGTGTTCTTCAGGCTTCTGGTAAAGCGTTCATCTCTTTGTTGTTTTGGGAACCAAAATAACAGCTACAGCAAAGAATTTATGGGTGCATGGCTCATTAACCATCACAACTTCATTATAACACACAATTATAAATACAGAATATAAATTAAAAACAATAAATAATTTAATGCACTACATTTATATTGGCCTCAAGACTTACGTACTTTTGCGCGCACACATACTTCCATTATAATTATCTACAAACATGTACCGGGTGCTGCTCAACAAGATTTTTTTAATGGTATTTAACACCCGTTTTTACAACTGAGACACCACAGGCGGCGGACATTGATGATATATGAATTAAAATGATAAACTGTGAAAAGATTTTTTTTAAAAGAAAGGAAGCATTCCAGGCCTAAGTTTAGAGTACCTCCCCGGCATTTGCCATTTATGAAGACTGAGAAAACCTGGAAGAAACCCCCATCAGGGAGGATGGTCATGATGGGAATTAAACCTCAGACCTCTCGCTCACGAGTTCGCGCCTTAACGACCTTGGCCAACCTTGGCGGTATTTGTGAGCTGGCGCGTTATCATATAAACATTTTTCTCTCCCAAATGAGGACGATTCTTCTCGATTGTGCCGTTTAATTACTTCGCTAACATAGCTATTCACCAGATATGGTTTTGCCCTCTTCCAAAAAGTTCATTAAAATTGCTGTGTGGCAATTCCAAAACAAAAATTTTCTGCTGAGGGGATTCTTTTTATCTTTTTCGGAGCACTTCTTCCAGTTGTAACTCACTGCATGTAGTGGTTGATCCACGTTTTGTTAAATGTCACATACCGTCTCTGAAAATTACTTGGATTCCGTTTGAACAGCTCCACGTTCTGCGCGCAAGTGATAACTCGTTCTCTTTTCTTCAATCTTAGCAAATGCAGCATCCAACTTGTCCATGGGTTTTTTCATTTGCAATTGATTGTACAAAATATTATGCCGGTCTCCAAAATTGCCCACAACTTCAGAAATTTTCACAGACACACTCTCAAGAAACACATGTCCCACTCACAAGCGGCAAACCTTTTCCAGTCAAAATTTGCATTCATTTCTTTGATTTTCTTTGGCATATTAAATAATGCGTCTCTATATCTGAGCTCAAACATTCCTTTTGAATAATGCACAAACTCATTTTCATTTAGAGTTGAATATTTTGAAACCTGCTTTTCCGAAAATTTGAAATTCACTTTCGCACGACATGAGAAGTTAACTCTTATGTTAAAACGAATTCTGGGAAAATTTCCGAGTTTCATTAAGAGTCTAGAAACTAAAGGAATGCTATTGACTGAATCAGTCAAGTTGAAGAATGTGTAAAACAGTGCACATTTGCCAAGCACGAAGGTCCAACTGGTGAAGATGTTAAGATAATTACACATAATGATATTAAAAATAAAATTGTATGCCAAGAAAATTTGGATAACTCGCTCTTTGATCTAACGAACTAGCTTTGCATTCGCATTTTGCTCAATAACAGCATGTGATATAGCGATTGTTTTCAACCTTGAAAATATCTTGGCACAGAGATGAACCAGAGCCCGAAAGTTAGGCAAAATGCCATTTCTATCTGGATGGAAAGAAATGAACATTCTTTCACACATTTTGGGTCGGTAGGGCCAGGTTTTAGTTTGCCTTCCCCGTATTTTGGCTTCTGTTGCCTATTTTAAGGTTTAAAACCCCTTTTTGCCTTATTGAATCGTCATAAATTTTTGTGTGATCACTTACGCACTAAAAAAAAAAAAAAAAAAAAAAAAAAAAAATCAATCAAAGTGAAGAAAATTATAAAAATTAAATGGCATGTTCCCCTCATTAAAATACCAAATGAGAGTCTTGTTATACACTTATTTCCTTTCAAGCAGTCAAAAACTTTCTCCTCAATCCATTCACTTAAGGTATATAAATAGCAGAACCTTCATTAGTGAATGGAACGCATGGTTAACTCGGACATACGAATATCAGGAAATGGAGAGAATGAAGAAAGCACTATAGTTTTGAATAGTCCTGGCGAATGGCCTTGTATCGATCTGCGCGTGACAATTCTAGGAAATTTGTGTGGAGGGTAACTTCTCAGCTGCATAAATGTATGAAACAAGTGCAAGCGAGAAAGATGAAAGCGCGGTACAGTTTTGCAATAACCCGTCCTTACAATGTGTTCAGCATGGAAGTAAGAGAGATACTAGCCTGATTCTCCTATAAACGTATAAACAGAAAATGAACTCTTCCAGAAACCACGGCGCATTTTTTGCTCATTCGCCGGGACTATTCAAAACTACTTTACTTTGTCTTGATCAACATTTCCATTATGTCCTAAAAAGTGAATGTTCTGGTATGAGTCCTTCTGAAATAGCTTGTTTTAAATATGCTGCAATAACACCAGTGGATGTAGAAAGTTCTTTTTCCATTATGAAAAATATTCTCTCTGACAATCGGCTGACTATGACAGTTGATATTTTGAAAAAAACATCTTGTGGTGTCTTCTAATCAAGAAAAATAAACTTAGGTACTATATAATTATATTTTGAAAAAAACATCTTGTGGTGTCTTCTAATCAAGAAAAATAAACTTAGGTACTATATAATTATGTGATAAAGAAGTTATTAAGTATCTTAAATTCTAATTTTCATTAATAATGAGTGATATATTCTCTGTTTCTCGTTTAATAAATGCCTATTTCAATTATATTACTGCCTATTTTTTAGCATTTTCAGTGCCTTTTTGTCTGTCTATATTAACAAAATAAATGTCTGAACGTCCCGGGTTCTAGTGATGAATATACAAAATCTTGGGAAATTGTTAATCTTATTTTGTAAGCAGAAAAAAATGTTAACATATACATCCCATTTGTTTCCTGTTTTCGTAAAAAGAGAAAAAAACACTGTTTTTGCATATTTCAGGCTTTTTGTACATATAAATCCTAACCTTATTTTGGGACGAATATGTTCACGCATAAGTTTATGTTAACTACCTGGCATTTTCCATTGGCGAGAACTGAGATAATTCAGAGAGGAGTCTTTGCTGGAATCGAACCCTTATGAGTCCATGCCTTAGCGACTTTGGTCATCTTATGCATGTGTGTAAGCAAGAGAGCTCATGTGGATGAATAACTGAAAAATATTGAAATATTACATTTGAGATACTGGGTTCAGCAACTGACACTGTGTATCAACAGGAGGGTATTTTATTCTCACCGTAAAAAAAAAAAAAAATTAAGAGGATGCAATGTGCTAGAAAACTGCTCAATATGTTTCAATGCAAGTTTATATGCTTGAGCAAAGATATTGAAATAATTTATTCTCTGAAGTGACTTTTAAGCATTCTCTTTAACTGTGGACCATCATTCGTAGTTGACCGCATTTCAGAAGGACGCACAATTCTAGGGCTCGTGGTAGACATCTAGTTCAAGAAACTGAAGCAAACTGGCCCAAAGATGCAAATCATAGTTACTGCTTTTGGGTGATAGCTCATATGAGTAGAAACTGGAGGGTGCAACATTCCAAATAGCTCCGTTCTTACGCATTCGATTTCTGCCTGTTCCCTTAATGAATTTTGCGAGTCCAGTCAAATTCATCATTCTTCAGCAAGAGTGCTATCATGCTCAATGAAAGATTATGAAGAATTTATGTCACTGTATCCTCAAAACTTACGAATAACCTCTGTCAGCTAGACGAATTCCTGCACAGAAATACACAAAACTTGCAATGTTAGGCTAATTTATGTGGTTTATGAGCTCTATTAGTAGTTTCTTTGAAAGGTGTCAGAAACTTGGCCAGCTAGATGTACTATGCTTTGAAGTATTACCCAACTTTTGACAAATCACAGTAAGTACCAGAAAGAAAGAATTGTTTTAAGTTTTCTCTAACTGAAAACTTTGACAACAGTCAAGAACCATTTGACTCAAAAGCAAATGCTTTAACTCTACCTTGACAACGACGCTCAGTATGCAAATATTTGACGATATTCATAGCTCAAGTGCAAGGATTTTAGCCTCATGAAAATTAACCATAAACGCTACACAAACATGACAATTTGTGACCAGTTATCTCCTGAAGCTATTCCTGATGCTAGCATAGAAAAACAAATAAAAAAAAAAACGAAAGTCTTTGTACTCCAACTGTTACGTCAGGCACTAAGTCTGCTGTTACTGTCAAGATGGAAATCTGCTCACGTCATGGCTAGCTATGCAACAGCTAAATGCTTTTTGTTGCTAGTTACCGCTGAATACGTTCCAATATTCTTGTAAATGTTGCATAGGTATTCTTAAATTTAAGTTGTGAAAGTGACCTTGTTATCAAACCCGACAATGCAAGGTGAAAGCGATATGGATGCATTCTTTTATCGACGTCGTTTCCATAACAACTGGGACACAGCTCCCAGCTTAAAATAAACCATTTTAATCACCTAGAAAGTTTACTTTGATTTCATAGGCACAAAATACCTCAGAAATTGTTTCTATTAGCGAATAAAATTTATAAGTAATTTGGTCATTTGCTTTTGCTTACATTTTGGGAAGTATATGACTTAGAATGGACATCATTGCACTTTATATTAGGACTGTAAGACGAATGACACAAAAACTGTATAACTTTGTGTTAAATGTGTTGTAACCTGCGGTAGGTAATGCATTATCAAAGTAAGCAATACAGCGGGTTGTTTTCTGAAGGTGATTTCAACTTCTCCCATCAGCAAATGATGTGTCTGCATTGGCAGAGGAAAGAATTCTTTGTCGAGTATAATTTAACGCATAAATTTGCTTAAAGCTATACTTATGTTTTAAGTTTGAGTTTAGTTTAATAAAAGTTGGCCTTTCTTAATACTGCCTTCGGTTTAAAAAAAAATATACACAGAAACTGTTATTGATACTGAAAAATATATTTCAACTGTTTACATCTAACATTTAGTATTAAATACTTTTGATATTCAATGTTAGCGAAAGATAAAGGTTTATACTTTTATTTGTGGTTGGCTATGGAGATAGGCAAAGATCTTATCGAAAGGTGACTATATAACGATATGCATCCGGATTGCAACCCGTTTTACATACAACATTGACAAGGAAAGTGGATGTGTAATGGGTTTTTCAAAATTATGTTGTCCGGAAAGTGTAGCTGCTGAGAATGCTAAATTGGATGCCCTTTTCCGCGTGCGAGAAAATCCAAAATTTTCTACTGTAAAATTGTTAGAATCAGATATAAGATAAAGCTACGTGATAAAAAACCTCAAAAGTGCGAAGCAATATTTTTATATAATGCAACTTTTGTAGGAAGTTGATTCCGACAGGAGAATGAAGTTTTGTGAATTATTTATGGAAAGCATCAACAAAACCTTAAACTTAATGTTTGTGTTGGTATTGTTGGGGATCATATCATAGGTCCTTTCTTCTTTAGATAAACGACAAAGGCAAATAAAATTTTGGATTTGGTTCGAAATCACATAGTACCAGCCATCACCAATTTAGTTGTATACCCAGTCAACCAAGGGGTACCCGGAAATGATATGTTTTTCCAACACGACTAGGCTCCAGCCCATTATGGACAGAATGTATTAGTACTCAGATAAGTTGGTAGGAGAGGTCACATGGAGTGGCCGGTAAGATACCTAGATTTGTCACCAATGGACTTTCTTTTGTGGAGCGAATAAGGCAGGAGACTTCATCCATGTGATATTTTATTCCTTTCAATTGGATTGAGGTGCACATGACAGCAGCACTTTTGAAATGTATGGTAGCAAATACACGCCATGATATCTGTAGCATCTGAATTTTCCACTCACTAACGCTTCATGAGTTGCATAATACTTTCACCTCTCCCATAATAACCATTTAAAGCATAAAAAGTCTCCAGTAGGCTGTGAAGTATTCGCTTCCACAGTCTCATAATTGTGATATTTTCAGCATCATGATGACACTTTTTATCCTTGTTGATTCCCAAGACTTGTTAGGCTTAGAGAATATAGAAAGATGCAAGTTAAAAACTATGTGCTGTGGCATGTCTAATAAGAGCAGTGAGAACGTTTTTTACTTGCTCTATGAGCGCGTAATGCATGACTAAATGCAAGACAGTGTGAAAGTAAACTATTACAGAGTGCCGCTTACATTTCTTGCTTTTTGATTTATCTGAAAAACGTTAAATGCGTTTCAGTAGGTCTTTTGTTGTTTTTTTTTAGAAGAAAAAATATGTTTTTAATAGTTTCCCCCCCATATTTTCTTAATTCTTGCATTGCAAGTTTTCCATGCATGTCTTTAATCTTTGCGGTTCATGGACTTCATAAATATATGTTTATATACGTCATTAACGTTAAAAGAAAAGAATTCAAAGTTATGCATCCACTGAACTAGTGAGCATGCTTGTAATAAAACATTCATTACTTACTGTGACAGCGCTGGAAGGTCCTGGGTTTAATAAAAATATTATTTTGAAAACTAATAATAAGACTCACGAGGGTCGCCTAATAATGCAGCCTTGGTAGAGTTGGGTAGGTCAACCAGTAAAGGTAGAATAATTTAAAGAATTATGAAACACCTATATAAAAAAACATGTTAAATAGAAAAAGTACGGGTGCTTGAAAAAATTGGCATGGGGGATTCTTGGGTAAATAAAAAATATAGATCAAGGGAGTTTTGGAAAGAGATTACAATTGAAGATATGAGAAACAAGAAATCTTTGCAAGCTTTAGAGAAAAGAGTTGACAGAATTTATCGAAAGGGAGTGTAGTAGAGGGAGAAGTACTTAGAAATGTGTAATAAAATGCACACCCGCACACAATACAAGAACTCAAGGATAATATTCGTCAGGAAAGTGTCCGGATTTCTCAACATGTACACAGTGAATAATGAATAATTTCCTAAATAGATGCCAAAAAGTGTGGAGAATGAATGCAGGCAGTTTCAATACCTCATTTGATAATTTCGTAAGTAATAATTCTTTTAAATTGTTTTGTGTATTATTCTATGGTTGGTTTATTTTATTGTTTTACCTTGCCGCTAGAACCGAGGTCCGGCTGCTGGCTTACCTGCTAATGAGCAACGCGCTTGCCCAAAGGCGAAATACTCTGGGGGAAAACAAAACTGATCGCACGGCATATGACATAGACACTTTAGTCTTACCTTAAAAACTTCTTTAAAACATATTCACGTATCTACCGAGCTTTTTTTTTTTAAGATGTTTTATATATCCTTTTCGATGTTATTGGCAATGACACATATACCAATATCCATGAAAGAAGTATTGTGGTACTTATGCTTTTTGACAGTATTAGCAGTATTTAAGCTTTATTCTGTTGGAACACATTATTTTAGATAATGATAGTGAATTATAGAGTTACTTGAGAGCTTGACCGCCATGGGTGGCCGAGGTCGTTTCGTGAGAGCGTGGATTCGTGAGCGGAAGATCTGGGGTTCGAATCCCGCCCGGACCGTCCTCCCTGAATGGGCTTTTTTTCCAGGTTTTCCTCAGTATTCATAACTGGCAAATGCCGGGGAGGTACCCTAAAACTTAGTCCTGGAACGCTTCCTTCCTTAAAAAAAATATCCTTTCCCAATGTATCATTTCATCTCATGTATCATCAGTGCCCACCGCCTGTGATGCCTCAGTAGTAAAAACGCCATTCTCTGGTTTATTGTGTTACTCCTTTTCCTTTATAAGAGCTCTAGTTCAGTGTTCTTAATGGGTTCCAGTACTTTCTTTCCTTTAGTAGTGTCTTCAATTTCCTTTAGTCCATAATTTCCTCCCAGAACCTCACATTCGAACAGAATGTGTTTAGTAGTTTTATTATGCTACTTACATCATTTGCAGAATGGATCTCCTTGAAAGAGTCTCACAATCTGAACTACTCTTCTTACTTAGTTTCTTCCTTTCCTAGTGCAAGAGTGACTTAGTGAGAATTCGGTTCGGACCTTACACAGAATTTTACCGAATGACTGGCCAGAGCTTTGGGCCATGTCTTTTATTTTGGATTAACATCAGTTATTATTTTTTGAATGAACATGACATTGTGGTTTAGGGATTCAAAAAAAAAAATCAAACCTTTGCTGGTCTTGTTGCCTAATACGAGAGGTGTAAAATGCAAGACATTTTCCCTTTCAGAAATTGTTTCAAATGTGCTGAAGTGTTCTGTACATATACTTTTTCCAATATAATTTGCTTGCAAAGCTATATCTTTGCGGCAGCTTGATGCTAGAGCCTGTATATCGTCTTAGAACCACACTACATGTTTATCTCTAAATCCTCTCTATGGCTTTCTTGTCATCGTCAAATATCCTCCCTTTACTTACATCTTCGCTGGAACCGCTACGGGGCTGAGGTTGTTAAGGCGTGGACTCGTTAGCGGGAGGACTAGAGTTCGAATCCCGTCAGGACCATCCTCAGTCCTCATAAATGGCAAATGCCGGGGAGGTACTGTAAACTTAGGCCTGCAACCTTACACAGTATATCATTTCATCTCACTATCACCGCCATGAGTGGCCAAGGCAAGGACAAGTCGTCAAGTCAACAAGTCTGGGTTCGAATACCGCCAGAACCGTCCTCCCTGACTGAAGTTTTTTCCAGGTTTTCCTCAGTCCTCATAAATGTCAAATGCCGGGAATGTACCCTAAACTTAGGCCTGGAACGATTCCTTCCTTAAAAAAATTATAATTCCTTTCCCAATATATCATTTCATCTCATGTATCATCAGTGTCCATCGCCTGTGGTGCCTCTGTAGCAAAAACGGACGTTAAACACCATTCATTCATCTCACTATCATCAGTGTCCACAGCCTGTGGTGTCTCATTAGTTAAAACGGACTAAAACACTATTAAAAAATCTTCGCTGCAGATACAATGAGAGCTGAAAATTAGATGGAGGACGAAGCGTTGCATTCAAACGGGATCGCTTGGTTTAGGTTAGGCACGTGGAAAAATTAGCAGATAGAGAGGGCACAAGAATCTGCCCTATATGTCGGAGAAAGAATCTTGGGAACATATTTTGGCGTACTACATGGGGACGGAAGAATGGAGAAAGATATATCTACCGGCCCCGTTTGTTAATGGGGAGAGAGGGGTGGCAGTGCTGCACTTTGCTGGCAGATAGGAAGGAGGAGGGATTGGAAGAGGCAGACAACCGAGAACGGGTGGGGGAACATGAGTTGCAACATTTTCTTTTCGATCTATTTGTATATACATGTTTATATGTAGGAATGTAATTTATTTATTTTTATAATGTTTTCTTTTATTTGTGTTTTATATTTTTTCTATTATTATATATTTTTCTTTTCCACTAATAGTTTATTTATTTCATTATTATATATTGTTTGTTTCTTAAAAGCTAAATATTGGTTTGTGCAATTTCATGTATCTCCTAGTGTAGTGGGGAAACATGTGCATTGGATGGATGAGTTAGATTTGTAACAAATATATTTTGTAAATAAACACACTACTACTACTACTACTACTATTACTACTACTACTACTACTACTACTACTACTACTACTACTACTATTACTACTACTACTACTACTACTACTACTACTACTATTACTACTACTACTACTACTACTACTACTATTACTACTACTACTACTACTACTACTACTACTATTACTATTACTACTACTACTACTGCTACTACTACTATTACTACTACTACTACTACTACTACTACTACTGCTACTACTGCTACTACTACTACTATTACTACTACTACTACTACTACTACTACTACTACTATTACTACTACTACTACTACTACTACTACTACTACTATTACTACTACTACTACTACTACTACTACTACTACTACTACTATTACTACTACTACTACTACTACTACTACTACTATTACTACTACTACTACTGCTACTACTACTACTATTACTACTACTACTACTACTACTACTACTACTACTACTGCTACTACTGCTACTGCTACTACTACTATTACTACTACTACTACTATTACTACTACTACTACTACTACTACTACTATTACTACTACTACTACTACTACTACTACTATTACTACTACTACTACTACTACTACTATTACTACTACTACTACTGTTACTACTACTACTACTACTACTACTACTACTACTACTACTACTACTATTTTACTACTACTACTACCACTACAATAACCAGCGCAACAAAATCAAAAGGTCTGTAAGGGGATAAAATAGGACAGTTCAAATTTAGTATGGTTTCGCGTTTGTCGATAAGATTTGTGAGTATGTAAATACCGGAACCGTTTCTTCACCATCTGAAGTGATTTGACATACACTTCGGAGCCTGTTCCATGGTAAGACGCAATATCGATCAAAACAATCCCTTCAGAGACCGAGAAGAATGAGGCCACTACTTTTTGGACAATGCATTTCTTGAGCCTTTGTTTTAAGAATTTTAAAGATACCATTCCGTGGATTGTCTTTTGGTCTTTTGGGCATCTAAAGATGAAGCAACTCTGAACAGCTGATGTCTCTCTGTTACTTATGATTAGCAGTTAAGCTTAGAGGAATCCATTTAACACAAATATTTGAAATATTCTTACTGGTGGATAACTGTGTTGACAGATATACTTTTGAGCGGCGAGTTGTTGGTTGATATTCGCCCAGCATCCCAAATAAGGACGTCAGTACGTACCGTCATTGCCCGGAGAATGGATGACCAGTTAGATTTTTTTAATGGTGTTTAACGCCCGTTTTTACTACTGAGGCACTACAAGCGGTGGACGCCGGTGATACATGAGAGGAAATGATAAACTGGGAAAGGATTTTTTTAAGGAAGGAAACGTTTCAGGCTTAAGTTTAGGGTACCTCTCCGGCATTTGAAAATGAGAACTGAGGAAGACCTGGAGAATACCTCAGCTAGGGAGGAGGTCCTGGTGGGAATCGAACCATTAGTGACATTGCTTCCACCTTCTTCTGTTAATGACAGCCTTGTCGTCCAACACCGCCATCTCTTCATACATCTTTGAATGAGAATGGTTTCATTTTCCTCAAAAAAATATTTAAAAGTCTTTATTTTTAATGCATATCACTCAGCATTTCCATTTTGATAGCTAAGCGCATTACACACGATATATAGTGCAATAAGATGAAACCATATGAGTTAATTTGAGAGGTTAACAAAGATATTGCTCATAAATCTGCATGAGGAAAGAAAAGTATTGCGTTACCTATTGCACGTCACTAATATATTGCCAGTTTCTTCGATATTTCCGACAAGATTATACAAAGCATGCAACATGACAGTTACTGAATGTTTTAAAAGCTCTGTTCAACAAAACAGGGAAGTGTGTCAAAGGAAGAGAGAAGACGGTTTGCTGTGATAATAATATCTTTCTTTAAACCACATCCGTTCTCATGAGAATAGCAATGCGGTATTGTCACATTAACTTTTCTTTTTCTCATACAATTTGCACGTAAATGACAACTGTGAACACACTAGAATCGGATAAACGTGTTTTTAGAAAGCCATCGATAAAAGTATTTGTTTTGACAGTTGACAATGTTTAGCTACAAAACTATAGGAACTGTCCAAACAATTTACAAACTAAGTTAAATTAAATAAATTACCCGATTTCAATTTCAATATTGAACATTTGTCTAAAAACTAGTGACTGAAAGACATTAAAAGCTACTTTATTTAATGAGTACGAATGTAATACCGAACGAAAGTGTAATGTTTTAACACTTGCTACTAATTGTTCTGAAGGAAAGAATTTAAGTGAAATCTCTTTCTAAGTTCACATATATTTTGCTTTTTCAGCGATCACGCCAAATTGAAAAATTTATACACTAAAATTGTTATTCAGCTTTGCAGCGATCATACATTTTCCTCAGTATTAAAAGGAGCGAAATGGTATTGCTTACGTAGGGTGCGCAAGTTGCACATGGGGGATATAGTAGTCACTCGCCCATACGCGCTTTATTGACGTCAAGTACACTATTCGCCAGTACAGTATGCTTAAAACCAAACAAGTGTCAAAATGATAAAATAGAAGCGTAAATCTTCAAATCATTTAACCCTGTCTAGGCGGTTACTTTACTTTTTGGGGAAGATGAAAACTGCATAGTACCATGTACATAGTCGTCGTGGTTGTGTAGCGATAACCATATTTGCCTCCTAAACCCAAACTATTTTGGGAGGTCGTGAAAGCGTAAACATTTATATAACTATTTAAGTGTTTTATTCCCTAGTTCTTGTTATTTTATACATTGACCCAAATGTTACTTTATTTTTAAATTTTTATTGCATATATAATACAAATTAAAATAAAGTAAAGTATTCAGTCAAAGCAGGGCAGCACATATTTTTAGACGCTATTGTCGCTACAATTTACATGTTTAAAACATCCCACACCGACCTCTCAGCATTATTACCAGTCCGGAAGTTCAGATGTTTATTCCAGTTAAAATAGACAGGCAAAAAGGTACTTTAAATACTGAAAATAGGCAGTAATATAATTAAAACAGGCATTTATTAAAAGTGAAAACAGAGAGTAATATCACTCATTATTAATGAAAATAGGTATTTAAGATATTGAATATTGCATTTTCACACAATTAAAGTACTTAAGCCTACTTTTCTTGGTTACGAGCAACAACACGGTTTTTTTTAAGATACCAACTGTGATAGTCAGCTGCTTGTCAGATAGAACATTTTTCATCATGGGAAAAGAACGTTCTTCTTCCATTGAAGTGATTGGAGCATATTTAAAACAAACTATTTCGGAAGGACTCATACTAGTCACAACAGAACATCCATCTTTCAGGACATCATGAAAATGTTGATCACGACTTGTCTCGCGCAGATCGATGCAAGGTCTTTCGCCAGGACTATTCAAAACTACAGTACTTCCCTCACCCTCTCTATTTTCTGGATTTGTATACCTGAGGTAACCGTATGTTTCTTTCACTAATGAAGGTTCTGCTATTTAAAGAGCTTAAGTGAATGGGTTGAGGAGAATGTTTTTTGACTGCTTGAAAAGAAATAAATGTATAACAAGATTTTCAATGAATATTTCTGTGAGGTGAACATGCCATTTAATTTTTACAGTTTTTTTTCCCCCCACTTCAATACATTGAAATTCTTTATGTGCTTTTTAAAATGCGTAAATAATTACAAAAAAAAAAATTCATAACGATCCAAAAAGGCAAAAAAGCTTTTAAACCTTAAAATAGGCAACAGAAGTTAAATTAGAAGAGAGAGAGAGAGAGAGAGAGAGAGAGAGAGAGAAAAGGCAAAATAAAAACTCTCCCTATTGATCTTAAATGTACGAAAACATTTTCATTTCTATCCACCCAGATAGAAAAGGTCTGACTTCCAGCCTCTGGTCATTATGTGATCATGTACAAAATTTCCTGTCTTGGTATCTTTCATAAGTTACCGTGCATTACAGTATTATAATTTAAATTTCACATACACACGTGTTTTACATATGTAGAATAGCAACATTAAATTCAATCTAATATAATAAATAAACTATTTATATGTTAACAAAATGGGGAAGAGGCTGCTGAATACTATTTCAAAGCATAAATTAAAAACCAAAACAATTTCCGAAATGTTTAGCAGAAACCGTGGAAGCGTTAAACAAATTTATTCAGAACTTCAGAAACATATTGGAGTAACTCAGAGTGCCTTGCTCTTTTAAAATAGCAGAGTCAGCATTGAGTTTTAAAGACTAACAGTTGCATTCACTTGAAGATGCTCTAAGTACAGTGTCATTCACACCCAAAACGTGGGTGAGCAAGGGTTGCGGCAGGATACCAGCCGGCCATTGACTTCTCTTGCAGCAGCTGTCGACCAGTCCTGCAACCCAAAACACTTTCCCTTATAGCAGCATTCTCAACTTTCTCGGGCGGTGCAACTAGAATTAGCATATACTGCAAAGTATGATCTGTCATGTGTTGGCTGCATTCCTCATAGGCTACTACTTTGTAGGAAGTGGTATAAAACCAAGAGAAACGAAGAGGTTGGTCGATGTTGAGTCTGAAAGAGATGGATAAGTTCAAGAACTGAAATAAAGATCGGTAAAAATTGGAAGGTTGTCGAAACTCCAGACGCTTTGAAAACCATTGTGTAAGTTTGAAAATAGTATTGTCATTAATCAGCCTTTCCACTTGCTCTATCTGAGTTGTTTACTGGTATCTTCTGCAGATTAGTTGCCATTGAAATTTAACGGTATTGTTAAGTAACTGTAATCTTCAGTCCACATTCTCGCTCATTTTCTGACTACAAAGTTCTACAGTTTTGGGTCTTCCAGAACGCGATGCAATGGATCAAAGAATGTTCTTCAAAATTTCGAATCACATTCCCATGAATCAAATTATTTAGACTTCTGTCTTCGCAGGAGTGGTAAATTGTCTGCGAAACAGCCCATATTAAGACCAGTTTTTTTTTTTTGGAAGGGGGACAATAAACCCATTAATTCCAGTAACACATTGTAAAACACTAGCTATAAAAACTTCAATTTGCATTCCCAAATCTCCTATGAGCATAAGCGTATTTTTTTAAAACTGCGTTTAACGCCCGTTTTTACTACTGAGACACCACAGGCGGTGAACACTGATGACACATGAAATGAAAGTATATATTGTGAAAGGATTTTTTAAGGAAGGACGCGTTCCAGGCCTAAGTTTAGGGTACCTCCCCGGCATTTGCCATTTATGAAGACTGAGGAAAACCTGGAAAAAACCTCAGTCAGGGAGGATCTCAAGCCTGAAAAAAGAGGCCTCTAAGCAACATTTATCGGCCCTTTCAGCCCTGAGTTGAATGGGATGCTGATGACCTGTTAAAGAGTGTCTCTAAACAAACTAAATCAACAACAACCAGGTTTCTGCCAGTCTTCAAAAACATGCTGAAATAATTTTTTGACAGGTCCTTCAGAATCGCCTCTGCAGCCTTCACCTCTATTTTCGCAGATGTAAAATTCCTCTTACACAGGTGTTTCTTCAATTGCGGAAAAGGAAAATGTCACATGGGGCTAAATCTGGACTATAGGGAAGGTGAGGTACACACTCCAAATAAATTTTATGAGACATTCGGCAACAACATTTGCGTTGTGCGGCTTTGCATTATCCTGATGCAGCATCCAGCTTGTTGCATCGAAATGTAGGGTTTTTGCGTGTGATTTGGTCTTACAGAAATTTTAGGTCGTCTCTATAATATTGCCCAGTTATATTTGTTTTTTTTTTTTTTGAGTAGTGTTTAACGCCCGTTTTTACTACTGAGGCACCACAGGCGGTGGACACTGATGATACATGAGATGAAATGATAAATTGGGAAAGGATATTTTTTTTTTTTTTTTAAGGAAGGAAGCGTTCCAGGCCTAAGTTTAGGTACCTCCCCGGCATTTGCCAGTTATGAAGACTGAGGAAAACCTGGAAAAAACCCCAGTCAGGGAGGACGGTCCTGGCGGGATTCGAACCGCAGACCTCCCGCTCACGAGTCCGTGCCTTAACGACCTCGGCCACCCGTGGCGGTGGTTATATTTGTGTATATATTAGAAACACCCATTATAAAATCAATATTAATAAATAAAAACATAACTTTAAAGCGTTGTCAAAAATAATTACAAATAGTGTTAGGTTATAGATTTAAAACCTCCTTTCTCTCTTTGGCCCAGACAGTTCGCAGCACAAACATTAATTAAAGGGCACTGCTGAAACTTTAATCTATATTCTCATACACTTAAAATGTTAATATTTATGTAGTTTTTCCCTCAGCTTTCAATAACGATAATGTGTAGCAACATTACAGCATATTGTGAAACCTTTTACGGGAGATTGAATACCTTTTATATTTTATAATTTCAAAATGTTGTAACATTTTATTACATGGTTATATTTTTAGCGTTATGTTTAAAATAACAAAACTTTTAATTTTTAAAATAACAAAAATGTATTATAGAATGTGTATTTAATTGTCAGATTATATAAAATGAGTTAATTTGGTAATGTAAAATATATCGAAGCCCTTTAAAATATCAATATCTTAGGCCTTAATCTCCAATGTCATCTCTGCCATGTTCAACTTGTCGGTCCTGGTGGTCTAGTGGTAAAATCTTGCCTCGTAAATCCCAGATCGCGGATTCTATTCCAACCAGGTCGATGGATGTTTTCGGGTGTAAAATTTTTAAGTATGGCTTTCTCCGGAAGGGAAGTATAGCCATGAGTCATGTGTTGTACATTTACGGCACAATAAAGAACCTGAAAGAAGAGGCCTGTGAGCAAAATTTACCGGGCGTTTCACGCCTTGATTTGAATGGGACGCTGATGACCTGAGATGTTAAAGAGCACCCGTAAATAAACCAAATCAAAACTAAAAAAATGTTACATCTTCTTTCAACTGTTTTGTGTAAGTGAATCTCCATAACTCGTAGTCTGCTTTGCCAAGACGAGATAACATCATAATTAGCTGTTCCTTCTGCACAAATATATGATACACCATTCGAAATTAACAATTTCATGATGCGTCCCATTATCGTAAGGTGATAAATGAATGAATAGTGTTTAACGCCCGTTAGGCGGCAGACATTGATGATACACGAAATGAAATGATATATTGGGAAAGGATTTATTTTTAAGGAAGGAAACCTTCCAGGCCTAAGTTTAGGGTACCTCCCAGGCATTTGCCATTTATCAGGACTGAGGAAAACGTGGAAGAAACCTGTCAGGGAGAGCGGTCCTGGCGGGATTCCAACCCCAGACCTCCCCTCACGAGTCCGCGCCTTAACGACCTCGGCCATCCGTGGCGGTAAAGTGATAAAAGAAAATATAAGTCCTGCATTCACTTGTTAATCACATATCAATTTTACGGCCGGTAAGCTATTGCGAAAGAACCTTGCCACTTACCGAGATAAATAGTTTCGCATGTTAACTATTTTTCTTTATTTTTTATAAATTATAATAATTAATATTGTGTTTACCATCACGAAGGATATTCCGAGTGTCTGACGACATCAATAATAACTGACTAACCAATGAAATGAAGACTAATAGCTAAAGATAGATTCCACGTAGAACGTAATTTGGAAATATTGTTCGAATCCCAACCGTAACCCATTTTTTTCCAGTCTAAATTTTCATTTATAACTTAAAGATATCTATTATAAAAGATGCATGCATCAACTCCGTAACATAACACTATAATCGTTATACCGATTGAGAGGAAAGAGGGACAATTTGTTCCGGCGATTGTCATTGTATTTGAACGGTATTAAGCCACGACTTAAGCATTTTACTAAAAAGTCCTTGAATCTGTACCTAATGAATAATATAAAAGTGATACACAATTGAATGGAAAATTGATTACTTTTGTCAACAACTAAACAGAAAAAAAGTGTTAATATTTAAATCAACAGCTTGCCATTATATTTTTAAAAATATAGTAATATAGCTTCAGTCCTCTAATTAGTGCATTAAATTGTTTATTTTAAAATAAAATAATTAAATGTATCTTGCCCCTGAAATACATATTATAAACTAAAATAATTAAGGACGCTGAATAGAATGGAAAGAGAACAAGTATCACTATGCTAGCAAAAAGGGCTGGATAAAGCATTATAACAAGTACGTTATAAAATACAGGAAATATAAATGGGAAATACAGAAGAACCTCCATGCTTGTATGAAATACTTTGAAGAAGGCGCTGATGCACTAAGCATTTCAAAAAATCGAACGGTCACACGTATTAGCTTAAACATAATTAAATTCTGAGGTATATTTTTACATTTAAAACTTTTGCATTTTTAATGAATAAATATTACACTGGCGATAAACGAGAGCTTGTGAAACGATTAAAACAGAATTGGTTTGGATTATAAAATAATACAAGAAACAGTGCCCAATAAAGGGATTGAATAAGGATCAGTTTATCTCCTACATTATTTAATGTTTATATTCTTCGTGCGTAAAACAATGTGCAGAAATTTGTAAAGTAGAAAGGATGTAAACAAAACACACTCTTGTACAGTACTAGTCACTGTCGCTAGGTGTGTCGGATGTTCAATGCAGCATTTATGTTATGAAGTCTACTGGATGGTAATATGGAAAGCTCGTCTTGAAATTAGGCGAAACTTGTGGTTCCAACATGCCGGTTCCCTTGCACATTTTTCACTTGTAACTCGAAATTACATTTAGAGACAGATGGATGGGGCGCGGTGGAATAACGCTGTGGCCTCCATGGTACATAAATGAAATGCGCACGTGTAATATTTAGTTTCTAATTGTGTGCCAATACTCATTTGTACACAATAGAGTTACATTTCACTTTGACTGCCAAATGAATATGTTTCAAAGAGTCAGATTTCAATTATGATCAGGCATCGCTCCTGTTATATATTGCATCTGCGACTCCCCATGTTCCTAACCTCAAAAGGCCTTTTCTATTCTACGTTTTCTGCACATTGTTTTTCCGCATCCTGTGTATAAGCGACATGATGAATAAATGGAAGTAGGAAGTTAATAAGCAATGGGATTAAATACACAATTGGCCTAAATTAATTTTGTGCTAATGATATTCTGTTTACATTTAAAAAGGATAATGCATTGTAAATATATATATATATATATATATATATATATATATATATATATATATACAGAATGTTAATAAAGTACACCGCAATATGAGATGTTAGTCAAGTAAATTGGGATAGGAAAGTTTTGTCCACAAACAGGAATAACCAGGTTATATGGTAATAAAGACGTGAAAAGTAAAAAGGGGGTAATTTTTTACCTTAGAATGTCTTCGAACCTGCTTCGCTGGCAAGGAATACGAAGCTCATCATCAGGGGTTTCAAAATATAGTGCTATAAAATTTTCTAACTCTTTGTACAGTACGCCATTAAACAAAAGGAACTATGAGTCAGTCTGGCTTAAAGGATACGGTGACATACTGTGGTTCCGAAGATCATAGGCTCGGTTCCTGGGAGAAGGTTTATTTATTAAAATTTATTTTTTTAAATAATTATCAACTAAAAAATTAGATCTAAGGCCTACATTCGATTTTAGCCTATTTGGCACCAACGGATGTCAGAAGTAAATGTGCTCAGTTCATTATCGCTTCAAGTGTCATCTAGTATGATGCTTAGATATTAATTTAATGTGAAATGGCCGGAAATTTTGTTCAGGAACCTATTTTTCTGCTATGGAGGTTTTTTTAACACGCAGTAAATGTACGATACAGGGCCCACGGTTTAAATTCCTTCTCTAGGACTTGCTCTCGCAATGTTTATGTCCCGAGAAACCTATCGGCCTCGACCGGGCTTGAACCGTGATAAATAAGTTGACATTTTAATACTAGAGTATTAAAAGTATGAACAGTAGTTAATTAAAGCATCAAACATTAAAAAATAGACCAAAATGTTAAGCAACGCCATAGAAAACAATGATCATCCTTTACTTGTCGCCAATATCATACCGGCTGTTATAATTTCCGTGTGCTATCATTTAGAATATAAACCTTAAGAAAAAGGAAGGTAGGAAGAAAGGAAGGAAGGCCGGCCAAGAAAAATATGGCCATCTTTAATAGGCCATTAATCTAAAACCGAAAGTGAAACAGAAAAAACGTACAATTTTTTCTGAAAATAAAAATGAAAAACAAAATAATCACCCTTGCTTCACTTAGAGTTAAACTAATCCTTTTTCTGATCAATTCTGAATTTAAGAACAAAGAAATAGGCTACTCTAAAACAATGAACTTTCTCAATATGTTTTATTGTTAATAACATTCATGTGAACTTCCTAGTGAACCTTTCACGTGTTAAAGAAGCATCTTGTACCACTCGAGGGCAAAATCGATCCTCGGGCGCACATGCCTCAGCTAATAGCCTGCGTCGCTTTTGGAAAGAATTATTGCCAAGGGTTCGTTCACCCTTGACATGGAATGTCCAGCCCGTGAGGACCTTGGTTGCGTGTCTTGGTGTCTTTAACAGTTAGCACTCCCCGTTTTGGTTGACGCCGAGGTCAATGGGAACCATCATTTGAAGAAACTGGAGCGTAGCTTTCCTTGCAAGGAAGTTCCTTCCAAACGGCGCGTTCAATGGGCAATTACATACTTCAGTTAAGGTAGAGTTTATTCCACCTCTCTGTAATCAACTGCAGTGGCGTCAAAATGAGGTTAGTTTGTTCGGGATTTAGGTCGTGGTGGAACTGCTGGTATCCCAAAGGCTCTTATCATATGTAGAGTTAAAATATTTGATATATTAGTTACAATAAATATTACAGAAATGGGTAGAGAAGTTTCAAACGCATTTCAGAGCAACAAGAAGTACATCGTAATGTAGACAATTGTGGATAAATATTTAAACAAAGGAGAAGGGTTTACATAGTAATTATAGACTTTGAGGAGGCATTTGTTACCATAAGAAGAGAGGCAGTGTGCTTAAAATTAAAAAGGAAAGGGTTAAGTAATACTTTTATAAAACTATTACAAAATATCTCGTATATAGCGAGAACATGTTTTGTGTCAAAATTTCAGGTAATAAAGCAACGGATTATAAGCATAGTAAAACAGTAAAATAGTAAAGTTCTACAAGGCTCTGAGTTAAGTCCAATACTGTACAATATATATTGGTGACATTCTGGACAAGACTGAAAGAGACAGGGTACATTTACTACTAAAAATAATAAAGAAATACCAGGGTTGCTTTTTGCAGATGATAGTAATTAGATATAGTGGAGGATTAAGAAGGGCAATTGAAATAGTTTACAATACTAGTATGTAAATTCGTTATTCGAGATTCAAGGGTAGAATTCCACAGTTAACAATACGCATTTTTACATAAAATATTTCGTGAAACAGAACCCTTTTTTTTTAATTTGATTTATTTACGGACGCTCTTTAACATCTCAGGTCATCAGCGTTTCATTCGAATCAGAGGGCATGAAACGGCCGACAAATTTTGCTCAGACGTCTCTTTTTTCAGATTTGAGGTTCTTTTTCGTGCCATAAATGTACGACACGGGACCCACGGCTTTACTTTCCTTCCGAAGGAAGCCATACTTAGGATTTTTACGCCCCGAAAAAATCCATCGATCCTGGCCGGGTTCAAACTCGCGATCTTGGGGAAGGCAAGTATGGTTACCACTGCACCACCAGGACCGACAACAACAGAACACTGATAAAACAAAATCACACGCTGATAATATTAGTCGGCCACACTAATAACTAGATTTATGCTCATAAGTTCTAGAAACACACACTTGTAAAATAAATAAGCAATACTAGAATGGAGACTGGTTTTACTAGACCACGAGCTTCATGAAACAGGGCACAGCTGTTGATAATGGTAAGAGTAATGCTCTTATTCTTACAAGTGATTTAAATTCGTGCTATAATTTCTACTTCATAAATAAATATATGGATTCGGTCCCAAAACAGTCACTCTTATATTATAAGAATTCAGGAAATTCGTTTTAAATATTATAAACCTATATCACTTTCAGATTGAAGTGTTCGACTATTAATAGTACACAGCAGGAAAAAAATCTGAAGTTTATTGCTTTGTTTGTTGCAGAAAAATGTTCTTGATTAGATCACGTTATGAAAAAGTTAAATGACAAGTGAGTGTCGTAAAATAATAATATATTATTAAAACAAATGAACAGCATTCTGGGTACAATTAGGAAGCAATACTTGGTTATTGCGGAAGAAGTCTAAAGGCCAAGGACGTGAACTAATTGATGAACTTTTTTTTGTGTGTGTATAAAAACCTTAGAACTAATTTACTTGGTACATTCTTGCATGTTGAAAAGTATTAGACAGCAACTAGGAAATAGAATTGTTTTTATTGGTAGTGCTAACAAGTGCATGTGACCTTTCCTGGAGGGCACAGTGCTGGAAACGCACAGGTTCGCGTGTATTATGCAAATCAAATGGTATAATAAACCAGCGCGCCTATTGACTCATCTGTTTATGGCCGAGGTCCTGCCTTGGACAACACATAACACAGCGAAACATGAACAAAGAGGAAACATTACCATTTTATATGAGCAATAATTTGCCAGCGTTACGTAAAAAGAAGTGCACCCGAGCATCGAGCATGACACCAGCGAGATGCCTGTCGTAAGCCTTACAGGCCACTTCCGGTGATGTCAGATTTTCTCTTCCGGCTGGCAGAACACAACCACTTAGACTTCAACTGAGAAGTGAGTGTATAAGGAAATGCAGAAAACCTCGTTAAGAACTTTTCAGGCGTTATCTATTTCATATATTACAATAAAAGTTATGACACATCATTACAGTATGGCAGTAAAATTGATAAAGAAGAATATTTGGAGATATTTCAAAGTGAAATTAGTAGGTAAGAATAACATTTTGTCCTTAAAGTATAAAGTAGTCAATATTTTAATTGTATATACTTATTATATTGCTGAAACTGTTACTTATTTCTGTAATCATATATTGACTTTTATCAAATTATATAAAGTAACATTACTTTCCATACAATATTTTTTGATTATGCAAGGTGTTAATGAACTACATCGCAATTGTTTGAGAAATGTGAAATGCTCGTAAACAGTTTGACGTAGGGGTGTATGGTTCATGATTTCAAAGTATAAACTATAGTATTAAGTTTCTAAAGGACCAGTACGCCACTGATTAATGAAACTTCCATTTCCATTCTACATGAATAAAATGTTAATTTATTCTTTGATAACACGAAAAACTATCATCAGATAATAGGTCATTGCTATTTGTATACAGTAATAACATTTATATAAATTAGCAATTATAAATTAAATTTATTCCAGTCATTCAGAAACGTCCCACCTTTTAAATAAATAACTGGTGTATTTCTCACTAGGAAGATCATGGAAGAAACACTGCTTAAATCTATGGACAATGCTACCAATATTGCATAGTTGGTAATTATTAGTTTGTATATTGTCTGAGTGAATTTATGGTGTCAATGATGTACTCTAAGCAAGAAGTTTCATGAAGAAAAACTGACGGGCGCATGTGCGAAAACTCACCTTAAGGTGATATTTTGAGTCTTTTGCAAATATATTGCCGTGATCCGTTTCGCACTCTCGAGTCAAAAACTTTTAGAATTGACGATTATTCAATCTTATTGTCCTAATAATGTTCACGGCAGTCACAAAGACTTGCATGACGTTCTCAAATCAAATAATTTTTGCGCGCAACTTCTTCTGGTGAATTATACAATGAAAAATACGAGGGAGGTCCACAAGTTTCCGGCCTCGCCGATAAGTATTATCGCCTTCGCAAAATCCTTAACTGGTGCCATACCTTATCTGTTAAGTAAATAATTGCAACAGTAGCTTCGCTCCGCTGTGTTCAGTTGTTCAGATATAGTTCCATAAAGAAGGCTAGGTGTAGAAGACTGTGACATGTTCAAAATGGAGCATCGAGCTGTTATTAAGGTCTTCACAAAAGAAGGACTTACTCCAAATGAAATTAACCAGCGATTGGACGAAGTGTTTATAGGGAAGCACCCCATCATATTCTACCGTAAAATAATAGGCCAAACTTTTTCGAATGGGTCAAGAAAGCATTCAAGAAGAAGAGAGTGCAGGTCGGCCCTTGAAGTCACTCCTGAAAACATCGCTCTTGTGGAAGGAGAAATTACGGAAAACCGGCGGCTCAACGTTACGGAAATAGCAGCAAGGTTGCGCCTTTCTAAAAACAACATTCATGAATATTTAAACATGAATAAGGGTAGTGCCTAGACTTCCTTAGTCCAAAAGCAGAAACGAGTCATCTGTTGGCAGGCATTTTGGAGCTCTGCCGTGGCAACGAGAGAGAAGTTCTGCTAACCATTATTACAGGAGATGAAAATGTGTTCCTCTATTATGATCCCTTGTCCAAAAGAGAATCATTGGAGAGGCGTAAATCTGGCGAAGCACCGCCTCTAAAGGCCAAGGTCACTCAGTTAACCAAAACCATCATGGCCGCAACCTTTTGGGACTGTGAAGGAATACTCTTCATTGACTTCAAGGAAAGGAACACCACAGTAAATGGGGAACACTATGCTGGCCTGGCCTACTGCACAGATTATGTGCTTCCATCAAAGAGAAAAGGCGAGAAAAGCTGAGTGGTGATTGCATCTTCTTCACGACAACTCGCCTGTGCACACAGCTCTTGTTGCAAAGGAAACTTGAGGAAATGTGGCTTCAAGGAGATAGACCATCCACCATACAGCCCAGCACTAGCTCCCAGTGACTATTTCCTCTTCTCGAAACTCAAGAAGGACCTTCGAGGAAGAACATTTAAGTGTGACGAAGAAGTGATGAATGCTGTTTATGCCCATTTTGCAGACAAGACTTCTGACTGTTTGGGGGAGGGGGTTGAAATGTTAATTCAAAAATGTGAGAATGTATTGGAATACAGGTAACTATATTGAAAAGTGAAATATAGTTTTTGTTTTTATCATATCTAGAAAACGGTTAGGCCGGAAATTTATGGACCTACCCTCCTTCTAATTCCGGCCTTCTCCTTAGCAGCGCTATCAAACCTTCCTTCTTTCCCACCCTTAGTTACCATACCCTGAAAATTGATTAAGCTGAGATTGAAATGTCGGGGCTTTTTCTGAACAGTTTTCATAGGTACGAGCGCTAGCTCTTCTTTTGTCTCATAGAATTGTTGGTAAATATCCTGAACAAAGACAAAGAGCTGTGCTTAATCCTTAACATCTGAACTCTCATCTAACGCAACGAATATTATGTATTTTTTTTAAATTGTTTAAATTGTTTTTATACAGTTCCTTCAATGTCAATGGCAATTTCTTCGATACCCCAGACAAACTCTTCTTTATTATTTGGGCACACAATTTCTCCAGGAGCTATGAGACAGTCTTTCACTTAATCGTCCTTCAGGAATGCTGAATTTTTAGCCTTTTTTCAAATATTACGTAATGAACTTTGACGCACGTTTTGTTCTCTTTTTGTCCCTCGAAGGCGATCAAAATTAAATGCATGCTTTGTCACAAAGTGTCGTTTACATTGTAATCTTTTAATACTGACGCTGGTTCATCATTTTTTGGCAGTAAAACCTACAAAGTGGTTCATTTTTCATTAAAAACTAGGCGTGAATCATTTGATTTGCGCTTTTTACTAGTAAACGCCAGTGAAACTTCAACCACTCATAATTATTGTCTACTGAACATGTAGCACAATAATAACAAACACTTTGGCAATATAAAGCAGTAACGGCTGAAAAACTTGCGCCTATAGCGGGAGATTTACGACTCAGCAGCTGGCTGTTAGTCCTGTGTATTTATATGAAAATAGCTTTCGGGGAACGAACCATCTACAATGTTAGGTTACTCAGTGCTGCTTGGGGCTGGTAGATAGCACTATCTTACAATTCTAAAAATGGCAATATATCTTAATGGCCGGCGAACGTCATTTATATTGTTAATGTTTCCCGCAGGATTGAAGATTCCAGCTGTAGAGGATACTTACTGAAAATTGTACTTTTTAAGTGATGTTAAATGCTAACGGTATGCCAGCTTTTATGAAGGTAAACAAACCCGTGATATATGAGGCAAATTCAAAGATTTACGCATTGTGTGTGATATATTTTAGGCTGAGGAGTACCGAACAGCAATAACAATATTAATATTTCTGGGAGAGGAGATTTAGGGTGGATTCAGTTTCATGTTACGCTAATAAACAACACTCGTGTAGTGGTCCTTTCACCAGAGTGAGTGACACATCCACATCATTCACATGCACCAACGCTCGCTCCGCCTCCCACACAAGAAGTGAAAGCGTGTTGTAAACCGACCGAGGGTGTATAAAGCAAAACGCAGTGTTCCATTGGCGTACTGGTCCAGTTAACCACGTGATCAAATCATCCTCCAGAACGAGGTGATAAAGTTGACACTTCAACAGCAGGTTCTTACGTCATCTCGTCTCGTATGTCACAACCGCTGTACTCCACTTTCCCACAGAGGACTGTAGACATGATCCTTTTGATTAATTCGAATTCACCAGCTTGATTTTGTGCATAAGTCAAACTTCGTACATTTTTGTGCACTTATTTGATTTTTAGATATATAGTTGATGTTAATTGTATCGAAATACATGAATAATACAGAAACTTACGTAACAATTCTAACAGTAATTCAGCCTGTTTGCTGTAACACTTATTTACCTGTAGAAACTTTACCCGCGTTTCGTGCGTCTCTTGTTTTATAATATAGACTGGAAAACGAACGTGTTTTGTATATTACCTGATGCATTTGTTTGGAACATATTTTACGCATTTGTATGAACGTGCTTGGGGTTGTTGCATATACGTTTATGTATTTGTATTTATAATCACACATTTGAAAATAGTTACAAGCAGATAAATGCTGAAGCTCTTTGGTATATATTACAGTAGTTACGAGCTCTTTGTTAAAATAGTTCGTGAGGAAAAATCATGAAATTTACATTTTTTTAACCATTCCTACAGATAATTTATACAGAAGTAACACATTTCTTTCTTTATATATTTCAAAACGAATGATGTAACACACCTGATAATACCTCAAGTGTAGAATATCTTTGGATGATTATTAACCTCTGTATAAAATGTTGAGTATTTCCTCCCTCTTATATAAGACATAATTCAACACGTCGTTCCATGTTACTGACCGCGCGTTGGAGGACGGTGTTGTCAATACCATTAATCTCCTGTGTAATGTTGTGCTTCAGTTCCTCCAATGTCTGAGGGCGTGTGGCATAAACTCTGTCTTTTAAGTAATCCTAGGAGAAGCCTATATTGTGAAATCCTAGTGGCCACAGATACTTGGAGATATCCGGTCGTCAAAGAAATTTTCAATTAGGGGCATTGTTGGTTTGATGTATGGCATTTAGTGCCACCTTGTTAAAAATATCCATGACCCAGCTCTACATCGTCCAGTTGCTCAACAAACTTCATGAAAACCCGGTAGTACTCTGCAGTGTCCACAGTCTGGTCAAAAAAAAAAAAAAAAAAAAAAAAAAAAAAAAACCCCACTATTATCTGTGCGAATATTACACACTTTAATGGATATATAGGCGTTTCATGTGGATTAAGGATAGCCCAGTAACGTGAGTTCTGTGAGTTTGCATAGCCGCGTGTCGTACATTCACGGCACGATAAAAAAACTCAAGTCTGAAAGAAGAGGCCTCTGAGTGAAATTTGTGGGCCTTTTCACGGGACGCTGATGACCTGAGATGTTAGAGAGCGCCGGTAAATAAACAAAAAAAATATATTGAACATTTTCATTCAGCAGGCTCATACATTCACAAAGAAGACCAGAAAATGTCAAATTATTTATTCTGTATATCTATCACAACCAACATTATTGCAATTGACAACATTCGGCTATAGTTTTAGTAATGGAAAACGGATATAATATTTAATTTAATTTAATATTAATTTTATTGAAATATTACTTTCATGCTAGTATAGAAAAATGCTTTATTAACATGGGAATAAAACAATGTTATAACTGGTGGAAATTATTTCCCGAGGTTGATGCCTTGGGAAATAAACTTTCCATTCTTGAATATAATCTGTACTAAACCGCGAAATAGTCCTTAATGTCTACCCCACTATAATATGAATATAATATTAGCATTATTATATATTTTGCACATTGTAATTAGTACTATAAATATTATGTTTCTTCGATATGTGATTGTATATCGACAAAAGAGAAAGTTCTCTCGAAGTAGCTGTTTACGGGAGCCCGGAACTCCAAAGAGAACATAAAGGGGATATAAACTCAAAGGGACCAGTGTTATGCCACTTCTTAAAAGACCAAACGTTGGCGAGTGTTAATAAAGTCAAGATCTTTTATAAACGTTAAGGAGAATGAACTTGCCACCTGTTAGTACAGTTAACTTTAAACCAACTAAAGATAAATGTTTTATACCTTCAAATAGCAGCGGGTAGCGTGCTTTGACAGGCGAATTTAGGCCAGTCAATAGTAAATGAATATTTTGAATTTTTAAAGCAAGGCGCGGAACTTGTGCGTGCTTGAGTGATCCTCGTGGCTTTAAATGGAATATATAAGGAGGCTTTGCTACGATGGGGCATTCAGCTCTCTTCGCATTTCACTTCGGCAACCCAGTTGTAAGATTTACACGCGCCGCAACACTAATATTGACGCCTTGCATTCTACAAGGATCTCACTTCAGATAATAAGTTCTACTTCGGACGAGGGCACAGGTTATAACTTCTATGCTCTGCCGAGGCACACATTTTAAGTTTTACATTCACTTCAGGAACTCAGTTGATAGATAGTCAAACGATCAGATCAGATAAGTGCTCTTCATAGGAGCAGTTTAGATAGTCAGATAATCAGATTAGTTCATCTCCATAGAGGATGGGACAGCGGAATTTTTATTCGACGGAGCTAAGTTCTCTTGTACGCAGAAAATCAGAGCACGCGAAAGTTTTGCGAATAAATAAATTGCCATACATATTCCGATTAACGTGGTTGATATTCTCTGAAAATACATCAGCAAATTTCAATTATGTGCAACTACATGCAGTAAAAGTTTCATTTCATTAACTTTAATAATCCTTGAGAAAACGGGAACTGAAGTTGGTAAAGTTAACATTAAAGGATAGGTCTTTTATATTGCTCTTAAAGCTATCTGGAATTCACCTTCTCAGGGTAAACAAAACCTTATCCAACTTCACTTGACCGGGATTCAAACCCAGGGCATCCGGATAAGTAGTCGCAAACGCTACCATTAGACCACAAAAGCGGTCGGCTAACACTTTTTCTCTATTCCCTAATACACCATTTATCACTCGAAGAATGACAGTACCCTTCACGGAAAAAAATAGCTGCATCCGACAGATAGGAAGTTGAGGGCACAAGAGCCTATAACTTTCGCCTCTCCGCCCAACGTTTTGTTCCCGCGCCCTGCTTCCAATAATGGTTTAACGCATCGAAGAGCAGCGGAAGTGGGGAAGGCAATTGGGCAATAGGGAACGGATATACAAGAGGAAATACTTCCCTACAACCCCCTCGTATGTACAACAATAATTATGGACGAAAGCGGTTCGTTTTCGTAACGATTCACTTGATCACGCTTGTTTAAACGACGCAGCAAGCTTGGAAAGTTGTTCTCTATCGGGAAATAATTCATACTCGCCGCGGTTTTGGTAAACCACTGAACATCCATCAGGGATTATATCACGTTTCAGTGATGTCCCACAGGAAATCAAATCTGCACCTTTCGGTTCCGTAGATTTTGCATTAGGACTGATATTCTACTCTCCAATTTTGTCTAAGGAACAACACAATTTTAAATAAAATTATTGGTTGCGTATCTACTGGTTACCATATCAATAAGTTATCATCCTTTTTGTTTATTTACATTTTTATATTGTTTATGAATTAATAACCCGCTTTTTAATATAGAACACTAACATTTCTCTGTTAAAATCTCACCAGGATCGTCCTTCCTGACTGAGTTTATTCCATGTTTTCCTCAGTCCTCATATATGGCAAATGCCGGGGAGGTACCGTAAACTCAGGCCTGGAACGCTTCCTTCCTTTAAAAAAACCTTTCCCAATTTATCATTTCATATCATGTATCATCAGCAGAGCCCGAAAAATCCGGCATTTATTATGGTTAAGATAGGCATGCAAAAAGTCACTTAAAATACTGAAAATATGCTGTAATATAATTAATATAGCATTTATTAAAAATTAAAACACAGAGTGTTATCACCCATTGTTAATGAAAATAGTTATTTAAGATACTTAATAATTTCTTTATTACATAATTAATGTACTTAAGCTAACTTTTCTTGGTTACAAGCAACAACAAGATGTTTCTTCAAGGTATGAGCTGTCATAGTCAGCCGTTTAGAGAGAACATTTTTAATAAAAGAGAAAAAATGTTCTACCTCACCTGAAATTATTGGAACATATTTAAAACAAACTATTTCGGAACAACAGAACCTTCACCTTTCAATACATCATGGAAATGTTGACCAAGAGGAAATAAAATAGTTTTGAATGGTCCCTGCTAATGAGCAAAAGATGCATATTGGTTTCTGGTCGAGCTCATAAACCCTATGCGTTTATAGGAATCAGATTAGCATCTCTCATACTTCCGTGCTGAACAATTGTAGAGGCGGTTTATTGCACAGCTGTATCGCTCTCATCTTTCTAGCTTGTAATTTTTTATTAACTTATGCAGCTGATAAGCTACCCACACACCACAAATTTCCTAGAATTGTCTCGCGCAGATCGATACTAGGCCATTCGCCAGGACTATTCAAAACAGCACTTCCCTCATCTTCTCTATTTCCCGGTATTCTTATGCCCGAGGAAACCGTTCGTTACTTTCACTAATGTGGGTTCTACTATTTAAAGAGCTTAAGTTAATAGATTGAGGAGTTCATTTTTGAAAATGCCTGAAAAGAAATATATAATAAGATTCTCAATAGATATTTTTGTGAGGTGAACATGCCGTTTAATTTGTATAACTTTTTTCATTTCGATACAATGAAATTCTTTATGTGCTTTTTAAAATGCATAATAAATTACAGAAAAAATCCATTACAATTCAAAACAGGCAAAAAAAAAAAAGTTTCAAACATTAAAATAAGTAACAGAAACCAAAATAAGCAAAACAGGGAAAAAAAAAAAAAAAAAAAAAAAACTGTCCTGCCGATTCCAAATGTACGGAAATATGCTCATTTCTATCTTACGCTTAAATGTATCATTCCAGTAAGAAAATGCATTTTGCTTAACGTCCGGGCTTTGGTGATCAGTGTCTCAGTAGTTAAAACTTGTGTTAAACCCTATTTTCTTTTAAAATTAGCAGAAATAATAAGTGACGTTTTTAATAAATGAAATGAATTCTTAACGTCACATAAGTTAAGACAAAATATTTATGGCGATTGGAATAATTAAAAATAGTGGAAGCTGATGCCACTAGGGCTCTGAATACCGAAATAGGCGTTATATTCACGATATGGAGGCAATATCAAGCATTTTGCAATCCAGAAGAACAACATCTAGGTAAATGAAGGATTAAAACTGTTGCTTAAAGCCTAAGAGCCTTAGAGAACCGAGGCCAACTGCTGCCTATTAAGAAGTGACAAACCATCCAAACTCAAGACTGCACGAAAGAGAACTTCACTTTGTTTTTTTAATAAAGATACGAATACTTTGCGTGCTAGTCGATCTCAAGATGCAAAGCATAAACCAGAAGAGAAGAAATATAATGTATTTTAGTTAACAAGTTTTGAAGAGCTAATTTTATTCCAAATCGCTGCTAAATCCAAAGGTGTTATGGTGAAAGGTTGCCAGGTAGTTTATTAATTGCATTTCGCAAGTAAAAGTGCCTTGCTCTTCTGGGAGCCAAAGAGTAGAGACGCAGAGAGCTCAGGTGGTCGGTAGTGGCGACAGTAGATTCAGTAGAGATAAGAGCAACTGAAACCGGCAAGGTCGGCAGGAATAGAACGGCTCGCTATTTGCGCAATAGCATAAGTGTTTGGTAATAGTCTCTTATGATTTATCTTCTGCTGCAGGAACTATATACAGAGTGTAACGGAAAAGGCAACCAAGAGAACATTCAAAACCAAAGAACATGCTCGTTCGGTGAAGACGGCAACAACAATAAGTCACCAAGTGCTAAGTCTGGAGAATAGTATGCATTAGGAAGGTGTTCAAAGCCTAATTCCCGTACTTTTGCCATTGCATTCTCCTTATGACAGAACACAGTTTTTCACGAGCGGCTCCTCTAAGAGATGCTGGTTTGCGGTACCCCAAAAATTTCAACGTTTAATTTCCTATAACCATAGTCTAATGTCTTTTTATGCGTAAAATTAAAAACAACTGTCTGCAGTGGCTTTCAATCTTGCGCCTAATGTTTGCACATTTGTTAACGGTTGTTATTATTATCAATAGGAGACTTAGTTTCCAGATACGTGGAAGGAAGCAATGGGAGGAGCCTCTCACCCATATGAGGTAGTATGTGCATGCACCGCCAAAAATGTCACCTCTCGTCACGTGCGTAGCCATGAAAGCCTCCAGATGAATGATTGTTGTTGCGTTACAAGTTGAATCACTTTTTAAAATTATATTAAATCCTAAGAGTGTTCTAAAAGTACTCGGCCTGCCTCAGAGAGGTCATGCAAATTTTTAAATTAATTTGATAGTTGTTAAGTTAATCCTTCAGATGGTGCCATGAAAAGTTTCAGACGCATAAGTGTAGTCATTTGTTCGTGATGATCGTGTAAACAAATTAAGTTATCATTTTCTATAAAATGGATAAAACTAAAATCGACCTGCGATAAAGTGCTTCGTTTTGAAGGATTTAACCCAAACAGAAATACAAAAGGAGTTAGATTTCACATTAAAGGATTCTTCCTCTTTGTTTTCGACGTGTAAAAAGTGGGCTGCTGAATTTAAGCGTGACGACATCCATTCCAGACGATGAGCGTTCAGGGCGTCCCAAAACTGCTACGACCGACGAGATTTTTACAAAAAATTTTCTCAATGATCTGCGATTGAAGGTACGCGAATTGCCTGACATTGTAAAGATCTCGATAGGCCGTGTCCATACACTTTATATGAATTTTTGATTATGAGAAAGCTTTCATTTGATGGGTGCTGCGTTTGTTAACAATAAATCAAAACCGCATTCATGTTTAGTGTAATTTAAACGTCATTCTAATGAGTTTCTTTGACGTTTCATAAGAGTAGATGAAATATGAATTCATCACTACACGCCAGAGACGAAGGAACAATCCAAACAGTGGGTGGCAACAGTTGAAAGTGTAACAAAAAAAGCAAAAACGGTTCTATTTACAGGAAAAGTCATGACAACGGTTTTCTGAAATTCTCATGGTCGTAGACTACCTTCAGAAGGGCAGAACTATCACCGAGGAATATTACGCTTCACTACTGGACCAACTGAAGGATGCTATTCAGGCTAAACGTTCGCTCCTTGCAAAAAAGGAAGTTCTCTTTCATCACGATAATGCATCTTCACAAACATCTGGGATTGTTGCTGCAAACATACATGACTTTCGCTTCCAAGGCTTCCATATCCGCCATATTCGACTAACTGTATTGATTTACTAGGTAACTACTAAGTTGGGGGAAAAAAAAAAAAATCAGGCCGGGAACTTTTAGAGCGCCCCTTGTAAGTACGGTGAAACATATATAATTGCATCACACACACACACACACACACACACATTAAATATAGGAAAACTTGCAGTTATTTAAATATCAGGCAACGCTACATTTGAAGTAACGATGTTCTCCAGCACACTCTCCAGTAGCGATAATTATAAGTCGTTTCGTTAGTAGTCAGCTGTTACTTAATAAAACCCTAGAGAGGTTTCATGTGAATTTTGAAGTTGTTACTTTATTTCTTTTTGTGTTAATTGAATGTGAAGAAAATTAACACTATACAAAGCAAAAGTCTTTGAGACCATTGGAAGAGAAAATTGAAATTAAAATACTGAGTAGACCAATTTGATTTAAACTGTGATTTCAAAACGTAGGTACGTTTCTATAGAATCAGACTTCATCATCGATAAATTTGTTGCATGAAAACCAGTTCTATTATTTTTTAAATGGGCGCGTTACTACGATATTTTTATAAATCTCTCTCTCTCTCTCTCGCTCTGTTGTGTATGTTCAGTTATGCATGTATTCTTGTCACTTCTAGTTATAAAGATTCTAGAAACTTGCGATCTAGCAGTAGCAGTAGTAAAATTGTGCACCCCGGGTTTATGCTCCGCAGGCCGCCACTGCTATGTTCCTATCTTTATAGTCTCAATTAATTAACTCGGCAATCTTGCACTAACATACCATTGATGTATTTTCAATGATGTTCTTCATGGTGATTTTAATTGTGCGTCCAAAGCAGGCATCATCTTTATTGCATATATGGCAGTGTTTAAATTGATCTATCTAGAAATATTCAACGCTGGCATAGATTACGTAATCTTTTTACAACTATGTTGCGGTCTAAGCGGCCGTCCACTTCTTCAAATTAAAACATTTAATAACTGCACAGAACTGGCTTTGATGGCAGATATGATAGTGGTAAACTCAGGGGGCTGTCAAACATTAATTACGTGTCGCATCTGGCTAAAAGTTTGTCACAGATCACTATGAGAATGATGTTTGCCAACAATGACACAATTTAATGACTTTTAGTTACAATTCATGAACATTTACCGAACTGCTCAAGCGACTTTCTATTACTTTCTTTCTTTTAACGCTCTATAATGGGAAATAGTACCATTAAAGTCAATACTTAACAAATTTGCTCTAATGGATACACTACGCAGTACAGAAAAAAATACGTACAAAGAATTTATGAGCAGAAAATTTAGTAATAATAGGAGTATATTTATTACAGTGACACAAATATAATACAAAACAACTTCAACAGGCGCACTGATCCAATGGACCATGCGTACTTATATGATACACTAGGTATGTTTGATTCAGCACGATATATTACATTACTTATTCACAATAAGATATAAAACATATATATTCAACAAAAATAAATAAACAAATTAAAAATTAGAATAAAATATATACAAGAAGAATAATTTTAAAGTATTAAAATACATATAAAAATAAGAAGTAATTTCATTATTAATAACACACAGCTGGATTCAGTCAATTTGTCCCCCCACCAACCCCCTCTCAGGTTATTAGCCTTTACAGATTTGAACTGTCTCACGTCAGAAATTTACCTAATTTCTCCTCTTCTTACTTGCCTACCACCTGAGCCCAGTATGATCATCTCCCCTGTTCGATCCTGTAAAGGAGTGCTTATAGATACTTATCCTTTCATTCTTCTGTATTTCTACATTCAGCCATAATGTGTGTCCATGAATCCCCCGTCTCATAGATGGGACAAACTTTCCGCTCATTTGTCAGTAATGCCCCTAGTCTGAGTCACGCGAGTTTCTATCTATTGAGTTTAGTCCCTGTTCTGGTGTACTGCTCCATCCTCCAATCCGATTTTGGCCCCTATTGTACTTCTTTCTGTATTGGCAATTATCTGCTGCCTACCCATATCTCTCAAGTGGTTCCTAATTCTCCTCCAAACGCTCTTTCTATTCCCCTGACCCGCCATCCAAATGAAGTCCAGCCCTATTGTTTCTTACTTGATACCAAGTAACCTGAGAGTGGGAACATGGTCAATATGAAGCTACAAGCCAACGTCATAGCTACGTTACGATATATATGGTGTACTCATAGACAGTCAAATGTAAACCAATCGACTACTGTATTTATTTGAAATTTAATTAATTAATTCAGTGTAAGATCCTCTGAAGAAAAGTTCTGTATTTCATAGAGTTTAAGGTAAGCCATTGGTATTCAATTCATACACGTATTTGTAGCTTTGGGGTTATCGCTTGCGACACCACAACAACGTCGGTCCTGGTGGTGTAATGGTTACCATACTTGCCTCCTAAACCCGACCAGGACCAATGGATTTTTTCGGGCGTAAAAATCCTAAGTATGGCTTCCTTCGGAAGGAAAGTAAAGCCGTGGGTCCAGTGTTACACATTTACGGCACGCAAAAGAACCTCAAACCTGAAAGAGAGGCCTCTGAGCAAACTTTGTCGGCCGTTTCACGCCCTGAGTTGAATGGGACGGTGATGACCTGAGTGTTAAAGAGCGTCCATAAATAAATAAATCAATCAAAAAAAAAAAAAAAAAGACACCACAACAAAGTGCCTATTTTTTGTTTAATTTCTATTCTTTGTCATATTTTTTGCATTCTATACATTTATTACCTTTTATGACCCTGCCCGTGTGATGCGATGCAAAAACTCATTCTGGCGTAGATAGAAAATAACCTATTTGAAATCCGAAACCGAGAAGTCTCAATTGCTGCGTTCAGTGGCATCGTCATGTGTGGAAAATGAGGCTGGGACGCTTAAGGGCAGTTATTAACTGGACAAGGCCACCCGTGTGTATCGTTTCATGCCTGATAACTGTAATAATGTATAACATTGTAAGAGATAAGCGAAACAGTCCAAGTATAATGTTATCAAGTTTTGGAACAGATAACGAAATTTCGTTGTCATAGAATATACCTACCAGGTTTTTACTACCGTTCTTAATTTGTGATTTAGAAATTAAGAGATCACATTTAGTACGGTTTTTGGAAGTAGAATTTAGTATTCTGGGACTTTTTAACGTTGAATTGTGTAAGAAATAATTAGTGTATAGTTTTTTAGTGTGACTGGTTTAAAGTAAACACAAGTAAGTATAACCGGTGCATGGACCTTATGGGCGTACATACTGAAAATGTACATACACACGAATGCGTACATGCATGTGTACATACAGACCTACATGCATATATACATGAATAGAGCCCTTACTCCTGAGCCCACCTTCCCCCTTTACTCATCCCTCTCCTCAACTCCTCTTTCTTCTGTACAGCCATTAACCTTTTTTGTCGGGTCTTCGTTAGAAATATTCCGGATTTGTGTGTGTGTATCTGTTTTGAACCAACACTCCCCGGCAGGTGTTCAAACTTCTGTTGGAATTAAGAAATTCGGTGATAAATGTTCATCCCTTAAAATCTCCGTTTCCTTGCGTTCTGCCAGAATATGCCTCCGAATCGATTTCTCCGCAAATGCTTTCCCCGAGAGCATGGACTATTTTATTTACTTTCCAAGCCCCTAATCTGAGCCATGCGAGAACACTTCTTTCTTCTCTACCACAGACATCCCCCCCCTCCCTCACACCTGATCTATTTAAACCTGCAGATGAAGCGATACTTTTTCTGCGCAGTACTGTGCCTATCTATATCTCGCAAAAGTCTATTAACTAGTTTCCAATGTCCTCTCATCTTAACCAAATATACAAAATTTATCTAAACCTTTCCTTATTTTAGTGCCCAGTACATGTCACACCGTTCCATTATTTGCTCCCTTAGACATACTGCTCGAAGAAATGCTTGAGCCCCCATATTATTCTTATTTTTAAATTTACACTTTCGTTAAAGATACCAAACTCTTTAAGAACCCCACAATTTCCTGTACTCTTCCCTGCTGAAACAGCCGTTTTAGAAGCTGAGTTTGTACCTGATTAAGTTCCTATTTACGTTTTCGTTGATCTAGTAAGAGGTAATCATATTACCCGAGTCATCTGAAAGATTGAAGCCATTAGCATTAAAGTATGAAAGGATATTCATATAAGAGTGAAGTTCAAAAAGTAATTGTTTTATTAAAAAATATAAATCAGTTAACTTTCAGCTAAAGGTATTCAAAAGCTAAAATCAAATATTTATTTATAACATTAATTAATACTCAGAATACTCTGGACCTGAAATTCGGAATTTTGAACACGGTATAGGTCTATAGATTTTTCTGGACGTAAATATATCGAGCCAGGTCCACGGAAAGTTCTTGGGGAATTTTTTCGGCGATTATACCTTCAAGTAATACCTTAGATTGCTACCGGATGACATTCAAGATGTCGGGCTGTCCACCTATCATTAACAGATCTGTAGGCGCAAAGCTTTATTAAATTTGAATAGGTTCAGCAAATTACAGAAAAAGCAGATGCTTGAAAGAATAAGGGGAAGGAAAAGAAATTCATTTAAAAACATGAAAACATACCTAACTTTCAATTATTCTGTTTTGCTTTTTGCCAAATTAAAGTTGTTTAAAAAAATACCTTTCAGGGTAACCATGGTTCTATAGATAATACTGAATGTATTTAACAACGTGCTTATGTTTCATGCACTGACGTCATGAGCTCTATTAGCAACTATAATATTGCTTTAAGGCTACCACTGAAAATCGGGCTAAACTCCAAACTAGTAATGTTAGCTAAAAGCCCTTTGCACATTCTAAATGCCCACACTTCATCAAGTATTTCATTTGAAATTATCTAAATCCAATTAAATGATAGCATTAATTTAATTCCATTTTTGAACAATTTTAAAGACTCAAATCAAGGAAAAAATAAATAAATAAAACGATAACTTTTACACGATCTAATTCATTCTTCAAGAGCAGAAAGCATGTTTTGAAATTACATAAATATCTTTGTCTTCGAACGACTGCCGTGTCATGTAGTAAAATTGTTTTCGGACGCATTGCAGTTATTCATTATCTAGGCAGGTACGCTATGAAGTGGAGAGCCATGTTTTGTTTTGTCTATGCCTATTATTGATTTACGTACATAACACAATTATCGTCCGAAGACCAAGACATGTGATATAATGAACTGGAACGTGGAAGCCTACATTTTACATGTTTTGAAATAGGCTATTTCTTGACGCTTTGAGTGCATTAACCTTGACCGTAGCATATCTTAGCTATGGCGTCCAGAAATTCAGTTTATTTTTTGTCGGGCTGAACGCCTTAATTGTCTAGTTGCCTTACTGTGCCTCTTTAGGATTTTCAACCATAATTCACGCTTATAACTAAGGAAAAAACAAGAAAAATAAGCATATATTGGAAAAGTATATACGAGAGATAAGTCATATGTCATGGAAACTATTATTTTTCTCTCGCGAACAAGGAATAATATGAAACATACAAAATACACGATTGAAAGTGTATGGAATGTACTTTCGAAAGAAACCACCAGATGGTGCATGTGAACAGAATTGCGCGTCTCAGCACCCCTACAAATTTAATTGGTGAACGACAATGGTCAGGATTGAAGGTCATGAAGAGTGAACAACGTGCGCATTTCTCCGCGACAGGAATGCACGAGAATGGCACACAGAGCTACGGGAAGCACTGAGTGCGCGTGCTCTGCCGTATGGAACAATGGTGAGGGGCAGAATGTGAACTGCCGGTCTGGATATCCAGTGTCCGCGGACAAGGATGATGGTGGAGTGCTTACGCCATGATAGACGCTGGACACTTGTGCAATTATAGGAGCAAACAGCAAGTGCAGTGTAAGTACTTGTGTGTAAATTTGACTCGTGCCATAATAAACCGATTTTGTCAGGTTGCCTATGTTTTGCTTCTTCTTTACGAGGGCCGACTAAATCCAGCCTTCCCTTGGTAGCACCACTTGATAGTAAATGCCATATACTTTCTACAATTGAAAGTACCAAGTCACTATTTCTGATAACTGTTTTACGCATGTGGATATTTCGCATGACCTGTGCTATAGGTAGGTTTATCGGTCGGCTGTTTATTGGGAGGTCTGGAGCGCAGGTCCGGCTTGGGGGTCAACATGCCGAACACGTGAGGGCACTTAGAGGTCACATTTTTACTGCCTATTGACCATCGTGTTTACGCGCCGGAACAGCAGTTGCCAAAGATATCTCTCATAGAGGGCATAGGGTGAACCTTTTACTGCGTATCTCGTGTAGCCTGCCTGTGCTGCTTTGAATAAATCATAAAACTACTGTGTTTAGCTTCATAAAAACATACTCGAAAATGTGTAGTGAATGCACAGTATTTTGAAATGTTGAATTCGAAACTGAGCTCTGTTTTCTTCTATTCTACAATCTATATTAGCCATTTTTCGTCATGCAGTATACCGTTGTTCAATTATTGTTTTGTGAAATGTAATACTATATTTTTGTCAAAATTGGGCATTTTATTTACAAAATAATTAATTATCACGACTTTCTAGTATATTGTAGTAACAACGTCTTGTAAAACATGCTATTTCGTTTTCCTCTTACCATTGAAGGTCAGGATCTTGCATCTTCTCATGTGTGAACTTTCGGGAAGTTATTGCAGCATCCATCAGAAATCTATGTTTCATCTACCTTGAAATTTTCTTAATCTCCTTATTAAAACACTCCCCTTGCTCTTCGCTCATTGCACCAAAAATATCCGGGAAGTTGGTCCTGATGGCCTACTGGTAACCATACTTGCCTCGTAGACCCAAGATCGCCCACACCAACATTTCGAGTGACAGCGAAAAATGGATAAGATTGGAATTCTGATGCGGTTTAATTCTCTTTTCTGGAAGGGAAAGCAGCAAAGGTAATCATGAGAGGATTTTGGCTACATTGGGTTGCATGCCGCTCCTAGAAACCGTTTGACTTTGCATAAACGAGTTTAAGCGTGGCAGAACAAGCGTCGAAGACGTACCATATCCTGGAGCTCCAAAATCAGCTCATTTATAAGGACCATGATATTATTTTAGCTCACAGACGAGTTAGCAGATGCTAAGGACACCCAACTGAGTGGGTTTATTTTACTTTGTATAATGAATTACGCATAAAAAAACTGTGTGCATGATGGGTACCGCATCTGCTCACTCCGGAGCAAAAGCAAAATGGACAATGTACATCATTCGCAAACTTTATTTTCGCTAACCAAAGGACAGACTAGATTTTCTACTCAATCGTCCACGTAGTCTAGGTTTAGAGAATTAACAGTTTATCATTTATTCTCAATCTCCATGACAACCATTTTTACTAAACTGCAAGATCTGCACTACTAAATCTAGGTATATTTATTTCTCTGAGACATATGTTTTAAGTTATAGCAAATCTTTTATTGGCGTTTTAAGCAGGACATCCTGTATTTTATAGTACTATATGTACATTAATTTTGTGGAAAATCTCTAGGTCATTTTCGATTTCAGTGAATAAAGTTACAATAAGAAAAGTTATTGTAACTTAGACGTGTGATAAATTTGTAAAAATGTTTTAGTTTCTTGCCTTGTTAAAAACACACGAGTTGCTGACAAGTTTATTATGGCACTTTGTAAACTTTATCTTTCAAAAACACGTTATTTGTAACTTTTGTTATTTCTATTATTATTATCATCATCATTATTATTATATTAACTGAGTCTTCCGGGCTGTAAGGCCTGGTCCAATGGGATTCTTTTCCTTCATCTTCCCAAACATTTCATCAGTGGTGTAGTCGCCATAATCTTCTTCGAGACAAGGCAGTGGCTGACAGTCGTGGGCGAATCATCTGGAAGCTGAAGGAGAAGTATCCCTTTGGACCACGGCCTTACAGCCCGCAAGACTTAATTCATATAATTGACACCGGCCATGAAAGCCTAAGTTATATTTCTTTTTGTTAAAATACAAATATTTGGGTGTCTTTTGTGTCAATATCTTTTTGTACTCAGGTTTAAAAAATTTCAAGTTAATTTCACCGTAACACAATAGATAGTTATAAATTTAAATGAATAAAGTTAAGACTAACTTTCTATTAACATTTTTATCATTACATAATTTAAGACATTTTATATGTGACTTTATAAAATGGACGTAAACATATTGGAATACACGTTGTAAAAGCTATATACTTTTCATTTCACGTCAAAGAGCTACGAGTTTAGGTGGCTTGTATTTGCTTGGAACATTACTTAACTCATTGATTTTGACTAGCTTCACTTATTTTGGGAATACATTGTATAAACCTAATTACTCACACGGTTCAGGCTCATGGTACATATAGGTACACGACAAAAGACTAATGACTGGATTTATTCCTTACAGGGTAAACCGTTTACAAAATGCTGCGATTGAAACGAAAGGAACATCTGCCGACTCAAACTACTACTACAGTAAGTTCTTTGTCAATGTTATCTCAACACAACTGAAATGTATTTCTGTATTATTTTCCACAGCTGTAGCAGTCGCTTAACTAAAATATCACTTGAAATATAATTTTGGGATTTTATAGTCATATTCAAAAGTGAAAACAAAAACAAAAACAAAACAAAAAATTCTTCGTTACAAATCTTTGTTTCTATATAAAAAGGGGGGTAGGGGTATGTTTGCGCATAATTGCACACGAATATGAAATTTACATTTACCTACAGTGGATGATAGAGGAGCACGAATGACTAAATCATTTGTTTCCAGAGGAAGTGGTGGGGAAACTTTTAAGGTATTTTAAAAACTTGTACGCCTCTAAAGGTAAAAATATATTTCAGTGCTGAAATTTTACCGAAATAAAAAGTAATAAATACGCATTTTAGAAACACTTGTACAAAAAATTATGAATTGATAGACCTTAATACACCTAAAACAACTTTAAAATGCAATATTATTTAATTAATCTCCTAAAGAACATTTGGATTTTAGAAATCATTTGAGAGCATTTTCCGAATATCAAGGTTATCTATGAATAATAGAGGAATTAAGAGTAAGTAAATTTTTCAGAAGGGAAAAAACATATTTTAGATCAGAAAAATGCGTTATTTAGAAGTTATAACACTAATTCAGTGTATTTTGTGCTCTCTAAACAATATTATTAGACCGTTTCTGTGGGTCTAGTAGTAGCGTTTACGACTACTAATCCGGAGGGCCTAGGTTCGAAGCTGTCAGGTCAAGCTGTCTGTGTAAGATTTTTTTCCCCCTGACTTTTTCTATACCCTGAGAAGATGAACGCCAGACAGGTTTAAAGCGCCGGGTTCATTTACCTCATCATTAATTTATTTCATTCATCCCTACAGACTTACAACTACAGTATTCACTTCTAATCTACAGACGTAGCGAGAAGACCAATACAGTCAAAGTGTCAATAATTAAATAGAAAAAATAGTAACAGTGTTATCAATTTCCTGCTTTTAACATCAATAATAATACTGAATAACAAAATCATAATTTATTAATTATGATACACAACTTTTCTTGTAAAAAGAAATTTATTTATGGTCTACATAATTCAGCCTGTCCAATATATCCTTTTTCTTCCCATCACTAATGGAAATGTGCTTCTAGGCATTATTGAATATCTTTATACTTTCTGGAATTCAGCATATTCCCTCTTGAAAATGTCTTTCATCTCCCATTCTTCTATTTCACTGAAACTTCATTATATTTTAATTTGTGAAAATCTGCATGTAAAACCTTGAATCAAACTTTGCTCTACATTTGTAATGAAGTTGTGTTTAAAAATCTACCAGATGCAGGGGTAAAAATCTATGAAATCAAATTTTATATTTTGACAACTTGAAATGGAATTTGCAGTTGTGCAGTTTTCACAATGTCATAGGACTTACAGAGGCGTTTTCATTTCTGCTTGACTCCGAAGTCTATCACAAGATATGTAGTCGATCCCGGTGGCCTAAGGATAACCATACTTGCCTCGTAGACCCAAAGCCGCCGGTTCAAACTGGGCCAGGGTCGATGAATTTTTTTAAGGGCTTAAAATTCTGAGTAGTACTTCCTTTGAAAGGAAAGTAAAACCGTTGGTACCATGTCGTGGATTTATAGCACGTAAAAGAACCTCAAGACTGAAAGCAAAAAATTTCGGCCGTTTTGCATTCTGAATAGAATGGGACGCTAATAATCAGAGATGTTTAGTGTCCTTAAATAAAACAAACCTAAACCTACAAGACATGTAAGAATGTATAGAGATTAGAACTTTAAAATCTATAGCATACATGTACCCTGTCAGCACAATAAACGAGCGTTGTTTTGTTCTGCATAGTTGTCACATCAAACTTCAATCTGTCATATAGGTGTCAAGTAAGAAGATAATATCTTAATGCCTGAATGAATTAATGTCAAAATGGGACAAATTGCCACAAATAGTAATGATATACTTATGATTTGAAATAAACACCTGTTGGCACAAGTCCTCTCAGTGCCAACAGCTCTGTACTCCTAGTTGTATCCACGTTCAGTGCTGAATCTTACGTATTAACTGCAAAGTACGATTGGATCCTGTTGGACTTGTTCCTCTTCCCAGACAAATGGCTTTGGAAAACCTAATTTTTGTAAATGTTGGCATTTATGCTTCTCCGTGTCAACTCGTCAATTGCTAAATAATTAATATGGGTCTCCGAGTGGAAAGGGAAAATTCAAGATTCAACTGGTTCCATTTCAAAGCATTGTCGACATTGAGAAAGCATAGTTGTCTCTCGTGTAGTTGGCACGCTGTTTAAACAAACGTTTGCCTATCTGTAGTTTGAATAAAGATTCTGTTAGCATTTTGACAGCGAAAGAACTACTTTAAGATCTGGACATTGTTTAATTCTTAAATTAGCTCTCACTTTACTTTCCTTGTCCACTCTGGTTTAGAGTGTTCTTGAGAAGTTCGAAGATCGGTTGAAAAGAACCCTAGACTCCAGACACTCCAGGTAGATATTCTAGTTGCAAAAGTTATTAGTTGCAGACTCCGATAAAGCTTATACCGAAATTCAAATTAGAATTATAATTATAAAGTCAAATTATTATTATTATTATTATTATTATTATTATTATAAGGTGACTGGATAATAATCAGATCGCTGTTGATAGCTGCAGCAAAGTTGTAGCCTCACTTATGCTCTTGATTATGCAAAACATAAAACACAGCAAGTGTTGGACGAGAATAAAAACACGCGGGACTCGGTTGTATGCTAAAAATGTGAGAAACAAGGAACTGCTAGTGGAATTGGTCATGGCCTCTGTGGGATATTTTATCAGGGTTACAAACTTTCTCTCTTCCTCCATTAGTCATTCTTTTTGTATCCACTACGGTTTTACACCATGAACTCTAGCCTGTAGGGTCTGAAAGCTTGTGGAAAATGAGAGGGAAGTGGAGCAGAGTGCTTGTTATTTTTCTGGATTATACTTCCTACATGACAAATAAAAACAAAACTAAGGAGAATGAGATAAAAATATCCAGTTGATTTAAATTTTTGTTTACGCCACAACTCTCTTGAAAATCTGTTGTACTGCTGCTATGCAAATCAGGTCACCGCAAGACATAATTATTAAATAAAGTTAAATTGCCTTTCATTGTAGACATTTTCTGCTCTAATGGTGTCTGAATCAGTTATTAGGCTGGCCAAATAAACAAGGAATTCCACAGAAATAAAGACCTTAATAATTCTTAAGCCTGACGTTGCTAAATATGTAATTCTGGCGATGGGACAGGCTAATTGTCTAATGAGTGATCAAGGTACCCTTAACTATGATAATAAAAAGGTTAGTGATTCATGTTGTGTGATTCTATTGTGATAATACGTACTTGTGCAAGTACAGAGCCTTCATTTGGACACGTGGCCGGCCTAACATGGATTTGCCTGTCCCGTTTCTATCCGGTTCTGCTCCACCCTTCGTTTTCCCGCCTCTTCTTGCCCTATCGCAAAGTCTTTGTGCTGCACAGCAGTTAACTGTTGTGAGACCACGCATTTCAGTGTGTTAGTGCTGTTATAATGCCAAAAGATTCGTACACCTTAGCACACAGAATCTTCATGTATGATTCCTCTGTAACAATAAATTCAGGTACAGAAGTAAGACGGGTTTTTACGCTGTTTTTGCGCCTCACAAAGAAACGTTCATAGTTTTGTGAACAGATTTAGGGAAATGGGATCTGTTCTTGATAAGAAACCGAAAGTAAAGCGTCGTGTTCTTACAGAGGAAAAACTCGATGACATCGAAGTCAAGTTAGAAAAAAAAGTCCAAAGAAATCTCTGAAAAAAGCTTGCACAGGAATCAGGAATTTCGCAAACCTCGGCTTGGAATGCCAGTAAACTTTTAAAACTAAAAACCTATCATTTAACTGCAGTTCAGGGATTGCAACTACGCGATAATGTGAGTAGAGTTAATTTCTGCAGTTGGGTGATGATTAATGTTGGTGTTCGCTCTATTGATCAGCGTTTTTATTTATGTATTTTTACAGACGAAGCATGGTTTTATTTACATGATCATGTAGCGACACAAATCAGTAGATACTGGAATGTAGAAAAGCCCGATTTTGTACCGAAATGCCATTGTCTGACCTAAAAACTGGTGTTTGTTGTGCTGCAAAAGTTTATTCTCTTGAATTTAAGGGGCAATGAATAACCGACTCCGCCGGCAAACGGCGTACTTCCCGGTGCCTAGCAAATCCCCATTAAGTCGTCTATGCGTCCAAACCAGGGCTCTGAATTTTCGTTTAACAATAATTACCATTTACTATAACTTATTATATTTAAAACTACCTCAATTATATTTTATTTTACGTGAGATCACAGACTGTAAACCTGATTCGTAATTCTTAATTTATAATTATATTCCCGTTACTGACAACTGCAGCGGAAATATGCACAGAAAAAGGACCCGAAAATAAACTTACATCAGTACCAACAGATGTAAGGTAAAACATAGAACAAAATGTTTTTAATATTGAAGTATTTGAATTTAATTATCACATATGTTATTGATATCACAATGCTGTAATTTTGAATATAAAAATCATTATTTGTTGTTGATCTGTTTTATTTGCGGACGCTCTTTAACATCTCAGGTCATCAGCGTCCCGTTCAATTCGGGGCGTGAAACGGGCGACAAATTTTGCTCAGAGGCCTCTTCTTTCAGGCTTGAGGTTCTTTCACGTGCCGTTAATGTACTACACGGGACCTACGGTTTTACTTCCCTTCCGAAGAAAGCCATACTTACGATTTTTACGCCCCCCCCCAAAGGCATTATAAAGTTATTTTCGTGATCTATTTGGCATAAGTTAGATTTTCCAATAATTTTGCCATCCCATGTCTCACCAGTGCACAAGTGTAATGCTGAAAGAGATTATCATGACAGTAAGGCTATTGCTTGGATTAGGTACTAATTTAAATTTGAAAGTGAATTTATTCCACTTCTTACTAGAGATCGGTTCATTTTTAGGAATGAAACAGTACAAATTCACATTCTTCTCATTCCCAAAGAGATTTACGCACCACTAATTTCCACCTCCAAAAAAGAAAAGTGTTTTCGGTATTTAATGTGTTAAGTGACTGTAGCAATGCTCTATTTTTGTTTTTCACAGTGTGCAGGCATGTACTATATGGCATAGCAATAACGTAGCCAGGCAAAACACGATAACATTATTTCCGTCGTCAATTGTTCGCTGTTACAAATAAGACCGATATCAAGCAACAATGGAGGAGCGGCTGCATTAAGGACAATGCTGTGAGGCAAGCAGCGTGGGTGTGCTGCACAAATCAGAACAAGGATAACAACAGCCGTATTTAGAGAACCGCATGTTTAATGCGATCTGATCCTCTTGACGTATCACTGGCTGATGATTGGCTAATACCATATCCATACACGTTACCCGCTAAGTCTTTACTGGCCAGTATAGAGAACTGGTTTACGTAAGAGCTACAGGAAAACTCTGCACCTGACTCAGTACAGAATTAATTAATGATTCGCAATTCAAGCAGTACGATGCTATTTTATGCATGTACTTGTTTTGCAAGGTAATTATTAATGCAGGGGAAAAAGATGAGAAAACCTGTCTTTGCATTTTAACTAATGAGTAGAACAAAATAGCTGCCAGTGCTGTTCAAGGCTCATTGTGGTACAGATACTCAAGAAAGTTAGCAAGAATATTATGCACAGATAACAAGGAGGCTTTAAAAAATGGTGTTCATTGACTATTTCAATTATGTGACGTCATCATGAAATGAAACAAAAGTTTGAATTTCGACCAATCACAGCCCAATATTGCAGTGAAACTATCGTACAGTTTTATCAAATTCCTTTACCGCGCGAAGAGCATTTGCCTTGTAGTCAAGCCAACTCCATACCCCTACTATAATTCCTGAGCACTCATCACTGACCACGTTTGCTAGCAAGCTAAGATGTGTATTCACTCAACAGTTGTTTTTGAGTATTCAGTCAAACAGTTGGAAACCATTTTGTAAATTGAGTAACAATACCTGCCTAAGCAACCATACATTTTAATAAACACATTGTTCACAATGGTAAAATGTTATCTCTGTTTTTTTTTTTCTCAGTTGATATTATAATCGAAGTTACAATTGCAACAGCGGACTTCCTATTTCAGTCTCACGGTTTCTAATAGGTATGTATTTTACATACTATATAACTGTTAATATTCTGTGAGCGAATTTCTTGTATATATATATATATATATATATATATATATATTATTTTTATTTTACTTTTACTTTTATTCTTATTCTATTCATGAAATAGTCCCAAATCCGCATTTGGCTCTTCTCTATTGGCATTACTGACAATCGGCATTCGTTTCTCGATGACTTGATGATTTTAAAAGGTTAAGTATTCATAATACAAATGTACAATTATTACAGTTTTGTAAGCCAAGGAATTATATTTAAATTCTTATTACATTCATGAAATAGTTCTAGTAAATATCACTCGAGAGTTTGAGCTTTCCAGACTCATTACGTTTGTGAATTTATCGGCAATCTTAGACCCTTTTGTCATATTATTTGGTTTTTTTTTATTGATTTATTTATGAACGCTCTTTAACAGCTCAGGTCATCAGCGTCCCCATTCAACTCAGGGCGTGAAACGGCCGACACATTTTGCTCAGAGGCCTCTCTTTCAGGCTTGGGTTCTTTATCGTGCCGTAAATGTACGATACGATACGGGACCCACGGCTTTACTTCCCTTCCGAAGGAAGACATACTTAGGATTTTTACGCCCGAAAAAATCCATCGGTCCTGGCCGGGTTCGAACCCGCGATCTTGGGTTTAGGAGGCAAGTATGGTGACCATTACACCACCAGGACCGACATATTACTTGTGACTATTACACTTGTGACGTCATATTAAAGTCTACCGATGAAACGAAACAAAATTTTGAATTTTGACCAATCACAGTCGGATATCACAGTGAAATTATCGAGAAAAAAAAATCAACTCCTTTTAGCACAAGACGTGCATTTGTCTTTGGTCAGTGTAGCCAACCTATACCTCTACTATATAATTCCTGAGCACGCATCTCTGAACACTTTTCTATATTTTCAATAATTGTAAGTTTAACTAACTTATTGTGTATTCACTCAGGTAATAGTTTTTGCATATTCAGCCAAACAATGGGAAATCATTTTATAAATTATGTAATAATATCTGTCTAAACAACCATAAATCTTAAATAAACATGTTCAGAAAGGTAAAATGTTCTCTCTGTTTTATTTTTTTCACTTGGTATTAGTAAATATAATGGTAGCGACTCTAATAGTGGACTTTCGTATTTCATTCACAAGGTTTCTGAATAGGTAGATATTCATAAGTACAACATTTAGTTACAATTGTTAGTAATATGTGCACGAATTTCAAATATATATTACTTTTATTCTTATTCTATTCATGAAATAGTCCCAAACCTGTATTTCATTCTTCTCTACCGCCATGGTAGAGGTCGTTAAGGCGAGGGCTCGTGAGCGGGAGATCTGGTGTTCGAATCCCGCCAGGACTGTCCTCCCTGACAGGTTTTTTGCAGGTTTTTCTCACGCCTCATAAATGGCAAATGCCAGGGAGGTATCCTAAACTTAGACCTGGAACGTTTCCTTCCTTAAAAAAATTCTTTCCCAATATATCATTTCGTGTCATGTATAATTAGTGTCGTCGGTCCTGGTGGTGTAGTGGTTACCATACTTGCCTCCTAAACCCAAGATCGCGGGTTCGAACCCGGCCAGGACCGATGGATTTTTTCGGGCGTAAAAATCCTAAGTATGTCTTCCTTCGGAAGGGAAGTAAAGCCGTGGGTCCCGTATCGTATCGTACATTTACGGCACGATAAAGAACCCAAGCCTGAAAAAGAGGCCTCTGAGCAAAATTTGTCGGCCGTTTCACGCCCTGAGTTGAATGGGACGCTGATGACCTGAGCTGTTAAGGAGCGTCTGTAAATAAATCAATCAAAAAAAAAATCATTAGTGTCCACCGCCTGTGGTGCCTCAGTAGTAAAAACGGGCGTTAAACCTTCAAAAAAAAAAAAAAAAAAAAAAACCTCATTCTTCTGTATTGGCATTACTGACAATCGGCAATTCGTCTGTGCTAGATGGCTTGAAAAGGCTAAGTATTTATAATAAAAATGTGCAATTATTACAATATTGTAAGCCAAGTTTAGGGTAATTGCATTTAAATTCTCATTTATTCGTGAAATAGTCCTAATAAATATCGCTGGAGGGTGTGATATTACATGTGATAACTATTAACAAATATATGATAAAATGATCAGTGACTATCACATTAATAGTTATTAATGCATCAAGTACGAAGAGCAAATGTTTACAGACGTGGCGTTAGGGATAAATCGACTAAAGTTATTTGCATGCAAGTTGCATAATTAATTTTTTAGTAAAATCTCTCTATTTTATAAGCTATTGTAAAAGTGAAAGAAAACATAATAAGAACCTTTTCTCATTGCTTTGTCATTGTTTCTATGTGAAGTATTTACTTTTACTTGAAATGAGCATTATACCTGAAGAAATTTGGGTTACAGTCAGTGAATTTGAGACACAGTTGCTATAACTGCTCAGTTCCATGTCTCAAGATGAGTTTCCCGTTCTTACAACTGATTTCTGTTACAAAATGATGTACAGGACGAGTCTCTCGCTAGAGGCCCCAAAATATTGTTTGTAAAAGTTTACCTTATTTAGATAATGGCTTGCAAATTTATATGTATACATCCTTTAACGATGCAAAACGGAGCCTGCTCATAATCCAAGCTGAAAGTGGTCTTCCATTCCTCTACGAGACATGCCGCAACACACTTCAGTTTTATGTGAATGCAATGATTCCTCGTGCACAGCACGACACTTTTCTGCTGCTCATAGCCGCGTGTTTTGAGAATTTACTTTCCCGTTCAGATGAAATAATGCCTTTATCTGTGAACTAGTGACATCTAAAATGTCGGGATTCCGAATAAGAAAACATTTAAACAAACTGTTTATTACAAATTGTATATTGAGAGTATTAGAGGAATTAACTATACGTTTTAGAAAAAAGAGCATAAGTCCCCTAAGCATAGGGACTTAGCTCTTAAGTTAGTAACTCTCTGGTATCAAACACCGGACTCTGAGAGCAAGAAATCGTGTCTATTTGTATGTCTGGACAAAGAAAGGAAATGATGAAGGAAGGGAACTGCTGGAGATTAATTGGTTTCCAATTTGAACCAGACAGTCTCAGCGAGTCAATAGAAAGAGATGAATTGCGCATGCTCTGGAAAATAACATCTTTCTCAGTTGAGATCCGCTAACGTTTTAAGCTCATTTCTATTGGGGATTATGTTGAATTTAAGACTTGACATATATGTGGGTTTAAATAGCTAGGAAATTCATTTCAAGTCTTGATTGCCATAATCATGAGCGAGAGACAGAGGATTCTGGGGGGAAATGAACCTAAGATTTAAATTTATTGAAAGACAAGAAATATTTGGTAGTATGAGAGAAAAAAGCTCATTGAAACTTTATAAGAAAATAAAAATAGTATGGGGCAGGGAAAAATAATATACAACAATGTGATATGTCAGCTCGGGAAGGGATTGCATGGGCTAGAACTGGAGTTATGACTTTAAAAGAGTTAAGATATGATAAAGATGTAAAAAAAGTCCAATGTGTGGAAAAAATCATTACATATTTTCATTGTTTATTATACTGCAAGTGGTGGTTCTGGAGGTCTAGTGGTAACCATACTTACCTCGTAGAGCCACCAAGATCGCGGGTTCGATCCTGCTCACGGTCGATGTATTTTGGGAGGGGGGGGGCATAAAAATTCAAAGTATGACTTCCTTCGAAGGGAAGCAAAACCGTGCGTCCTCTGACGTAGATTTGCCTGAAAGAAGAGGCCTCTGAGCAAAATTTATCGGTCGTTTTATGCCTTGAATTGAATTGGGTGTAATAGCCTGGAGTGTCCGTAAATAAACAAAATCAGCAATTATACTGCAAGCAAAGTTATGGAGAGAGCAGGCTTGGCAACCAAAATGGAAGAATTTACATGGGGAAAGATTTTAACTGTAAAAGGAAAGAAGAATATAAAAATGATAGGGAACTATTTAGATAAAGTTAGAGAGAAATGGATAAGAACGATTAAGAGGAAGATAGAGGGAAACGTAATCTTTGAAGTGCAATAGGCCAATTGTTGAAATATATTTTAAATAAATTTCTATTTCAACAAGTGAGAGTGGAATCTGTCTCACGGTCAAAGTATATACAGGTATTAAATTACTACATAAAATCACATCTAGAGCTTGTTTGTATTTAAATAAACAAAAAATCAAAATAATTAGGTATATAATAAAGCACACACATCTATTTGTTACAGAGAGAAGGAATTGAGGAAGTCAAAAAGTCTCATAGAGTGAGAACATCTGGTGAAGATTAAGACCAGAATTGGGAAAGTAAGATTTCCTTTCTCACAATTAAACCCCTTAGAGTAATCCAAAATCCCCGGTGTTAAAGGCTAGAATCTTAAAGTGTGTCTTATTATATGGATGAGAAACATGAGAATTCAATTAAAAAAACTACAAGTGTTTGTAAATAGAAGTCTAATAACTATTATTGTGTCTTATAGTCAAAGACTGTATCAAACAAAAACTTGTGCAACGTCGCTGGAACTTGTAAAGAGGTAAAATATCGCAAATGACAATGGATAAGACATGCGTTGAGAAATGAAGATGATTCAAATACCTTTTGATAAAATCTTCAGGAATAGTTAGAAGAACTGGCGTCAAGATTAGCATGCTGCAATGCAGTTCGAACTGAAACTGAGAAACAGAGAAAATTGGAAGGAGATCAAGGCATTGGCAAAGACAGAGTTCAATGATGAGTTATGGTCAAGGCTCTATGTTTGCCAGAGGAATACAAGGAACTGTTCATTTGTTCACTCACAAAAAAGAAATAAGAAATAGTGTTCGTGTCATGGTCTAGAGGTTGTTAACATGAAACATGAAAAATGTTATTGTCAGAAACAAAAATAGGAACATAGTCCTATGGAATACAACTATCTGAAAAGTACCTACATATTTATTTATCACAGTCGCTTGACAAAGAATGAAATAAGAATTATGTTAAATCAGACACATGTAATTCACCAAATTACATCTTGAATTTATTAATTATTACAGATTACGTAATACAATGACAATTATCACACTCCTGATATAAATGCCTCACATGTACTCGAACTGGTTCCTCCAAACTGGAGAAAACATGAATATCAAAAAGTCAAACCTGCTTGGTAATCTGTCTCTAACTGATTAACTACTACATAAGGTTCCCCATATTTATTGAAGATGGGGAAACTCCAAACTATCAATCAAACTTTAGCATAAGACAGTTTATTTCCAGAAATTTCTAAGTAATGAACAATTCACCTCCACTTATAAGAAAAGAGCACCTTCTCCCAATAATGCTAAATCAACAAACTACAACAATCTAAACATATGTATGCCACATGTCGTTATTGAGTAAAAACATTAAAAAGCAGAAGCAGAAGCTATTAGCTAGTCGGAAGCTATTAAACTCATCCAAGAAAACCCCCCCGCCCCAGAAGCTATTTGATTTATTTCAGATTTCGGCAGCAGGAAGAAAAAATGGCGTTTGAGTGGTGGGGATGGTGGTGCACCACAATTGTTGGCAACAACAAGAAATGCACCAGATAGCAGCACAGTTGAAATAGTGCGAAAAGACTGACTGTGTTGGATACCTCTCAAGTATAAATTTGAGACAATGTACTATAGCAAACTTAGGGAACACCTAACCTAACCTAATCTAACCTAATGTAAGCAGATTACAGGGACCCTCGTAAAATATAACCCTAACGAAGGGTAACATTTAAAGATTGTTGGGGATAAGGTTTAATATTTAGGTTTAAGTTAACGAGTTTCATTCGGAAGTCTCGCTTGAATAGGTTGGCGCGAAGGAATGACCTTGTTTCTCCCTATAGTAATATTATGTAACAGTTGACAATTCTGAAAAATGGTGGATGAACGTAAGAAAATGATATACAGAGCCGCCTTGTTGGAGAATAATGAAATGCGTAGACGCGATGGTGCATTGTGTAGAAAATGAAGAACTTTATATTAGCAGGAGAAAAATAAACACTTTCAAGGTATGTAGAAGGTGTAGAAAATTAACTAAGGTGTATAAAATGGGTGTAGCAGCTGAGGGAACGTACTGTGGACACGAGGAAAATCGGAAATAAAATACATTTCTCACCATTTTGGGATTTCCTCACCAAACGAGCGTTTCAACTGGACCTGTCTAAATCTATCTTTCCCATACTCTGGTAGCTTTATTTGTACGTTCTGTCACAAATAGTGACTTATTGTTAGTAACTCCTTTAAACGCTTATAAAACGGATGGTTTTGAAAATAGCCTAACTTTGAATGGAGCTTCCTTTAAGCGACGAGTAAACTGTAAGAGTTTGTTTTATGAATTAAATTTTGTAAGGCCTACACTGTCAATAATATTTGTTGTCCCTCCCTTGCGCTTATTGTCTATGGGGGGAACGCTGCTGACTGCTGAGCAAATATTTTGAATGCAACTCCATCGACACACAAACGATGTGCGTTTGCCTGCTCTCCTTAGTGAGGAAGTTGGAAACAACAGGATCTTTATGGAATGCAACAAACTTTGCAGTTCTTGTTTGACTTATGTGACGAATTACATCAGGATTTGTTTGTTTCAATATCCTCAGAATTATCAAGTCGTTTGTCTCCATAAGTGCGGGACGCTTTCTCCATATATCAGAGTGATAAAGGTAGCGAAAACGAGGTCATATAAAATTAATGTTGTTCATGAGTTGTAGGAAAAACGAGTTCGTCACTATTTTGTACACTTCCTTGACTTTCATTGTATTGCTCTCTGTGAATTCCTAAAAGATCACTTTTTGCCCCTACACCAACGTAAATTGGAGTTTACAAAGTGGGTCCATTGTGGTTACGGACATAATTAATACAGCCGCATTATTCAGGAATTTAACCCGCTTCCTTAGTCTGGTGTGTAGTATTGCTGACTGTTGGCCGGAAGGTCCCGGGTTTGATTCCCGATACATGCTTAGGACGTTTTCAAGTTAAGGAGTCTGGAATGCGGTCCATCCAGCCTCATGAGAACAAATGGAGATCTGCCTGATAGAGAGGTGGCGTTCTTCTTCTGTTTCTTCTGCCTTTCTAAGGATACGGTTTATCCCGTGCCGCGCCAAAGGTACTTTATTTTTTAAATTGATCTTTTCACCTAGTTCTCGGTCGTCCTATATCCCGTCTTCCATTTGATCTATAAAGAACACTTGCTATGGAAGTCTGTCAGGAGATATTCGATTGATGTGCTCTTGTCAGTTCTTTTGGTAGTGAATTACCTCTTATTTCTTACATCCAGTTCCATTCTTATGTCTCTACTTCTCACTTTTTCTCTTAAAGGCACTCCTAATAACCTTCTCATGAATCTTATTTCTGAGCTTTCAATTTTTGTCTTTTTTCCACATTACGCAAGTTTCCACTATTATTAAGTAGAATTGGTTTCGATACACTATTATGTAATCTGAGTTTTATTTCCTTCCTCATTGAATTTCCCAAGTGTATATTGATGCATCCATTTATTGAACGATATTTTATTACATTGTTGTCTAGATTTTGGTTCAAATTATAGATTGGTAGGTCGCATCCCAGATATTTAAAATTACTCACTTGTTCTATTATCTGATCCTTTATTAATATTTTAGCTCTTCTATTGTAATTTCCTTTCAGTCACCACTTTAGTATTATTAATAGAGATTTTCATATTGAAGGTTTATAAAATTTTATTTGACTTTGTTACATTCTTTTGCAGGTCATTTTCCAATCGGCCAGCAATGTTCATCAGCAAATAGAGTTATTGATTATTTGAATTCAATGTAATACTTTTGGTATTTAATGTTTGCCATTCCTGAATAACTCCATATGCGCGCGCGCGTGTGTGTCAAATAATAGTGGGGACAAACCACATCCCTGTCTAATATTTTGATTACCTTTAAAAGGAGAACAATTTTTTAGTATTGTCTTTGTCATTTAATTACATTAATCATATTATGAGGAACGTTATAGTTTAATATTTCCCATTGTTTCGTATATATACTTGGTCGTATGCTTTTTCATAATGGATGGTGTGAAAAATAGTGGTACGTTAAATTCCCTTCTTTATTCCAGTAGATTTAACAAAGTTGCCTCCTCTATACACGATCTGCCTTTTCTAAACCCACATTATTCCTAATATGGGAATTCTTCCACTTTTGGTTGTAGCTTGGCTTTTATTGTCGCTGTATGGACACTCTCTTTTTAAAATTAAAAAATTTAGAGGAAATCAATGCAAAAATAACAATAAATTTGTAAGGTGAACTTAGTAGCGATATACCTCTACAATTAGAGCAGTCTTCTCTATTTCCTTTTCATATTATATTTGTCATTTTCCATTTTTCTGGTATTTTACCATAACTCCAGCTGTCAATTAGCAGCTATAGATGCGGCGTCCTTCGATCTCGAAAGCCACTTGATAGGCGACCGGGGAGTTACCGGCAGGCTGATCAAATGCTCCTTTGTAATCCTGTATTCTATTAATTATGTCGCAAGACGGACGCAGCGGTCGCTGCTGAAGATCAAGGTCCTATATCCAGCTATCGAATCATAGATGAGGACAATGAGGACTTGAGAACGACAGTGAACTAATTCCCCGTTATTTTCAGCAAGACGATGCAACGTATTGCACGTCAGCCGAATCAAAAGTGTCTTTGACAACTGACTAATGTATAACAATTTGTGCACACTCAGAACTCGTCTCATATTTATCCTTGTTAAAGATCAACTTGAAATCAACGCATACTGTAGAAAAATGCCTCATGTTGTCAGCAAACAGGGATGGAATTAACTTTAGAACCACCCATTTTATACCAAGACTCTGTAATTCATGACTTTACAAAGTCTGTCGTGCTTGTGCCTTTCATGATCAATCTGAACTTGTTACCAAATGCCATATCATAAAACTGATATTGTTTCGACGAGAGAATAAAGAAGGCTAAGGGGTTAAGAAGATCTGAAGGAGAACAGTGCTTGTAAACCCACAAATTGTATATCACTGGGCTAGTTTACTGCATTTATTGTGGTAAGAGCCACGAACTTCAACAAATAAGACGTTCCGTACGTGACTAAGGAACACTTTTTGTAATCCCGTTATACTATTGATAGGCTACTGTTTCAGGGTTTATGGAACACTAATAATGTCATTTTGTGCGTAGTTTGCAAGATAATGTTACTCATACTTAAATTAAAGAATTTTCGTGCTAATATGGTACATTTTCATTAAATTAGTTTTTCTTAAATTTATAAAATTAATTTTATACCTTTGAACATGTTTTCAGGGTGTATTGGAGTCTTTCGGATACTAGAGACTTAATGCGGACTGCGATAATAGTAACAATAGCTGTAACAACGCTCCTCTTTCAAATTCGGGCTTCAAAATTCACATGTACTTTTTTCTCAATGTCAACGATCATCCCTATATCAGGACGCAACTGGCATTCCTTGAGTTTCCTTGTAAAATACCTGCCTGAAGAAGGCAACGTTCACACATTTTACAATTAATAAAACAATGAAAATAATTATGATTTTAAACAAACTCAAATACCTATCAGGACTCTGTAAATCATTCTAGTTGCTTAATTTTTAATTTGATTGTTTCGTGTTTAATGATTTAAAGCTATAATCCAAGCACACCTTTGTAATATAGCTCTTTCTCTTTTGGAGATTAAATAATAATGAGTAATATTAATAACGAATGTGTTTAGGTTAGGCTAATGTTAGGTAAGGTAAGGTTAGGTTAGATGCCTCATAGCTTGACGAACCATTAACCTATTAGTGAAATGGCGCTCAAGGGAAACATTTAGTAAATTGAGAATCAAGTTGTTATTTGCTATATTGCTCATATATTTATTTTTTTAACTGGTGATATTTCGGCTTATTTATGTTTAATGCAAATGCACCACAAAATACAAACGCCCTCTATACAGCACACCAGCACACTTTCATTTCAACGTACATTTTTTCCTGTAGGTAGAAAAAAGTGTCACAAATCTATTCGTTTGCTTACAAATATTACGTTAGTGACACCGTGAAGTGTCACTTAATAGATCACAATGAATTGCTTGCCATGGCAGATTAAATGTTTTTTTTAATAAAGCTCTTGTTTTTATACTAAATTCAATTATGAAATTTATTGTGATCTTCCAGATTATCTATCGAGTTTATCTGTGCATGCTTCTGGGCTGTAGAACAGTGACAATCGTGCCATGTTAGCGTTTCCCTCGGCTTGCTACATAGTACGAGAACTCCCAACCACCAATCAGATTAAAACACAAGACTTACTTCTGGAAAATTTTGACAATCAACAGCCACCAACGGTAATCCTCTTTAACGAATATTCTTCCGCATCAATAAATGAACAATTCAAGCAATAGGTCTGCTACAAAGTTTTATAGATATATATTACTTACTTATGATTAACATGCATTATCTTTTAATAAAAAGCTACAGTTAGTAATGTGGTGTTCAGATTGTTAAATTTTGTAGAATGTTTCAGCATTTCGTGTTTCGAATACTTTTAATGCAATTAATGATAGGGTTTTCCCCCTCCTATCGGTATTACATGTATGTTCAGGTTGCTGAAAGTGAAGAATCAGGGTAGGTAGGAGGTAGATGGATGGATGGATGCTCTTGGACAGGTTCATTACCTAAGCATTCTGGACTTTAGAAGTAATATTGTGCTTACTTTTAAAGTGTGTTGCAGTATTTTAAAATGGTGTTGGAATTTCTACACAGTTACTACTGTTTATATAAAAAACGTACATTAGATACTAAGCGGGAAGTTTAAAACAAATGTTTATTATATTTTAGGTTCACTCCCTCACCACCAGTCACCCGTACTTTGAAATTTCAAATGACACACCTACCTTTTGATGCTTAAATTGTAAGAGGTGGCAATTGTTATAATGTTTTGCATTTTAGCATTGCCTAGTAACCTGGACTGTTGATATGACTGTTTGAATGTGGAAAAAATAAATAGAAAAAAGTCAGTTATGTGTAGAATGAAAAATTGAGTAAAATTATAATTATTAATATTACAGTAATACAGCCTATTGCCGAACTCCATTCATTTTGATCTATCTTATAGAGAATACACTACTCTGAAACAATCGATTACCCAAACGTAATTATTACATAAAATATTTATAGTTTTATTGTATTATTCTGCCCAAATTTAAACAATAATGGCAGTTCATGTCCCCAGACAACGACAAAAATAAAAAGGATGTGATATAAGTTAAAATGAATCTTCTTTAAATTTAAGCATCAAAGGTGTGGTTGCCATTTTGAATTTTGAAAGTGGGGATAACTGGAGCGAGGGAATGAATCTATATTTCACAACATTGGATTTAAAATGTTCCCTTAATATATAAATTAACTTACTTTTTGCTTCAATTACATCTATGTTAAATAGGCAGCTATTTAGACTGGGAAGTTTTAAAATAAAAGCTCTGTATATATATATATATATATATATATATATTATATTTCTGCAAATTTAATTTATTATAATGAAATTGCATATCAATTCTTAATTGTAATAAAAATTTAAAATAGTAAATCTTACATCCATTCTAATATGTACTCATTTACTGTATAACAAATTAATAAGTATTAAACGGTAAATTGCAACGCCTGTCCTGGTGGTCTAGTGCTAACCATACTTACCTCGTAGACCCAGGGTCGTAAGTTCACACCCGGTCAGATTCGATAGACTTTTTAGAGCGTAAAATTCTAAGTATGATTTCCTTCGGAAGGGAAGAAAAACATTTATCTAGTGTAGTTTCGTTGATTAACGGGACGTAAAAAACCTCAAGTCTGAAAGAAGAGCTCTATCAGCAAAATTTATGGACTGTTTCATGCCCTGAATTGAAATCTGACGTTAAAATACATTTAATAACAATTACAATAATAATAACCTTTATTTTATCCTAATTTTAATCTACAAATGTATTCTGTAATATATATCACTATTATTGTATGCATAATATTTGTGTATGCCTCAGTATAATTTAAAAATTACATTTTTCTTGCTTGTATGTTGCACGTTGTTACTAAATATTAAGTGAATAATTTTGTGAAAAGATATTAAATGCTTAAAGCAAATTCTCCAGCAACTTTTTTCGGAGATTTTCTCTACTTTTCACTATGGAGTGATAGTGCTGCAAGCTTCCCGTATTGTACTTTGTTGAAGCTGTTATAGACATAACTTTTGTTTAACATATCTCATAAAAAGTAATCTAAAGGTATAGGGTAGGATAGAAAGATTGGCTTGGCTCTCCATTTATGGTGGAACTTGTCGTTTAATAATTCACGCGTTCTTCTTGAGAAGTGTGGCGGTGATAAATGTTGCTGGTACCATATTTTTTTCCCTTACAGAAACATTTCTCAAGATAGTAGGTAATTAATTCGTTAATAGTATTATTCTTCTTTTTCATTGGTTCCTTTTCGGATTGACATATTACATGATGATTATGGCTTAAGGGACGCAAAACTGCTAGGGTCATTAGCGCCCAGACATATTACATGAAATGTTGTTTCCATTACACTGTAACTTTTCAAGATTTAAATTTAGAAAAAAGTAAACAAAAGCTCCTCAATATTTGGAGGACTGTCTAAATATGCACAACTTTCAAATTTTGAAGTTACCCTCTCCAGGTGCCCATGACATTATTATGATGTCCTCTTTCTGGAGTAAGTTTAGAAAAAAGTCAGTATCGGTTTATTGTTACATTTAAGAGACATTAGCTTGTAACACTTTATATGAGTCATCTCTATCTCATCATGACAGGATGGTTAGACTATCCCTCCTACTAAGGCGTGCTGATTTCAATCATTGCTACGTTTTAAACTAAAACCAGGTGAAACAAAGAGCCCTGCGGGACGCCTTATTGGACATGTTAAACTTTGAACCTTCTAACACTTAAATAAACAAACTAATATTTATAACATAAACATGAATATAAAAAGTAATAAATACATCTTCATCCCTGAAAACTAATATTAATTAAGACAATAAATAATTTGGTAGGATAGTTAGAGTCTAGGTCACTCTTTTAAAAAGTTCCCAGATTTAGACATTTATCTAAGGGACCGGCTTAGGTTCAAGTAGTTGTAAAGGTCAGGAAAAAGCAGAACGCAGCAACAAAACTTTTTCCCAGGAACGCTCTACACAATGCTGTTAATACAGACTGACATTCCATCACGCAGTCGTAGAGTGAAATTCCGTGTTCTGTATCTCCTCACGAGTAATGGAATCCTTTTCCTTGGACAAAACTGTGCAGTTGTAACCCTATCCCCGCTTTCTTTTAAGATGCACTTGTTTGGGATTCCTTTCTACATGTACATCGTCATCATCACAGTAGGCAGATCCGACGTTACATGCCATTCAGTTGTTTTCTAAACGTATGTATTTCCTGTACGTATACTACAACACGGCCGCTGCAATAGCACTTCCGGCGGAACTCAGCTGTTGTGAATTAAATGCATGTTGTATTATTTGGTGACAAATATATGATCCTTTTATTACTGCCCGTGGTACTGGGTTCGATTTCCGGTAGGTCAAGCTCTGGGTAAGGCTTATTTCGGAGTTTTTCTTTAACCTGAGGATGTGAATGCCAGATATCTTTAAGGGGTCAAGTACTCAGAGATTATTTGCACCATCATTAATTTATTTCAGTCCTACAGAGTACTTTTAGGTATCCATGGCTTAAGGACCCCCCTGGTGCATCATAGCCACATTTCATTCACCAGCATCTCCGCTTTTCGCCCTTTGGATGTCCTGGCCTCAAAATGCCCTCATATCATAGTAACTGCTCGCAAGTCCATGAGAACAATGCAATGGCATTGGACAAAAAGAGGGGACCAGCATGATTGCGCCACTTGCAATGTGTCAAAAGGTTTGCTTTAAATTCATAATGTGTTTGCGCCAGTAACTCAAACTCACTATGCAACATTTTCGTTTTAAGTTGGTACAACTTTATGACATTACGGCACACTTTTTCACCCCACTTTCATAGACTGTCACGGGAAGATGCGCGCCATGTAGTTAAAATTTGTGCTTGTATGATTGTAACTACAGGCTGCCAAAAGTTGTCATATGAGGGGTTCGTTTAAATATGGAGTTGAGCTGTCTCACTATACGTTGACTTCATGTACAGCAACCTCGAAATCTGCAACTATTTTCTTTGGTAGAAGTTCCAACCCTAATCATTCGCACTTTTCCTTTATGAAACGAAACACCAAGAAATACTTACTTGGTAGGAAATAAAAGACTGCTGGAATATAATGTCCGTTGTAAAGGAAATGCAATGTAAATAAATGTGCAAAATATTTTGTGCAGATCTGAAAATTCCATCTACGTAAAGCGCTTCTGCTTCGCACAAATATTTCAAACTGATTTCATCTTCGTTGTTTTCGCGATCATTCATTAGCACAAAATCTTCATACATAGAGGACATTGGTTGTAAGTTATTTACAGTTTCGTGAACTTAAATAAATCTTTTGGTAGTTATGGCATATGGTGACGTCGTTTTCTGTAGATTGTTTCGCGTAATAATTAACGTCACTAGTACAAATGTCGGGATTCTCATTAAATGTTTCCGATATTACAAACTTCGGTTTTCACTGAAGTCGTTAGCCGCTTCCCTTTTATGCAACGCGCGAACTTTTTGACCCAAAGACCTCTTTCATTGCTGTGGTGATTATGATCGACCACAGTTTTCGTATCCGTGTTTCAGGTTAATATTTTGGTAGAAAAATCCTTAACTGTACAACGCCAAATATACGTCCACCTATTATGTGTACACTTGCGAAACTTGAAACCATCTCTTACAAGTATTTTTCTCTGTTACTGCCTCCTTGAACCACCTCCATGGCAACCTTCACTAATCTGCCTCACAATGTTTATGTCCCCCAACTCAATGCAAACACATCACCTGGAAATTGCACATTAGTAGATAGATGCGCCTGTCACCAGATTTGTACGCTACCAGCTTCATAAAAACAAAAATATCGTTGGGACAAACCCATTACTTTTCAATATAACCTTACTTCTCAATATCAAAATCTGGAGCAAAACCAATGTACACAATTACTCAAGATGAAAAGATGTTATATACAGGTGCGGAAAAACAATACGCAGAAAATTGTAGAGTAGAAAGGTAGTACCAAGCTAAGGATTTTGAGGTTAGGAACAAGGGGTCGCAGATACAGTGTAATAACAGGAGCGCTGCATGATCATAAATGAAATCTGACGTTATGAAACATCTTCATTTGCCAGTCAAAATGAAATTTAACTGACTGTGTAAGTACTGTCTCAAATAATGAGTACTGTAAACATTACATGCGTTACTTAATTCATGTACTGTACAAGACATCTTAAAAATGCTGAATGGAGAAAATTATATGTTTATGCTTGCTGTAATTCCTGTTACAACAAGTCCTAAAATTTCTGACGGATAACTCAAGTGTTTTTGCTTTTTAATGTGCAGTTACAGAGAAATGGGGGGGGGGGAAACTTTCACCTTTTATTGCTTAATTATTAATGTGAACACGCCGAAACATATGACCACAGTTTTTATGCTGGCAAACAATACAGCGATGTAACGAGGATCGGCGTGTTCTCTGAAATACACCAGGAGTAGTTTGAAGCATTTCTGTGTTTCCATAATGGGACCTACAAGTCTTGTGGATTCTCAACTGGTGTTTCCTAAATTGTGCTTTTCATGGTATCCAGACGAAGAAAATTCAGCGGTGTCAAGTTAGGCGACCGTGGAGTTCACCGCGTTGATCCACAGCATCCAATCCACCTGACATAAAAAGTTTTGTTTGGGTGATTTCGAACTGCAAGTGAAAAATGTGCAAGGACGCCGTCATGTTGGAACCGTAAGTTTTGCCTTATTGCAGACGTGCGTTCGGTGTTACCAAACCATCCAATAGGCCTTAAAACGTAAATGTTACATTGAACATCAGACACACCTAGCAGCAGTGACTAGTATTGTACAAGAATGTGTTTTGTTTACACCTGACACGCCACAAACAAGTTTCACAATCTGAGACTCTAACATGATGAATTGAATCATGATAGATTTGACATTCGTAGCGCAGTAAAAAACCTTATGCAACACATATTATTATCCTCAAAATGCTTAGTTTGGTATTGCCTAACTAATCAACAATTTTCTGTACTTTGTGTTCCCCATCTTGTATATAGATTATTGAAGATAAGTGTAAGCAGTGAATTCTAGAATTAAAAATCTTTTTTTTTCACTGTTTTACAACGTTTGTAAAATATATTTAAATAAATTCTAGTATATCAACATTTTTGCATACATTTTTGATGATGATAATAGTTGCAACCACGGAACTTCAGCATAGATGCATGTTCTTCGGCCACTATGATACACACAAGCCACAGCAATTTTTACAGCTGCCATTTATTTGCTGGTTAAAAAAAGCACACATCGATCCGAACTGCTACTCACTTGGCTAAATACACAAAGGTTAAGGTAGAAAATCCTATTTATTTTAACTGTTCGCTTGTTTGTATATCTCTAACCGGTTTTTCTGCGTGGTAGACTTAATAGTACTGAAAAACTAGTTAACAAACACCGGGCTTTCACAAGGATAACTTTTTAGCCGTCATTTTTCTACAGGAACAAATGAAACGATAGTTGAGAGTAGACACAATATAGAGGCAGTTATCTGTGAACTTGGAGATCTAGGTTCCTTATTCACCTGGGTCCCTGGAATTTAGCTTGTTTTGAACTGCGTATGGTGTGTAAGGGATACTTTTGTGTACTAGTTCTGGATTTTTAATTCATATTTTTAAAGATTACAGCCTCACTCTTTTTTAAGTAATATAATTGAATGCACAGTTAAATTGAGCCCTGATTTACGACCCAATGCGGCGCGTACGCACTACAGTGAGGTTATTTAAGTTACGGGCCACCTGATAAGTAACCACAAATGCAAAAGAGGAGATAGAGTCGCCGCGCGTAAGCTTAGTATAACTATTTTAATATTCTTATTTATATTTTTACTGAAAGCAGAAAATTGTACTGTATTTAAATTTGGTATATAATTAATAACCTGTGTTATATGAGATGTTGAAAATGATGCTCCTCAGCGGCAATACATTGCCGACATCTGCATAGGAAATTCCTGTATTACATCTAACTTTTCTTCGAATAAGAACTTAGAGGTTCGACACATTTCTTGCCATTGGGAGATCCTGTTATCTCGTAACTTTTTAACAAGTTGGCGAACAGTTACCTTATCTGGAACATGATTGTCAGGATATTTTCTTGTGAATTGCCATACCACTTCTCTGTAAGAATCCGTTTTCATATATGTATGGTACATAAAAACCCGTTCTTCAAGACTGTGTTTATGCGGTGGTATAACTAACGAAGAACAATTAGAACCGAACGGAATAACACATGAACGCGCAAGCCTCCCTCAAACTATCAACATATACAAAATTCGCACACAGTTTGAATATAATTAGCTCTGAATAAACGTATTTAATTACTTTTTAAAAAGCTGTCATCTTGATTACTCTCTTATTTAAATACTAATAATTGGATCTTACGCCTTTTTCCAAATAGTATAGAATATGCATTATACGGCCTTGACTGGCTTCTCCCACGACACAGTCGCCCGTTGCTGTCTTTAACTCAAATAATCTCACTGTAGTTAGAAAATGAGACATAAATCATAGCTATAGGAGATGAACGTACTGAGCTAACCGAAAATAATATTTAAAATGTGTGAACCTGTTTTTCTTTTTAAAGGACATTTTGAATCTTCTCACAGTTTTTCGTGAGATAGAAATGTCTAAACATTTTGATAGGGGAAATTAGTAAAATATTGTAACCTATTCGAAATAGACCGAGAGTTTTTTTTTTTTTTTTTTTTTTTTTTTGGGTAGAACAGATCAAAAGACAGTCTCTAAATATAACCTGTGAGCATTACAGGAACTGCAAAACAATAGGAAAATAAACGGTCAACAAATCAGGGCTAACCCGGGCAATTTAAAACAGTACTGGTAAATTAATTAACCATGGCGTACTTACTTTATTTAATTTGATTTTTATTAATGTATATTTTCTATTATTTATTGCCATCTTTTATAGTCATTGACTTCCACGACTCATTTTCAGTATTGTGTAATTGTCATTATTATTTGCAGTTATTACCTCCTCTTTGTAATATGATAACTGTATTCCCCGACAAATCTGTAATTAAGATCACTCTATAGCTACTACAAATAGAGAATGTTCTCAAATGTAACCGAAAATAAAAAAAGTAGAATTTGTTTTATTTAAGTACATAATAAACCCAGCACAAAAATCGTAAAAGAAGACTAGATGAAGGTAAAAACTTACACACAAATAATTAAGGCAAATTGTAAATCAAACTAAAAATATATAGATATTGGATGGAATTGTAACCAGATAGTGGGAACGTTTGGAGAATTGATTAGTGTTTATAATTTCTAATCTGCATCCTGGAAAAATATAAACAAAAGGTAGGAAAGGTTAAATGCAAATAATAATTTTCTGAGCAGAAGAAGAGCGCAAGAAAATAAAAACATGCAGGCAACGATCCCATACATAGTTTCTTTTTTCTTCTTCTAATAGGAAACCCTATGATTCAGCTTTTCAACAAAGTCACTTAAATATTCAAGAAATATGTGCAAAAGATATATCAACAAACCTGAACATCGCTTTTTCTAACACAAAGAAAATTTAAATTTTTTAAACCATATAATAATACTATCTCTGTCCCAAAATAATAGTAGCATTTCCTCTACGACCACCACGGGTGGCCGAGGTCATTAAGGCGCGGACTCGTGAGCGGGAGGTCTGGGGTTCGAAACCGGACCGTAATCTCTTACTGAGGTTTATTCCAGGTTTTCCTCAGTCCTCGAAAATGAAAAATGCCGGAGAGGTACCCCAAACTTAGGCCTGGAATGTTTCCTTCCTTAAAATGTATCATTTCATGTATCATCAGTGTCCACTGCCTATAGTGCCTCAGTAGTAAAAACGGGCGTCAAACACTATTAAAAAAAACTCTACGGCCTTCTTCGCTTTAAAAGCGTAAAGAGTCAGGTATACACAGAGCATATGAAATGTGCTTGAAACGTTTAATACAAAATTAGGTGGTTCTTATCTATTTGGATGCTCAGTTCAAAAAGCATGCATTAGGCAAGTGCAGTGGCGATTTTCATGCCCAGATTTGTTGTCAGTCGAATGCTATTGTGACTCCTTTATCTAGTGGCGGTTAGTGTTGCGGGAGGCCCGTGTTCGATTCCCGGCGCATACTTAGGAAAATTTGAAGTTAAGGAGGTCTGGAACAAAGTCCACCCAGCCTCGTGAGGATAACTGGGAAGCTGCCTGATGGAGAGTTGGCACTCTTCGATCACGAAAGCCGCGTGATTGGTGACCGGCGATCCCCTGCAATACTGCCCTCTATCAATGAAGTCGTAAGACGGAGGTAGAGGATGCAGAGGTTGCTGCAGCAGGCCGAGACTCACTCCGGACTGTGCCACCAAACGAGAAGAGAAGGAGAGGAATGCTATTGTGCAGTTAAAGTGACGAGGAGAACGTAACATACAAAAATGAGAAAAATGAAGGCTATAGAAAATGGTCAGCAGCGGTTGATTTCTGGTCCCCTGCTTCGCGCCAGCATAAATGGTGATTGCAAAGAGAGTTCTGATAAAGGAAAGACTGTTGCCATACAGTCATCAAAATGACACATTCACAGTAAGATAAACTTGTTTTGTGAAGGCCTTCGAAGATCTTTCTGTATGTATGAACGTTAATGGGAACTGCTAAACACTATCTCATAAAGGGAACTACAGGGGTGTTTGTTTCCACTGTAAACTCGCGACATTGTTATCTTAGCCCACCATTTTGAGTGACTAGTCGTATGAAAACATTGCTAATACCGTCTTCTGATCCGTACTCTGTGTAAATAAGTATCTGTATTCACTAGTTGTCAATAAATACCTCTCTAAAGGAATTCGACGATTATTTTGGAACAGAGATACTATTATAATGAAAAAATAATTATAGTACATTTTAAGTCTGCTCGTGACGTCTGTAGTTTGTTGGCTGATTACTGTAGGTGTGAGTCTGTAGGATTGAATGAAATAAATTAATGATGGCGCAAATGAGCTCAGAGTCCTTGGCGCCGTAAATCATCTGGCATTCACTTTCTTAGGGCAAGGAAAAAATCCTAAAAAATATTACCAAGACAACATGACCTAACCGGGATTCGAACCCAGGGCCTCTAAATTAGTAGTCGTAAACGCCATAGAGGTGGTCTTATAGTTAATTTTTAATGAGTAATATATTGTATTAGTTTAGTGTATTCAGAACAAAAGTTTAATTATTAGTTATAACATGCTTAATATTCAATTACACAGAGCATGATGAATATACTATATTTATTGTAATATTCTAACAAAAAAGTAATATTGATAATTTCATTAAAATACATCTGTAATAATGTACAGATCTTTAATGTGTGTATAAAACCGCTAAGGGTGGCCGAGGTCTTTAAGGCGCAGATTCGTGAGCGGGAGGTCTGGGGCTCGACTCCCACCAGGATCGTGCTCCCTGACTGAGTTTTTTTTTTCAGGTTTTCCTCACTCCTCATAAATGGTAACTGCTGGGGAGATACCCTAACCATAGGTGTGGAACGTTTCAGTCCTTAAAAAAAATAATAAAAAATACTTTCCCAATTTATCATTTCATCTCATGAATCATCAGTGTCCACCGCCTGTGGTGCCCCAGTAGTTAAAACGGGCGTTAAACTCCATTAAAAAGTGTGTGCAGAATTTGTAAATGGGAAAATTTAATTTTTCAGTGTAAGTTGTATTTTTAACTAGACGAAAGAGAGAGGGGGAAAAAAACTAAATCAGAAAACTAAGTAAACTGGGAATCGAATGCTAGATCATGAAAATAAATCACTGAAGTGTAAATTAGCCCAGAGGTTAAGAAAACTTCGAAAAATACCCTATGCAGTATATAACTTCAGGAATCGAACTTATTCCATTTGGTTGACAATCAAAGGTACGTTGACAATTTAGTGTTAAAGGAATGAAGAGAACGATAATATTTGTGCTGAAGAAGCAGAGCACAATAAGAGAGACACAAAATGATCTTTAGAAAGCAACCAACTGTTGAGAGGTCGGTATCTATGGCAACATCTTGATTCCGTTTCCGAGTTGCAGAAAATTACTTACGTAACCCAGTTTTCTATTTCAGTAATGTCAGACATGCGCGACATTTTCAACGCCCTGTAATGCGTTTTCCACGTTTTCATTTTCCGCACAATTTCATGTGCATCTATCTCTCTTCTCTGCGGCAAGCAACTGCGGTCGGTTAGTTTCCAACCCGTGGACAGCAACTACGCAGACGATCTGAAATTTTTCTCAGCATCGGCCATGGGCGACCAAGGTATTGGCAAGGTAATATTTTTTACGTCCGGTACAGCTGTCTCAGGCTTTCATTTGAAATGTTAAGTCACTGTTTAAAATATTTTATTTAACACAGCTTTCTAAAGCAGACTTTTGCGGGATTTCCATAAAACTGAGTATCGTTCAGAGATGGAAAACCTTGATTAACGCCAAAGGAAATTCGTGTCAAATTTATGGTAATAGTTCTTCAACAATTAAAAATGACTTTACCAATCTTGATACTTGATAGTGCAATAACAGCAAAATTCATTGAACAAATACATTACATGGTGTTAGATGTGAATTAAAGTGCATGAAATTGCAGAGACTTGAAGAATTGCATATGAAAAATGTTAAGATCGTATGGAAATATCGCAACAAATCTGGAGCGTTTCATCAGCTACAGAACTGATTTAGTACTGTGGATGAGATCTGAATTCATCGTCACACATACTGCAGTCAAAACAATGAGTAGGAGCCGGTTGTTTAGCGCCAAGGAGACAAGAATCGGTTCCTTCAGCGGGAAAGGTTATGCCACCAGTCTTTTGACTGCAGACGCTAAAGAAAGTTTACTAATTGATTATCTTCAGAAGGGAAGAACCAAAATTACAAACTAAGTAGATGAAAAAAATCGTGAGAAAAGAAGTGGCTTGCAGAAGAAAAGACCACCAATCATCAAAACACCTGCTCAAAAAATTGTTTCAGAGAAGGGGAACATTCAATGTTGTGAAATATGAATTGTTGGATCATTCACTCTACTACTATCCAGATTCGGTTGTAGAGATGATTATAACTGTAGAGGAACATTTTGCGGACATTCCAGAAAACCACTTTAAAGACGGGATAATACCACTGAAGCGTCTCTATTTCACACCGCCGTCATATATGAAGGTTTCTGTCTTGGGTTCCATATAGAAAGTTAAGAATCAAATAATTTCTAACTAATAAACACAATTATAAGTATATACCCCAAAATGATGTGCTAACAATATTACAGAAACTGTTTGGGTTTCACCATGAGTTAAACTCTTACAAAAAATAGTATACACATAGTAAGTGCTATTCAGAACTCACATACTTCTTTATTAGGCATTGAAATTATGTGCCTATTGTATTGGATGGCATTAGTAGAGAAAGAGAAGAAATTTTCAGTACTTCAGCCGAGCTAAAAGGTGGGTCGTTTGTGCGTTCGCCTCAAAAGAGGCACATTCGGGAGGAAGGGAAGAAGTAAGGGAGACACCTGGAGGCTATGATCCAGGGATGGTGAGGCATAGTTTTCAGATAGAGCATCCCAACACAGACGGAGCTCCCTTTTCCCTCCTAAGAATTCATGCCCCTCTGCCATACGAGGCAGAAACCTTTCCTAACCACAAGCCACCGCCGCGCCTTATGCAAAACCAGTAACCTCGCCTGGTACTTTCGGCTCTGTAACGACCCAATAAAATGAAATGAGGTAAATTAGAAAGTGGAAGGAAAGACTCACGCGAGCATTCGCCTAAGCGACCAAAGGAAACCACGAAATGGCCGATACCAAAAGGTTTGAAACTGAGAGTCCCATACGAGTCCCAATCATTACTGCCTGAGCAACCACGCTCGGTAGTCGGTATCGTATATTGACATCAAGTTATCGAGTTCAAGCTGATTACTTTTTTTCTCCTTTTTTTTTTTTTTTTTTTTTTTTTTTACTATAGTGCATCGCATATGCCTACTTTTTATTTTTGATGTTTTTATTTAACTACTTTTTAGTTAAATTTTAATTAAATTTATTTAAATTAAATTTTATTGAAACTTTATATGTTTACGAAAATCGTTTCCTTGTTTTAGTCGGCAGACCGGGAGGCTGGGTTTTAATTCCCGGTCCTTGCTTAGGAAATGTTCTAAATTAGGGAGGTCTGGAATGGGGTCCACCCAGCCTCGTGAGGGTAATTGGAAAGTTGCCTGATAAGAGGTGACGTTCTTCGATCTAGAGATGCGCGTAGCAGGCACTGCCTGATCACATGTACCCTGCAATGCTACACTCTATCAATTAAGTCGCGAGACCAAGATAGAGGAAGCAGAGGTCGCTGCGGCAGGTCCCCGTTATATTTTATTTAAATTTATTACATTGAATTGATTATTTTGTTTAATAAACGTCTGTGACAACCCTGGCATAGCTATTCATTAAACAAGCTGTGTACCTTGACATAAGAATTCCCAAACAATTCGTACAAAAGTTTAGTTTATGTTCATCACGCACCGTTTTCTGATATTTCAATCAACATGATTTTGTCTTACGATTTTTAGGTTTTGGGCTTACAGATCACTTTCCTTGTTTAAGTTTTGCATTCGGAATGCAGCCTTCTTCTTCATCCCCAGGTATTTCAGTCACACTCTTCATTGTAGTTCTTAATTCATGAGGCTCGTTCACTCATATATTCATTGGCAGTGGTTCTTCCTTTCGCCTTCCTTATCTGTATAATGAATGAATGGTGTTTAACTCCCGTTTTTACTACTGAAGCATCACAGGCGGTGGGCACTAATGATACATGAAATGAAATGATAAATTGGGAAAGGATTTTTAAGGAAAGAAATGTTCCAGGCCTAAGTTTAGGGTACCTCCCCGGCATTTGCCATTTATGAGGAAACCCTGGAAAAAACTTCAGTCAGGGAGGACGTAAGGCGGGATTCGAACCCCAGACTCCCGCTCACGAGTCAACGCCTTAATGACCTCGGCCACCTGTGGTGGTCCTTACCTTTATATGGAATGACATTTGTCGTATAATAAGTTTTAGAAACATTGTTTATCATTTTTATGCCATACTTATCAGGTTTGGAGGGAATATATACCACATATGAACAATCATCTCGAAACTCTAAAAACTGTTGTCTATTGTACAATATTCTCAAGGGTGTAACTCTGTGTGCGGTTCCTATGAACGACTTCCAAAATGTTCGGTTTTCATTCTTACCCATTATTACATTTGCACGAATGTCGCATTCATTTTCATTTTCTGTTGAAGAACTTTGTTCATCACAATATTAGATTCACTGTCTAGTTATCATCCTGAATTCTCTATTACTGTTACACTAATATCCATCTATGATATTCCTAATAGTTTCTTCGAAGCCATCTCTAAGAGAATTAAGATGTAATATATCTATTTATAATACCGTTAAAATAAGCAAAGTAGAATACTCTTCAACTGTAAGCAAATATCACAAATGCATACACGGATGCTATAGAACCACATAGTCATAATTACCTTCAATAATTTTTAAATTGCAGTGAGAATCAATAACACAACTGTCTGCAATAACGTCCACATCATTACTGAAAATACATGGAAATAGAGACAGGTGTAACAATACATCACTTTTATCAACTAAAAATTTATACCACTGAAGCAATCAGGGATTAAGACGGAAGATACAAAAGCACACGCAGCTGTTGCAGGCATGTACTTAAACTCAATGACACTAAGGGCGTGTTTGTATTCCGTGTGAGTAAAAATACAACTATTTCAAAACTACGTACCCAGTTTTCAAACACCAACATAAGTATCTTCCAATTGATGCACCAGCTTATGGCAAATACCAAATACTGTAACACTTTGAAAATATGGCAACCAGTATCAGGAGATCGCCATTATACAGACTAAGCAGGAAGCAAATTCTAATATTCTAAAATTTTGTATTACACATGACACATGGCTATGTTATAAATAGACTGTCAGGGAATAGTTAAAAATATCAAGCTCTCCCACACACTTTAAATATTAATTAAATATCTATATAAAGCATATTTGCCAATCTTTTAATATAATATGTCGTTTCAAAAAGCAGTTTGTCCGCAAATATAAACGTTCAGGAATCAGAAAAAATGCACAGCAACCAAACTAAAGAGATAAACAAAAATAAAAAATGTAACTTTCGAGATCAAGACCTTACACAGCTATGAGGTTAAAAAAATCAATTGTTATAATGTTCGGGTACAATCCCCAAAAAATACTTGGAAAAGTTGCATCGAACTTATGGACTTATTGATGTTTGAAACAACATGTACAACTTTTAAACAAATATTTCATTATTTAACCACTTTTAATGGTATCTTAAGAAGGTGGTTAATCTACAACATCCCAAACCCTTCTTCCTCTTCATCAACAAAATCATTATCTTCATCAGTATCTTGTACCGTCTGATCAACGACACCAAGATAAAAATTCATTTAGTGCGGACTTCTCTAATTATCACCAAATCTCTGCTACAGTAACTTGTCTACCTCATTCCTTTTTGCAGGTTTAACAGTGGATATGAATGTCACAGTAACTGTGGATCACAAACATGTTGCACTGAACGTCCCCTTTTCGAAACTGATTAGAATTTTGGAAGGACCATCTAATCTACAAGCAGGTTCCATTTTTACAGGGATATTGACCTTTCCTGTTTTTTCTGATTTCTCTAACATGATCCTCTTCATATCCCTAATGCCATCTAACCTTTTATCACTTTAGACAAATACTTAGAATCCAGAACAGTCCGATCTTTACCCAATAAATGAATAGTGCCTACTTTTCTATAACTTTCATGGTATTCTTCTGGTGTTTTTATTTCAGACATCTTTCGGAACTCTTTATGTAGTTTCGAACATCTATCTGGGGGAAGAAATAATGCCCCGAGACTGTAAAAACCATTGAAACATTCTTTATCTGTGGAGACAATGTGATTGTTTCGGTTTTGTTCACCGCACCCATCACAGAAAAGTCTTGCAATTGTAGTAGAAGGATAAAATTGGAATTTACTAAGAAAATCAGAACATGAGACACCACGACCACCCTGGTTTTCTGTCTAGCAATAAACGTGTGGAAATGTATTTTTTAAGTCAGTTATGCAAAGAGCATAAAATGAAATCTGTGGCACAGGCTGAACTTGCGGGACATCAAAGGAAAAGGAGACGCTGTTCATAAGATTCTCCTCCATTATTTTATGGAAAGTTTTTGCCCTCAAATTGTGATGAACTAAGACTAATCTAAATTCAGCTTTTTTGTTTTCATCATTGATGGGTTTCAGTAGATAAGACATTCGTGCACAATAGCTACAAGCATCTGTTGTTAGAACCAAATCCCAGAGTGAAATTGTTGGAAAAAATATTCTGGAAAAGCAAATTTTTTACTTTGAGATGATCTAGAACTTTGGCATTATACATCTTGAAAAAAAATTATTAATAATAATTTTTGAGGGTAGATATAACTTCTTACTGTTTGTATTGTTCAATCCTGTAACTTCTGTACACGTTATACCAAAAGAGCACGAGAACAGAATTTCTTGGACCACATTTTGTTCCGACACACTGAATGGACTAAATGCATTCTATTCCGGATATACAATTTAGGGTCTATATTTTACATAGAAAGATGGTTTTGAAGAGGAAAGACATTTTAATACTATGCAAGGCATTACTGCTTTTCACATGAATAAATGGTTCAGTTTCTGAACGCTTATATAATTAATTCCCTATACTTACGTAACATTTAAATTAGTACTCTGAACAGTTATCTTATGGCATGATTTCAAATTCAACATGACATTTATGGAGCTTTAAATTTAGCTTTCTCTATTGTCTTTACTAGGTGTATTATCCCCATAACATATTACAAACCTTGCAACAGCATTCACAACATACGTTTGAGATTTCGCATGTTAAAAGCGCACACAGTAGAACAATGGTGGGCTCTAGTAAGAGCTGCATTATTTAATATCAGATTGTATCACACACGCTCCTTGCTTTCAGTAATAGTCCGGTTTGTAAATTAGGCGTGCTGCTCTAAGTGTAGAGCCCACAAAGCGTTTCCGTTTCTAAATGGAACGATGCAATTATGTTTCTCAGTGCTTCCTATATAAAAGAAGCCTTATTATTTGATTGGTTGCAAGTTGCCTTGTTTGGAGAACTTAGTATATAATTATTTCTTCTAGATTTATATTAATGGTATTTCATTTGCTTACTTTATCACAACCGGAGAGAGCGAACACAGTGCTACTTAAAAGCATTTGTGTACTTCCGACTTTTAGTTGTTTTAACGCTGAAGTAAAAAGAATTAAACGTTATAATCGAATATTTTACATATATAAGTGATTTCCATAAATGTGATGAAAATTTACTAGTTAATAAAAGATAAATAGTGTATTTTATTGACTTTTTAGGCAACTTCTCTTCCTTGGCTTCTTGGAGTAACAGTAAATTATCCCAGACGCATCATAGACTGCGGCTGCGCAGGAGTAGTAGTTAACAGATTAACAATGCTAACAATAGCATTTGGATTTCATTCCTGTAAATAAAGAAGAGGTATGTTGTCATTCTTAGGCGTCTTCATGATTCGGTGGGACTAAAAAGGTCTCCTTTGTGGAATGTAAAGAATTGAGTTTTCTATCATGACAACGTCCCAGTACACCGGTCACTCCAAGTGAGAAAATTTCTCACAGAATATACTACATCTGGCCTTCCTCCTCCGCGGTATCCTCTAGAACTTGTTCGCAACGATAACCATATAGGAAAGAAAAAAACTCGCACATGGCAAGTTTGCACGTGGATTCCATTATTGTAGAGAAGAGAAAGGAAAATCTTGCGACTGCGCATTGCTGTTGTAGCTATCTTTTCTAAGAAAGCATTAGTTATGTGTTTAAGTGCAAAAAGTACGCATATGGTAATAAATGAAAGTGAAAGTGTCTATTTGTCATCTATAGTTTATGCAACTATTCATTTTAAGATAATAAGCATCTAAATAGTTCACTTGAATGCAATATGCAGTTTAGTTTACATGATGTTCCGGCAGTTGTCCGCAAGGTCAATGTCATCGTATTAGGGCAGTAGAGAAGACACCTTCAGATGTGTGACGTAAGCTGAGTGCAGAGATATCGTGCGTTGGGTCTACCTATTTAAAGTCAAAAGCTTACTCCTATGCACGTAGTGGTGTAGAGATGGTTTGTAAAAGGTTCTATTTTCTCTGTAATATGAGTTTCTACATATGTTCTGTTTCTTTTTGATTTTACCATATATATCGAGAACGAATTAGTAAATGCACATATAGATCAACACCACTCAGACATAATAATGCCTCACAACCTCACGCCTTTAGGGCGATTCTTGTCTTCCATGCACAGCAATAGATTTACTTTCATCCGATTCGGCAAAATAATTGCGTGTGTAATATTATTTTGGTGCAAGAGTTTATTTTATATATTGTAAGTTATGCGATGTTATTTTCCGCTACGGTGTTAAAAGTGTTGTGTACCTAATTACATTCCTCAAAAGAAAGCACACATGTTCAATAATGAAACTATGGAGAGAAATTCGTTAAATTTAGCGGTAAGCAGATTATGCAATTATGCTGCATGGGCAAAATATTTTATATAATAAGAAGTGTTCCCACCATATTTAAAAATTAGTGACTTAGCGTAAAATATAATTGTTTATGCTGAGCTGGTATTAAATATTCTGTTCATTCAAACTATTGATATCATCAGCATTTAATTTGTTCTTTAATTATTTCTTGAAACATCTTGCATTTTGTGATTTATTAGCAATTTCAAGGAAGTTGGAAGACTTACCATACCTGCGCTGCAGAGTATTACTGTCTTGTGAAAGTTTTGGTGATTTTATTGGTATATTCAAGATATGTGTGCACATAGGTTTGCTACAGACTGCTAAGTCTAATAGGTAATGGTGTCGCATTCTCCGGCAATCCTAGTGATATTAACATTATAATTAAAAGAATAGCACAGAATATTTTTAGTAATAGTATTATTTTGCTTCGGATAACTTCTGCTTTAGCAGTACACATTATCATCACGATCGTACTTTTCTCTACAGCGGGATGAACACTTCATCACCATTATATAGTACACAATATTGATGAAATTAAGCAACAAATAACAGTAACAAACCAGTACTTGATAACCTGAGTACTTCTGAGGCCTTGTATCTAGATGGTGTTTACACTTTCTCATTTGTTTGAGAAAAGCAGCGCCTTTGGCGGAAGATTTGAGAATTAATTCCTGAGCCACATGTAGTCCAAATTATCGTTGTTGTTTTTGTTGTTATTATTATTTGTTCGTTCAAGAAATATTATTTCTATTTTTGCAGCATTTAATTTTCTGTTAGCTGCCGAGTAAGAAACGCAACAAGAAATCTAAGGGTGGTGACCAGTCAAAGCAGGTTAGGTTGACTCAATTCTCCACAACCATGCAGCAATGATATATCCATTATTATATAAGTCTGTATTCATTTTCAGAACATATGCATATCTTTTTGTACTTTTTAAACGTAACTGACAGCTGACATCGTTTACAGTAGGGGTTGCCAGCACTGAGTCAAACTAGAAGTTTGCATTGCTTCATTTCTAAGTGACGGGCAGCATTCCAGTGTGGATGTGATAGTGGTTGAGCTCAGTTAAATTATTATGAGAGATGTGTTTTGTTCTCTATTTAAAAGCAAAAATATATTGAGTTATCTGGTGGCTATTTGAGTAATGAGTACATATAATTGAAGAGATATTTACGGACTGTTTTGGGTATAATTTATTAAATTATTCAAACAGAGCAATGCTCATAGAGGCATTACTTTTCACTCAATCTCGTAAGCATAATTTCCAAGAAGGAAAATCAGTACAGAAGGAAAAGCCTGCAACATGGACGATTTATGACTGAGTTCATTTCGTGAACATATTTTGCTGAAGAGTAGGTTTAAAACGTGTAATGGACAGCGTGCATATTACTGGGTTCTCGTGAATAGCATTTTGTATGCAAAGTTACTGTCGTATTTAATTAGGCAATTCGCATTCTGCGTGCCTGATCTGTTTTGAATTTTCCTGTTTGCGGTAATGAATATCCATTTGCATAGACGGGAAACCTCCAATGGGATGTCTAAACCACAACTCATTGTATTTTTGTTTTGTTCACATGATATCGTGACTCGACGGGAAGTATGAACACTAACTAGTTAGAGTATCTTTCACCATAGTATCACGTGACATCTAATGTTCTTTATTTTCATCTAACAGTCGCCCTTTGCCAATAATAAACCATTTAAAGGCTTCAAGCAATGCATGGTGTTGGAAAAATTGTCGGAAGTGGGGAGACTGCTACTTTCATGGTTGACGCCAGCTGTAAGTGTTTTTTTCCCTTCTTTTCACTTTTCTTGTTTGTCATCCTGTGCAGTATTTTCGCAGACATAACAATTTAACATCTCTTGACGACAGTGATGTAATGGAAACTTGGAGCTGCATTATCAAAGATGGTAAATACGCTTATACTAGTTATTAGCAGAGCCCGGAAGTTAGGCAAAGTGTTTTTTCCATCTGGATGAATATATTTAAGAATCAATTAGAAATTAACATGTTTCGGTACATTTGTAATCGGCTATTATGCATCTTGTTATATATTTCAAGCAGTCAAAAACTTTCTCCTCAATCCATTCGCTCTTTAAATAGCAGAACCTTCATTAGTGAAAGGAACGCACGTTTACCTGGGGCATACGAATACCAGGAAATAGAGAGGATATGGGAAGTACATTTGAATAGTCCTGATTGTGTCGATCTTCTCGAGAACAATTCTAGGAAATGTGTGATGGATTAATTTCTCAGCTGCACAAATGTAGCAAACAATTGCAAGTGAGAAAGATGGGGGCGGACAGCTGTGCAATAAACCGTCCCTACAACGTGTTCAATACGGAAGTAAGAGAGATGCTAACCAGATTCTCCTATAAACCCATAAACAAAAACTGAAATCCAATAAAAACTACTGTACATCTATCGCTCATTTGCTAGGACTATTCAAAACTAATTTTCTTTGTCTTGATCAACATTCCCATGATGTCCTGAAAGATGAATGTTCTGTTATAACTGGTACGAGTCCTTCCGAAATAACTTATTTTACTCCAACCACTTCAGTGATTGTGAAACATTCTTTTTCTATGATGAAAAACAATATCTCTGACAGGCGGCTGACTATGACAGTTGATATCTTCAAAAAACATCTTTTTGTTGCTTGTAACCTAGAAAAGTAGGCTTAAGTACTTTACTTTTTGTGATAAATAAATTATTAAGATCTTTAATACCTATTTTCATTAAATAATTAATAATACTACTCTCTGTTTTCACATTTAATAAATGCCTATTTTCAGTATTTTAAGTGTCTTTTTGCCTGCCTATTCGGGCTCTGATTATTAGTTGTTAAAAATAAAAACTTATATACGTTATTATTTGCCGATGATCATTATTTTATATATAGCTCAGAGAATAAATTGCAAAATTCTTTGTTTTAACTAAATAATATTATTCATCAATGTAGTTCAACTGTATCTACCGCTAAAACTAAATTCTTAGCATTTAGAGGACCGATTACTATAAGAATCAAAATTATGTTAGAGGGAAAACTTATTGAGCAAGTTAACTGTTTTAACCACTTTGGTTGTAATATTTTCTATTTTAAAAATTAAAATGTCTGTAAAACTTAATAAACTTAATTATATAGTTATAAATAGTTATAGTTATTTAGAAAACATTGAAAATACTAAAAGAGAAAATAAAATGAAATGTTATAAGTTTATGACGTAATTGCTAGCCACCGAACTGAGTCTTGAAGTGTTTCGAGAGTATTACACTGTGCAGCCTAGGTAATGAATTGTTAAAGAACAAATTACGTATTATGTAAAGTGACATATAACTACAACGTGGTAATAACATTTCTCATTCCCTCTCTTGGCGCACTCCTGCCCTCTACAGCGAATTCTTAGAACTAGCGCAACTGATTATACTGGTAGAAACTCGCTCCGCAATAGTGACTTCATTCATTTCAAATTATTCGCTATAAATTTCAAACAAATTTGATCACCTATAATAGAAACAACTGGAAGGAACATGTTGAAAGAATGGCGAATACCAAAAATAATTTTGCTCTACAAATCAATAGATAAGAGGAGTTTTAGTTGAGGTTACAACTGGCATATATAGGAGTATGAGCAAGGAATGAGCCTCATAGGTATAAACCTTAAAATGTTAATGATATTGATTATTAGTTATGTGATTTATATTTTCAGAATTTTATATTTTATTTTATATTTCCGGGGCAGTAAAATTGCATTTGCTATGGCACTTAAGTGTGGAAATGGAGATATTTAGAGTAAACATATTGAAAGGAGGAAAGAATGAAGATTAGAGAAGAGGAAGAAAAAAAAAGATTAATAAAAACTAACAGGAAAAGCGAAGGAAAATAGTCATAAAAAATAAAGCAAACCAAAAGGGAAAAAAGAAAAATTAAATAGTTAAAAATAAAAATGTAAAAAATGAAGAATATAAAAGAAAAAGAAAAGGATAATAAATGAACGAGGAAGGCAACATTTGAAATATCTACTATGTATTGTATTATTATTATTATTATTATTATTATTATTATTATTTAATTACGCAATGGCAGAGGAGACCCTTCGCTTTTGCTACACCAGTCGTATATTTGTTTGTATGCTTCGAAGTGCACTTGTTTTCAGAGACCACTAACGGTTAACTGCGGCTTTTACGGAAAAACGAGTATCACCTTTGAGTTTAGAGATAGATAAAAAGTGACCTATAACTTTAGTGCGCTTTTGCTTGTTCGAACCCAAGTGTTTAACTTTAGAATTTTCATTGAGTACTCGTGAGTTGGTCTTTATTGCTTTCAAAAAGCTTTTAAGAGAGAAGACCTTTGGCAAACTGTATAATTAATATGAACTACCTTTAATTTCATAACTTCCCAATATCCATTTAATATAAAATTCATTTAAATTAAAAAGTATTAACTTATATATGGAGTAGGAAATTTAAAATCATTGTTGATTACATTTTGGGTTTCACCCTTTCAGCCCTAACCTGGAGTGGCTTTTAAATTTCACATTTCACCCTTATCTTATGAAATTATGATACTTAAAATTTAAAGAGGATTCAACTGCTATCTATCGTTCCCTAGCAACCTATGTCAAAGCTTCTATTTTATCTCCAGAAATGTTCAAATTTAATTATTTTTAAAATTATAAGAAGTTCTATGACAACTTTAAGTTTTAATGTCACTTGCTATGAACAGCGTGTACACATGAATTTAGCAGTTATAGTCCCAGCCTTTGGGAAGCGTTCTCACGATATCATCCCAAACGGAACACTGATGGCCTCTCAGATATACTTCCAATGTCATGTCCCATGGCTCCCTGCAGTTTTGTACATGAGCTATTCACCAAAGCTGGCATACATGATGCGTGACATGCCTGCCCTAGTAGAAACATTTATCACATATCGAATGCTTTGTCATGCTAAAAGTGCCGTGTTTCACTGTAGTGTTAAAGTGACAATGGTATTCTTCCGGAGTTTTGCTTCTACATGCTGAATGTAACAAATTGCCGGTTGTCGATGTTTTATGACGTGAAAACATTAAATTTATTAATTTATATAATGCATTGCATAAATAGGGTAAGGTTATAGCTAATATAACTTAATTATTGTACTAAAAGAATTAAATATACATAAAGCAAACTCATTTCGTCATCTTTCATAGGTATAGCTAAACCACATTGCTTAAAACATTGTAAATTGTACCCACAATACGAAGTCTGCATTCCTGACTCATTCTTTCTAACAGGCATATTCAAACCAAGTATTGACCACTAGCGCAGCTTTTTGTTGGGTCGAAAATGCTGTCGTTTGCGATTTACAGATACTATCGCTATAGCATACAAGTATATAATGTAAATAATACTTTTTTTTTATAGATAAGAAATTAGAACTAAGATCATAATTCCAAACGAAAACCCGGTTTGTATATGAACTTCTATTTCACATATAAATACGAATGTTTGTAACATTTTTATGTAAGTATATAATATAATATAAATGAATAAATTGTAATGCTTTTCTTTATTGTAATTTTTAAATTCAAAAAATAATTTCAAACACTGTATACATTGTAATCTGATTTTGTGGGATATTGAGCAAGAACTTTTGTTGCGAGGTACGGCCATGTATATCATGATACAGCATCCAACTCGTTGCTCGGAAACGAAATCTTTTGCGTGTGATATGGCGTAGTAAACTTTTGAAACATATCTATAGCATTGAACAGTTACAGTACAGCATGCTGGTAAATTATTCCTTGATTATCGAAAAATGATGACCATAATTTTCTTAGCATAAACAATAATATTTATTTCTTTTTTGTGTGTGATGACACATATTACTGATTTGGTTTATTTACCGAGCTCTTTAACATCTCAAGTTATCAGCGTACCATTCAATTCGGGGCCTGACACGGCCTATAAATTTTCTGGCTTGAAGTTCTTTTACGTGCCGTGAATCTACGACGCGGGACACATGATTTTACTCCCCTTCCGAAGGAAGCCACCCATAAGATTTTTACGTCCGTAAAAGTCTTCGATCCTGGCCGGGATTGAACCCACGAGCTTGGGCCTATGAGGCCTTTGGTTACCACTAGACCACCAGGACCGACGATCACACAAAGCTTCGCTGATAGCTCTCAGGATAGAAATGATGTAGTCAAGTTAAGTTAAAAGTGATTACCTTTGAAAGAAACTCTGCATCTTCCTGTAACAGCATGCAAACTTGCACGCGAATGTTATTTTGTTCTGAAACCAGAACCCACTGTGCACAAACACGTCTCATATGCATCTTTTCAGTTACCAACACGTGGGTGGTGCCCAGTAAAATGTTCAGAATTTCTGATAATGTCATTCTCTCTCGCAATGATGTAAATGTTTACTTCCATTAGAGCACAAACAGGAGGACCGGCCGGGGCCATTTACCTTCCAAATTGATTGCCGGCCTTCTTTAAGCATTTTAAAACATGTTCGAGCTGCCCTATATGGTCTCCTGTAACATTGCATAGGTCTCAGCTGAAGATTTATTCGGACGAAAGCAGAATTTCCAAGTAGCTTATTGTTCCTTACGTGTCAACTCCATTTTGATATAAGCAGAACTTAAATATCTCAGTTGCACACCCTTCACAGGTGAGAACCGGAAGCAACAATAATGAAAATACTCTACTTGCACCTTACTGAAACTAACAAAGTTACTTTTTAGCAAGAGAAATTATAAACATTCTTTATTGAATAACCGTCATAAAGGAAAACATTAGCTGAAATGAAGGAAAGGTAGCCGTAGCAGGACGACAATTCAAGAATTGTTAGAAGATAAAATTAAACGTTTTAGGAAGCGAAATTGAATTACAGGCGTCGTCAGTTGCTGTAAGCTGAGTAGCCATAGGTTTAGCACTGAAGTGCGGTGTATATTTCTCCTTGGTTTCCTTTAAAATCTATTGAAGAGCGTGTACGTCATGGCACGACGAAGCCGGGGTGGCATTGATTCTCTTCTTGAGCACAGTTTTGACGCTGACGGGTTGAAGCTGTTCGCGAGCTGAAATGTTTATAAAAGGGATTTATTACGGCTGTGATTGACTTAAGTGCGGCGTGCGACGGCGTCCTACTTCTCTTCCATCCACTCCTTGAATCTATTCACTTCCTTTAGTTCAGTCAATTACAGACAGATAATTTAGTCGAGTTTGAAAAAGTTCTTAGTATTATGTCACGCCTTGTGCCTTCTCTTGATCAAAATGTGACAACACTGTAGTGCAGCTCAGAATTATTTTGCTTGGATAGAGAAATAAAACATCTTCATTAATATCCACAAAGGAAATCAAAAAAGTAATGAAGACAATGTAACTTTGGGCATACGGTTAGAATTTTTTTTTAATTTGGTTTATTTACGGACGCTCTTTAACGTCTCATGTCATCAGCGTCCCATTCAACTCAGGGCGTGAAACGGCCGACAAATTTTGCTCAGAGACCTCTTTTTCAGGCTTGAGGTTCTTTTTCGTGCCGTAAATGTTCGACACGGGACCCACGGCTTTACTTCCCTTCCGAAGGAAGCCATACTTAGGATTTTTACGCCCGAAAAAATCCATCGGTTCTGGCCGGGTTCGAACCCGCGATCTTGGGTTTAGGAGGCAAGTATGGTAACCACTACACCACTAGGACCGACATACGGTTAGAAGCTTAGATATGGTAAGCACATTGAAACATATATTACATATAAAACAAAAGCATAACTGTTGAACGTTTAATTTAATCAGGTAGGCAATGTTTACATTTTATATTCTATAGAAAAACTTATTCCGGCCTATGCTCGTAGCCGAAAAATCCGCGTGGGACCATATCCCCCTAGTAGTCGTTTCTGTCAATGAACAAGTTACTCTCACAATTTTGTTCAATAGGAGGATGCACAGAGTATTAATTTTATTCCACAATGATCACTAGTTCCTGTTATAGGAGTTATTCGAAGTAGTGCCCTTTGTACTTACGCATTTTTTTTTACTTTTAATTAAATCAATGTTCACTCGCATCAGCTGTGTTTCCAGTTTCAGACGTCGTAATACTTTTTCTCTGTTGTGAGCGATTATTCTTATAGACTTTATTTTTACTCAGCTCTACTCGTAACAATTCAATACAGTGCACGAGCAAAATTTACTTCTTCATAACACAGTCGCACCAATAGCCTGTGATGAGCCTTGAGTTATAGGATTTCCTTATTCGCAAACTGAATTTAATAAACATACTGAATACACATCAAATACAGCGTCGCCAGGAGGAAAACGGAAAGGAAAGGATCAAAAACCCGACTACAAAGAGGAGTATGGCAGGGAGACCCAATCTCTCCGAAACTTTTTACCTGTATTATGGAAGATATATCCCAGAAAATGCAATGGAACAGGCATAAAGATAAATGACAGTAGATTAACTGGCCTAAGATTTGCCGATGACATGATTCCATGCGCTAAAACATCAAGGGAGTTACAAACGATGCTACAACAACTCAATACACAAAACAAAGCGGCAGGCTTATCAATAAATAAAACAAACACACAGTTAACGATAAATAGAATGGAAACTCCAGTCACAATAGCACTACCACATGTAAAGGAATATGTATACTTAGGACAGTTAATTCCCTTCATGGACAAGATGCAAAAGAGATGAACAGACGTATATCCTTAGCATGGAAACTTTTCTGGTCCCTCCAGTTTATACTCTCGGACAGGAAAATAAGCAAAAAGCTTTAGAAATCTGCATCTTCCCAGTAATGATATAAGGGTGCTAGACATGATCGGCTATAAGCAAACAGAAGAATGCACTACAAATAAGTCAAAGGAATGTGAAACGCAGGATATTAGGAATAACAATAAGGGACAAATTCTCAACGAAGTGTTAACCCAAATAACTTCAACAACAGACATCGCAGGGAAAAAAAAAAAAAAAAAAAAAAAAACACCAGACTGAAGTGTAAATGGGGAGGCCACATAGCGAGGATGCAGGACGAAGATGGACATATAAGAACACCATGTGGGACACGCTTAGGCAAACGACACAGAGGCAGGCCAAGATGGAGATGGGAAGACTTCTGTGCGGCACAAGCAGGTCCACAATGGTCCAGAATAGCAAGAAGCAGGAAAGTATGAAAAATCATTGAACATCAACTTCGAAGAGAGTGAAATCGGATGAACAAAAGTGTAACAAAGAGTAGCATACAGGGTAATACTACTGTACATAACCCTAATGCGAATTAACGCATGGAACAAGAGCTACTCTCTTGTAGGAGACCTTTGCCCTTCTTAGGGCCATTCGGGCTCACCATCATCATCATCATCATCATCATCATTAAATACAGAAATAATGCTTACTCAACTAACAGCAAACTGCGACTGATTGTACATATGGGGCCATCAGAGCGAAAACTGTCTCTTACTATGATACGAGAGTAGTTCATAATTTTCCGGTTTCGCCGATACGGATTATCGCCGTCACAAAACCCTTATCTGGTGTCATACCTTATCTGTTAAGTCAATAATTGCACATGCAACTTCCGCTCCTATGTATTCAGTTGTTCAGATATAGTTGCATAAAGAAGACTATGTGTAGAAGATTATGATATGTTCAAAATGGAGTGTCGAGCTGTTATTAAGTTCTTCACAAAAAAGGACTTACTGCAAACGAAATTAAACAGCGATTAGACGCTGTATATGGGGAAACATCCCCCCCTCATATTCGACCGTAAAAGAATGGGCCAAACGTTTTCGAATGGGTCGAGAAAGCATTAAAGACGAAGAGCGTGCAGGTCGGCCTTTGGAGGTGCTAACTCCTGAAAACATCGCTCTTGCGGAAGGAGAGATTATGGAAGACCGGCGGCTCAAAGTTACAGAAATGTAAGGTTGGGCCTTCCTGAAACAACGGTCCTTCGAATTATTCAGGAACACTTAAACATGAATGAGGTTGGCGCAGTCCTCAGTCAAAAAGCAGCAACGTGTTAGACATTTTTGGAGCTCTACCGTGGCAACGAGAGAGAAGTTCTGCAAAACATTGTTACAGGAGATGAAAATATGGTTCTCTACTATGATCCCTTGCCCAAATGAGAATCAATGGAGCGGAGGCGTAAATCTGGCGAAGCACTGCCTCTAATCGCCAAGGTCACTCAGTCAACCAAGAACATCATGGCCACAATCTTTTGGGACTTGAAGGAATGCTCTTCATTGACTTCAAGGAGAGGAACATCAATGTAAATGGAGAGTGCTATGCTGGTCTTCTGCACAGACTACGTGCTTCCATCAAAGAGAAAAGGCGAGGAAAGCTGAGTGTTGCTGTGCGCATTCTTCACGACAACGCGCCTGTGCACACGGCTCTTGTTGCAAAGGAAGCTATAAAGAAATGTGACTTCAAGGAGGTCGACCATCCACCCTACGACCCATATCTAGCTCCCAGTGACTCTTTCCTCTTCTCAAAACTCAAGAAGACTTTCGAGGAAGGAAATTTAAATGTGACGAAGAAGTGATGGATGCTGTTTATGCCCATTTTGCAGACAATGTTTCTGACTATTTTTGCGGGGGAGGGATGAAATGTTAATTCAAAGATATGAGAAGTGTATTGCAATAAAGGATAACTATGTTGAAAAGTGAAATATAGTTTTGGTTTTTATCATACTTAGAAAACGGTTTATGGACCTACCCTCGTAAATGACCGGCGTGGCCTATGCCCAATGGGCACTGTGTACAGCAACTTACGCGGGCTAAAAATAATTACGGATAGTAATAGATCGATCCCAACAATGATCTAGCTGGATAACCTTTTCAGAAATGAAACTGCAACAAACTTTAACTAATATATATATATATATATATATATATATATTAATGAAACATAAAAATAAAGAAACACTATTAACAATGTAACAAATTAACACTAAAATAAAAGTAGATAAAGATAGTAGATAGTAGATAGTAGATAAAGATAGTTCTTCAATGGCAAGAAGCCATTGAAGAACTCGCAGTAGTTCGAAGTATAGCAGTTTCAAGTGTGACTCTTTCTCTGTGTTATCTTTATCTACTTTTATATATATATATATATATATATATATATATATATACTTTGTTCTGTCCTGCTTTTTAGGAAAATGAAACAAAATGGTTAAGAAATGTGTAGAATTTCTAAGTCATTAAGAAACTTGAAAGTACTATATAAGATAAGAGTTAATGCAAAAGTGAATTACTGAATATTTGTTAGTTACTTATTTAAATATATCCCCGTTACATATTCAAGGATGGTTTTAAATATAAAAGGGAATGGAAGAACCCGTTTGTTTCTTAATGACAATGATATTTTGTAGTGTTAGGTGGTTAATAGATAATTATTATTCTAGTAATGTTATGGAACTAGCGTCATTGTGTAGTCTTTTATTAAGGATTTTGACCAATGTTAAAGACTATTTAATCCTGGTATACAGTAAAAGTGCTTCACCTTTCTTTTTTACTGAACCTTTTTAATCTTACTTTTATCTCTGGTGGTGACACTTTCCTTTACCTTTTCTTCGTGAATTTCTGGAAGATAAATAGAAAGAAAGCAGGTGTTAATGACCATCACAATAGTTTTATCCTAGTACACTCTTCTCATACAACGGACATTGCCCAGTGTGTGTTTCGCTTAAACGCTGCGGTGATTGGCACCTGCAAGCACGCCCCAAAACCACGCAGTTCGTGCTTTTCACTCACGTGCAGCACTCGGTTTTTGCCATGTCACTCAGCAATGCCGGAACGGTAAATTCTCATTTCGGCCAAGGATATTTGATTCCTTTCTTATTGTGCTCGCATTCCAGATCCACCCACACCCAAGTGCCGTGATGCCGCCTCCGGGCGGGCGGAAAACTCGCCGTTGAAATTACTTTGCCCCGAGAGATAACAGCACGGAAAGGTGAAAAAATTGCTATACCCTTCACATTTCTGTGTAAATTTTGAAAAGGGCTCTGGAAAGAACGCAGAATGCCTTTCCAGATCAGCGCAGTTCGGGCTACACTTGTTTCGATTGCTTTGTGTAGTGTTTTTTTAAGAATTAATGAAACTGAAGGAACCTCATCCACTGAAAATCTTCTCCTCTTTGTGCTCATTTGCATTCTGTTGGCCCCAAGTTTAATTAATTATTTCTAGGCCGTTACTGGCGCTGTTTCTTGTTTTGATATATGCTTTCTTCTGTGCTTTGTCTTTTTTTCCATCTTGTTTCTCCTAATTTATTTTCCTGGTCCTCTTGTTTACTCATTCACTTCCTAATCCATAATTTTGTTTCCAATTCTTTGCATCTCCTTTTCATTATTTGTTTCTTTTGAAGTGCTTTTAATTTGTCATATAAACATTTAATCATTTTTGCTTTTCTCAAACTGATAGCATTTTTCTTAGCAGGCCAAGATTTTATACTTGGTAGTAGAGGCCTCCCAGAATTATTTGCCAGAATTTTCCTAGGCCAGTGTCAAGAATCTTTGACGTGCATTAGTTTATTCTGCCGAGAGTTATATTTGGCCTGCATCTGTAGCTAGCGCAGCTGTGGGCCTGTCATAATATCAAATAGTCCCCGAACTGTGGACAATTTAGTCGCCGATAGTAAGCATCGTTTCATTCTTTGTGTAACGGGATCCACTCTGAAAGTTTTGAGAGCGAACAACAAGCTAGAGCAGTTTTTCATAGCTTTAGCTTGAAATTTAAATAGTAATATGCTAGTCTGAGGCCGCTCCAGTCAGCACTTTTGTATATGTATGTGTACGCGGATGTAACTGCGCCAGACGCTAGGATGTATCTTAAGCGAGAGCATTTCCGCGCTATGATTTACTACGACTAAAGTGGTTTAGTCGAGAGATAGCACCTTGAAAAGTTGCATTGTGCATTTGGGGATCTTTGCTCTTCACTCTTATCCATTTTTTGCAGGCTTTAGAAGAAGAAGGGGCTTCCTCGAAGATGAAGACCGTTCAGGACGGTCCGCTACAGCAACAATGGATGTAAATATGGTGAAAACAGAGCTGTAACATAATCGTTTTACATATTATCAGATTCAGGATGCTCTTTCTACCCGAAGAAAAAGTTCATTTTAGGACGTCTGCAGTCTTTGGATCCCGTACCACCTCATAGATGAACAGAAAAGACGGCACGTATGCGTTAGCGTTAGAAAAGTTGGAATATGGAATGGAAAAAGGAAGAAAAGAATAAAATATACATTTAACGTCATAGCAGGCGACAAAACTGAATATGCCAGTGTGATCCAGAACCTAAGCGACAATCATCGATCTTGATCTTCCCAGAAGAGGAACCCCCCAACAAGAACAAGGCGAGAGAGAAGTGTTGGCAAGAAGATGATCTGTGGCTAGAGGCCACATTGAGAAACAAAACACCATAACTACCAGATGGTACACCAGAAAATACCCAACTCAAGTCTTCAATGTACTGAGAACGAAGTGTCCTAATCCGTTGCACTACGCCTCTGCCCACATTGCCCCGGAAACACTAAACTTTTGCAGTTGACAGGAGTCAAATGTACACTCTAGATCTGGTCCCATTCTCGAAAATAAAAGATAAAATTCTTGGCTAACGATTTGAATTACGTGAAGTCGCAGTGGCTGCATAGAAGAACGTATTTGTAACCTATCCAAAGAAGCATTGCGTTCAACATTTACAAAATGGTTATGTGGAAATACTTTGAAAAGATGCTGTGATCAGGTGCATTGAATCCAATGGGGAATACTTTGAGAAAGATTATCAAAATTATGATGAGTAAAGTGTTGTCAAAAATTATGATTCCTCTTTATTGGACAGCGCTCTAGCTTTCAGGCTCTCCTCCACATGCTTAAGTTGTCTTTGCGGGCCACAAGTTCCCGCTTTCAAAATGTTCAGTAGAGCATTCCCTATTTTTTTATTTAATTTTTACACGTTTTAACGGAAGCATCCTCTATATATTGTTTTATAAGATAAATAAAATACTGCGTTTAAGCTTTTTATTTATTCCAATAGAGGGATGTGTCACATAATATAAATGAAAATGAGTTTCCTTTTTTACCCCCCTTTATTTTAAACGTTCATGTGTAGATATATTACTTTTTTTTTATAAATGGGATTTATATAGCTACAAATAACGAATAACCGGAGATCCTTCCCTATTAATTTCAAAATGGTTGATACGTTGACAGTTAAAGTGATAAAGGTCACCCACGTAACACAATGTGGACGTAAGCTTTTTTTCAAACAAAAATAGTCACGTGGAATTTTATCGCGAGATATGTTTTGATCTGCTCTCTGTGCGATTGGATTAGTTGTCACGACACTACTAGTGCCATTCCCATGACTGTGTGAGTCACCGCCAGATTTTCAGTGAATATACTTCTTCCGTTACACGCAGGACTTCGTGGAAGTGATGATTCATATCGATCACGCGAAATGAGATTTCGTTCTTTTCTGAATTATCTGCTCTTAAGTGTTCCTTACGGAAGTAAACGGATATATTGCTTCCGTTTATCGCGTTCCGTGAAATGAAGCTGCACATGTTCGAAGGAAAAGAAAGAGCTTTTGGGTAATTTCAAATTCTCCAAATTTCTCTGCTATCCCATTTTATTCTTCTTTTTTCCCAGCCTTCTACATGACACAGCTGATTATGTCACATCCCAAGTGACATTCCTATACACGAATATGAAATCGGGATAAAACACCTGTATTTTTTTTTTTTTTTGAGTAGTGTCTAACGCCCCTTTTTACTACTAAGGCAACACAGGCGGTGGACACTGATGATACTTGAGATGAAATGATATATTGGGAAAGGATTTTTTTTAAGGAAGGAAGCGTTTCAGGCCTAAGTTTAGGGTACCTCGCCGGCATTTACCAGTTTTGAGGACTGAGGAAAACCTGGAAAAAACCTCAGTCGGGGAGGACGGTCCTGGCGGGATTCGAACCCCAGACATCCCGCTCACGAGTCCGCGCCGTAACGATCTCGGTCACTCGTGGCGGTAAACAGCTGTCGTGACTTTATGGCATTAAGGCAAGTTGTATTCCTCCTCATTTCTTAAACCACGTGCTGGAATCGAATGCAAACTTTCTCCATTGTTGGATCGATCGTCATTGTCCAAACGACTTGGCTTTTCTCCTTCCTGGTCTCCCTATCTGACTTCTTCCTGTTACTTTTTTGAGGAGAAGGGATACATAAAAGATCTTATATTCCTACCACCACTACCTGAAGACCTACCTCAGTTGAGATGGAGGATTATTGCAGCAGTTACACCAGACATGCTATGTCAGTGTGCATGAAAGGTATGCCATGGCACAAAAGGATTCCATATTGAACACTTGCAATTTGTGTTATGGTAACCACACTTTTTCTTCAATTTAAGTTATGATTCAAAATGAAATTATATACCACAAAAAGAAATAAAAGTATACAACTGCTATAACAATTTGTACATCCTGTATAATATATAAAGACAAAGGTAGCCTAGCGTGTCCTAACAAGCAAGGGGGCTCGGTTTTTCCACCACGGTGAGCTGTTCCACGTTAGTTGTTGGTATGCTATTTAGGATACTATCTGTTTTGTTTTCTGGTTCACTATTTCTCACTGCACAAGTGTCGCTCGAGAGATTTCCATTTTTCTCTTCCTCTTGCTGCCCTTAACTTGCATATTCCTTGAGGAGACATCTTCTGGGTCTGCTTTGTACCATTTTTCACACCCGGGGGTCCCACGTGGAGATCTTATAGATCCGCATATATATATATATATAGTTATTTTCGGTGATGGTTGGAGACTTGGAAGTTTTTCAAAAATATTTACATTTATATTTACCGCAATAACCTATATTAGTTCGAAATTCGCCAAAACACGTAATACTAAACACCATAAATGTAGCTATAGCATTCATAGATCGTTTCGCTATAAATTTGAGGGAAGGCATAACACTTTACTAACAATACCATTATATAAGTACAACAGAACCAGTCAAGGACATTGCATTCGTGATTCCTTGAATGCTAGGCTTGAATTATCAAAATAACATAGTGTTTTATTCGCAAAACATGTGTAGGGAACAAATTATCAGCTGCAAAGTGTAAAACTACCGCGTCATGGAGCAAGCAAACATTTCATTACAGATTTATAACTATAGGCCAGCTGCCGCTTTATCTCCCGCCAGCGTAAACATCATGGAAATAGTAAAGTCGTTCCGAATGCGCGTGTAGCAAGAGTCAACACAGAAACCATAGTCAGGTTTACATTGTAAGCATTGTTGTGAAACATTGTTAATTTTTGCCATCCACAATAGCCGATTAAACACGATGTTCAAAACTTTACGATCAATACCATTTGCGTCATCACTGTTTTCATCAGAATATTCCTAGCCTAGCTAACCTTCCCTAACTTCGGAATGTTTTAATTCCCCTGAAGAGTAAAGCGTGGTCCACTCCAGAATTAGTCATACATCTGGCGAAAAGGGGGTTCAATGTAAGGCGAATTTGTTTTCGTTCGCTACGTTTCCAGTGAATGTCATGTGCGTCACATATTTATTACTTGGTGCCTATTTATAGTTTATACAATAAGGGGGAAGAAAGGGGAAAAAACACCAACTCCACCCTGTCGCTAGATTAGATATTGTATTGTATTTATAACCTTTCCTAACTTGGGCATATAAATAATAGTAGTTTCTTTAATGCGACGTAACCCTATAGGCAAAAACTCGGTAAAGCTGGATTCTAAGGAAGTCGAGTTTGTTTTCGTTCACTACGTTTCTAATGAATGTTATGTACGTGACATATTTTTATATGGCCCCCGTTTTTAATTTATTATAATTATAATAGGGAAAAGATCGCCAGAGGTGGTCGTTTAGGCATGGACTTATGAATCGGATTCTGGGTTTTTCGATTCTTACCAGGACCGTCCTCCCTGGCTGAAGGTATTTCAGGTTTTCCTCAGTCCTTATAAACGGCAAATGCCGAGGGGGGGTACCCTAAACGTAAGCCTGGAACGTTTCCTTTCTTAAAAAATCCTTTCCCAGTTTATAATTTCATTTCATGTATCAGTGTCCATCGCTTGTGATGCCTCTGTAGTTAAAACGGGTGTTAAAACACTATTCAAAATAGTAGGGAAAATGCGACAAATACTCATTAATTGCACCCTTTTTACTATGATTAGCTGATTCAATTTAGATGGAAAATTAAAAACTACCAAGTGTTGAAAACAAAGCAGCAACACAAGGAATTCACATTTTGTAAAAAAAGGGGAATTGAAAATAAGTAAAGAGACCAGGTGGGATCAAACATCTTTCAGTGCTGGTCCGTATAATGCAGCTAAGATAGCTACATACGACCGCTGCGTATTCTACCTCGGTCTTGCAACATCATCGGTAGAGGGCAGTGTTGCAGGAGGCACGTGATCTGCGCACCAATACCCTGCCGGTTGCTATCTCGCATCTGTCTAGAGCAAAGGACGCCACCTCTCTTATCAGGCTTCTTTCCAATTGTCCTCACGAGACAGTGCGGACAATTTTCCTAACTTAGAACATTTCTAAGCAGGTACCGGTGAAGGAATGCAGACAATGCTAACCATTAGACCAAGGAGGCGGTCCAACTGTAGTTTACTGGTTGATAGTTTTCATATGTGAACAAGGCTTGTTCTGATGTCCTATTTAAACATAATCAGTCTTCAAGAATCCGACCATTTTTTTTTATCTTGAGGTGTACATATTTATTACAAAAATATTTCTAGGTTGGTCATTACTTCGAATATGTACAGTTTTATTTATTAAGCGCGGTAAAATTAACTGGCGACATCTGCACTGCTAAAACAAAGACCATAGGAAACAAGTGCCTCAGCAGAAGGGGCTCTCAAGTTCTTTCACTGTTCTGATTAACACTGGAATGAAGCTGTTTTCTTTTCAAAAGGTCGGCGGCGTCTGCTCGCCTCTCATCAAAACGACCTAAGTTTGATCTTAGTGGCTGCAAGTGAGGTTTGTGGCAGACAAAGCCTCGCCATTTCCCCTCCCATTCATTCTGCCATTGCTCCATCATTTCACCCATCTTCAGCATAATGTATCTACCGATTCTCTTTGCGAGTATTTCATAACAGACTGCCACTGTTTCTGCTGCCCGTGTGCGGAACTCCAATGTCTGGCAGGCTGTTGAGTTGGCATTAGAACTCACTTACTCATTCTTTTGAAGAGTATAACTCTTCTCCTTGTTTGACCTTTTGCCTTCATTTCGTTATTAGGACTGGAACTTAATGTCATGATCAGCAGCCTGGAGGAGAGCTAATTACGAACGTTCTGAGGGACTCTCTGAATAGGTGACCAGTAATCAGTTCAAAGTCACAGCCGGCTTGAAGATAACACAAACACAGAAACTAGCATAGTTTTGTTCTCAAATACAACATTATATTTATAAAGCTGTGACGTTTGTCGTTTCTGTCTAAAATTGTTTTGTCATAATGGAAGAAAATGAATCAGATAATTAAATATTATTTTAAATAGCATTATTCTTCCTTAACAAAAGACCAAAGAAATTAAATCAGGAAAGTATTTTGCTGTTATTTCTACAGAACGTTAATGGATATGATTAAGACGCTGCATGTCACATTATACTAAGAAGAAAAATAATTGTATATGTTTCCCTACTATATCTATCCGTTCTTTAGAAATTTTATCCTGTGTGCTTTTCTCTCATCTGATTTTCTGTTCTTATCGCCATGGGTATTATAGATAGTGTTTTGACTTATTGTTAGAAAAATGTTTTGCAAAACTTGACTATCTCGTTCCAATTGAAAAAATAAAATGATACTTAAAGTATTGCTATCTTTTATAGGTGCAGTTTCTGTATTACATTTAGTTCTAGCTATGTTTCTGATTAGGAAACAGTGGCTTGAGTTATCTTTAACAATGTTACCTTTGTTTGACACATACTGTCTTTCCTTATTACATTTTCTACTGAAGTAAGTGACTTAATTTTAGTCTTTTCTCTATCTGATTCAGAGGATAAATATGAATAAGGGATAAGTTGTCTATCTCTATTATCCTGAATCCATTATTATTATTATTATTATTATTATTATTATTATTATTATTATTATTATTATCTGTGGCAGGGTATTACATTGAAGGAATGTAAACGTTTCCAGGTTCTAGAATAAATCGTTTACTACATATAAATGTGTTGTCATTACTTTCGTATATTTATTTGTTGTAACAATTTTCAACGTTATTATATTTCACTGCCTTTAAGGGAAAATCGTCCAAACACACATAAAGCTTCTAAATTAACAACTTATGTTCTACAAAGTATTGTGTTTGGCAAGATGTGAGGTTTAAAATGATATATATTTCATATTTCTATTTTTTTTAATGGTGTTTAACCCCCGTTTTTACTACTGAGGCACCACAGGCGATAGGCACTGATGATACACGGGATGAAATGATACATTGGGGAAGAATTTCTTTTTTAAGGGAGAAAACGTTTTAGGTCCAAGTTTTTTAGGATATCTCCTCGGTATTTGCCATTTATGAGGACTGAGAAAAACCTGGAAAAAACCTTAGTGAGGACGGTCCTGGTGGGATTCGAACCCCAGACCTCACAAGTTCACGCCTTAACGACTTCGACCACCCGTGACGGTGAGATTTCCTCTTTAAGGGGTTCGAGATCTATACCTCTATAATAATAGTTTTAATAAAACACGGAATCTTTGGAGAATTTTTGCATGAAAACTATAAACCCTAGGGATATCTCATTAAAATAATATTTGTTTTTATATGTTATAAACAACTATTAAGGTTTAAAACGTAAGCTTTTTAATTTTTCCTCCGATTTCTCGTGGAATTACCAGTTTTATTTTGTTCTCTTTAAAGAAGCCCTGTTTACTAGATGTATCTTCAAGTTCTCTAACTTTTCTTTAACGAGTTCAAGTACAAAGTTGTACAAGTTATATGTCGCGTGTTTCTTGTTTCTTACTAGATTCTGTTATACATTCGCTGTCAAGTCAAGTTGAACTTACGTAAATTAAATTTCCAATTCTGAGAACTGCTAAGCTCTCAACATTCAAACATTTTGCCTTGAGATCTGGCGTTCTTCCACTGGTTAAAATAAATGCACTTTTCGTAATATTCTAATAACGAAAGCTAATGGAAGTGATACAAATGAAAATTGCAGCCTCGGTGAAAGAGAAGTCGGCTATGACCTTAGTAAATACTTTAACCAACAGGGGAGAAGAAAACGATACTGAAAGAAATGAGGCGCACGCATGTGTTAACACATTCTGCGAAGGAACCGGCATAAAAAAGAGCGAAAGAAAGACGGAAAAAGTGTAGAAGAAACTGAGAGCGCCCAAAAGTTATTTTGTTTTTAATTACGAGATTTTAATGACATTTAATTAAACCGGCCTTGTGTAAAAATTATATAAATTTGGCAAGTTATAGAAGTACCTAAGCGTTAACTACTGGAATTTCATGACTTTGTCACTCATTTCACGGCAGCAGGTGAATCGGCTGTGAGAGCGGCTACGGAGCAAATGCATCAACTTCCGAGCAGCTAATCCAAATTCCGCAGTTTCAATGAAAATGTGTACCTTATGTGCTTTCCCCTGGGCGCTTAGACGAATGCTGGGATGGATATTTCCTTTCCACGAAATTTCCGCTTTCCCACCATTTCATTTCTTGGTTCTGTTACATGGTGGAAAGTGCAAAGAGAGGTTGGCCAGTGCGGTGTAATGGTGGCTTGCGCTTTGGCAAGGTTTCTGCTGCGGCGTTTGGTATGGAAGCGGCCCTTGTGAGGGGCTTTAACTCTTTGGAGGGAGGTTCCAACGGAGAGTAATGGGTTCCATCTTTGTCCGTACCCGCTCCTAGTTCCCAGCCACTCGGTGCTTTCATCATCTCATCCCTTCCTTCCGAGGTGCCCCCATTGGAGGCGTAGGTACAAACGTAGGGCACAGCTGAAGTACCTAAATAAACTCTTTCGTTCCTACCAATGTAATCCTCTCGTATGTCTTCAATATATTAAATTCAACACGCCATTCTGTGACTATGCACCAACAGTAATCTAACGCTTAGAACATAAAGACATTTTGATATTACAACTACGACGGTAAACAGCGGACGCAGTTACATCTGCCGATAGGCATATTCAGAAGTGTTGCGTGCAGGGGTCTCTACTTGAACTGCTTTTGTTTATTATTTATATAAACGATCTTTCAGTCAGCATTAATAGCAAATATTTGATTAGCTTATTCCCTGGTGATTCAGCAATTCTAATTCATTCTCAAAATATGACTTCTTTAGAAGCTAAGGTTGATGATAAACGAATGGTGTAATGCCAAAAATGTTAGTATTAATGGAAACAAAACTGTTGATGTACGATTTGCTTTCAATATATCCAATTACATCGTTGTTCTGATAAGTTTCTTGGCATACAACTTGAAACTGGCTTAGGTTGAAGTACTCACATTGATTACACTGCAAAGAAGATTACCAAAGGCATATTTTTCATATTCTTAGTAAAACTATGAGTACAGACTCGTTAATTGTGGTCTGCTATGGACAAATTTACAGTCATTTAAACTGTGGTACGCTCTTTTGGGGCAACTATCCACTCAGTAAATTTCTTGTTTTACAGAAGAGAGCACTTAGATTTGTCAGGAGTTCTTCTGAGAACACACAAACCACTTTTTATTGATCTAGGCATACTTTACCTATTGTCTTGTCTCTTGTATGTAAGAATTATTTAAAAGAGAAATGAAGTGTTCATTATATTACAATTAGAAATACAGTGAATATTTATATAAATATTGTAAAATGATAACGTTTTCCATCTATGGCCTATAAATTTTATAACTTGCCATCTAGAATGCGATGTTTGTCCCTGAACTCTTATAAGAGGTCAATACGCAATACACTGAGAGTAAATCCTTTATGTAAGATTGATGAATTTTATAATATAGTATTTATAGTTTTACTGACGCTGACCCACTGAATAGTCATGACAATAAACTTATTTATCATTTACTATTATTTATTTATAGACGCTATAAGTGTAAGTCAATTAAACGCTTATTTTTATATTTCCTCAGTCTTGCACATAAGATTCAGTACACTCTTTTCAAAATATGTGAATACAGCGAAAATCTAGAGTCTTCATACATATCTCGTCGAGAATATGTTGAACACAACCTTTCTCAGAATGTGTAACACGTGTTTGAATTCTGAAACGGTTTTAACTGTATGTCTAGGTTATTGCTTACATAACGTTGTGGTGGTAAGTTTAATTAAGACAAGTTGTGTGAGGGAACTGTGAGAAGATAGTGGCCTATTTATGTTATAACGTACATTTATTTTGCTCGCAGGTATGTACGCACGCCACGTGAGACATGATTTTTGGGAAGCGGCGTTCCGCACGTGTGCACCAAGGTGAGTGTAGAGCGAGTAATTTTTTGTACGCTCAGTTCTTTACTAACGAAGCTTCCTTTGAACTAGGGCCGGACGGTTGAAGGACATTGGTGCTGAAAACAAAAGATATGAACATGAAATTATTTACCTTCTTCAGTTTAAGAGGTCGGTTTGAAAAGTTCTCGACCTAACAATGAAGGGACGAGAGCATTATTTCAATGTTTTTAACATGAACGCATTAGTTCCAGCGGTCCTTCAAAATACACATCTATAGCTGCAATAGTCGCTTGATTTAATGAAAAACACTTTGGGAACAGATGCAGCCAAGTTTAGGAGGTATGGGGGATGATTCAGTAATTCACACTTCAAATCTCTTAAATTGATCGCTTTTGTGAATAGGTGCATTATCTTATTTGGTGAAAAAGTTTCATTTAGTATCTCCAACAGTGTCGTGGAGTTGTTAGAACTGTTGCATGTGAACTACGACTGAAGTTCTCGAGGCTGCATGTAAATCGCGACCTCACATATCCTGCAAAAGTTGAAGTCCACTGAGCCAGTTGCTACTGCCATCTGCCTGAAGTTGCGGTAATAAATTAAACAATTAAACTTGTTATTTGTGTTTGTTGTGGCGTTGAGGTTTATAACTGTACGCAGTAAACGAAATTAAATTTATACACAGGTGTAGAATATCTACATTTTCTTATAAACATTTTGATCATATTTTTAAATGCATAAAGAGTTCTCACGATGTAATTTTTCAACAAAATTATTCAAACTTTCACTAAATTAGAACAAAAGATGTATCAACGGTTGTAAAACGAAGGATTATATTATTTAATTTAATCAGTATTTAAAGAGAACTTTATTTAAAATCATAAAATAATAAAATAATACCGATAATGTAAAGTAAAAATACTTTCACGTTATTCCAATAGAGTTAACGCTGTGGTTCTCGACATTTTTTTAGTCCTATACATCCTTGAAGGATATTAAAATTCACAAGACCCATAAATTAAACGTGTATACTCTAACTAAAAACTAAACACGTTATTCTGAAAATGAAAGTATTCTAATTAAACACATGCTGACTTTTATTAAAACGTTAGCATTTCTGTGGGCCCCTTGCCTTATCGGAAGAATTCGCGAACCACCAGTAGGTAGGTGCTTATTAGTCGAAAAACGCTAAGTTAAGGAATAAAGGTGTCTCTTTATTTATATTAGTATAAAGTATTCAAAGCTTATATTTCATTGCGCAGAACAAAATGATACGCACAGCATTTATAATAAAAGTATAAATGCTGATATTGTCACGGCCTGCTTTAGAGGTACTCGCCAAGTTATCATTCTTTACTCATTTCACCATCATTCAGCCGGACAAGGAATGAACTGTGAAAATCCTCACCGGAATTAAATGAAACAAGGAAATAATGGGCCAAGGTAATCACTGAAAACACAAAACGAATACTCCTAAATTCAGCTATATAATTTTATTAACATAAGTAATAATTGCCTACACTAGAGTTACCCGTCGTTAAGATGGCCCATACCGGAACCGCTGATGAGCGACCTTTCTTTTCGACCTTCAAAGCTCAACTCCCCGAAAAATATGTTACAGCACAACGCATACAGCTTTTGCTCATGCTCAGAGGTAGTCTTTCCCCAAGTTCAAACCTGTAATTGTCACATGGAACAACGAAACCAACCACCTGTTTTATGTATGTTGCAATATGCAAGTTTAAACCACATTATCATCCCCCTCCCATATGCCACAATATTTCGAAAATTAAAGGCAATAACTTCCACTAGCAACCAGACACATTGTTAATGTGTATATAGAATTTAGGAAATTTCATTCAAAATTGAACTATTTTGAACATTCTTTGTAAGATGAAATAAAAGAAGAGAGGAATGTTTCAGGATAACGTGGCAAAAGGGAATATCCAAATAACCACAGAATGGAGAATGCAGAATAGCTGGAACTGTGAGAATTGTTCACTTAGAAGAAAAAGTTACTGTAATTTAATTTCGCAATACAGTATGACTCAAAGAATACACTTTAACTGATACCGATTTAGAATGTTAGCTCACGAAATGATGGGATTTCTTTCAATCTTTCAGAGTAAGTGAAATCTAACACATTTGTTCTAAGAACGTTAACTGAAGCAGAAATTAGATGCAAATGAGAAGACAGATGTATCGTGTGTAGCAGCCCTCTGTAGCCATATACTGTCTTTTGGGATGTTAGAGAAACAAATTGGTTCACCTCTAGGCTGTAAGTTATTTTTAATGCCAATAAATTAACATGAACTCTCGTGGGAATCCAAGGCTTAAGACTTGTCAGGTTCAATGTCATGGTCTTTCATCAGAAAGGCCTGAGCATTTATGGCGTGGCTTCGAATCGTTTGTTTTTGTTTGACTCTGAACGATTTTATTTTATTTGTTTATTTTTTGTTTATTAAAAGAAGAGCTGGAAGATAATGGGACGAGCTTTAGCGGCGAGAGTAAAGTGGCGATGGCCAGAGCTAAATAGCAAAAGACCATGCTGCAGCTGCGATAGATTGCCCTGAGAGAAACATGCAAATACCCGTAACCATAGACTGCATTTTACAGGTCATTAGTTCCATGTTACTGAGTCTTGTCTTGTAGAGAAGCGTTTTCTTTCTTTTTTGTGCTTTATTATTTACAGTTCACTGGCTCAGAGCGGAAACGTGGACATTAAGAAGACAACAGGCAAACAAATTATTGATTTCTGAAGGAGAGTCGTTAGAAAGTGTAGATGAAGAGGGACGAGAAATGGAGAGTGATTCAGCATGGGATCGTTGCCCGCGCGCGCAGTACTTTCTCTATGGGCGAGCGTGCTACTAGTTGCCGATCTCTGCTAAATGATCAACCGGCCACTTAATTTTTAAAAACGACACCTACTAACTCTTTATAGGAGTTGCTGAAGATACCGTTTTTTATCTTCTGCTTCTTCGGTGTTCGTGTATTTTGAACTGAACCCTATTCTTTTCACAGGATCTTCTACCACCTTTAAACTCACGTCATAACAAGCACATTCCCCCAGAGTTACTGCCATATCTTGATGACTTTCTTATTTGCTTGACATGCTCCATTACCTAGCGAGTTAAGCACTTCTTGTCATTTCAGCAACAGATAGGAAAACATGTTGTGACCCAACTTATGCTTTCGTTGTTTTCCGAATCGCTCGTGATTTCCTGCCGTTGTTCATTTTTTTGTCTAAGGTGTACACCCTTTGTGTGCAAGGTAACCTGCAAAGCTGTGTACCACTGCAGCACTTGTGTTATATGAAATGATTAAAGACGCTGTGTAGCATATGTGTATTCTGTGGCAGAGTGTGCTGTAATGTCGTGGTTAAGAGCGCAAAATACACCTTATTGTTATTTGTATTGAAATAATTATATTTTGAACTATTACAAGTTCTTTCAGCTTAATCTTTCTATAACAATTGTATACAGGCGCGGAGAAAACAATGTACAGAAAATTGTGTAGTAGAAAGGCAGTACCAAACTAAGCATTTTGAGGTTAGGAACATGGGGCCGCAGGTGCCGTATAATAACAAACATCTTCATTTGCCAGTCATAATAAAATGTCTTAACGTACTGTCTCAACTAATGAGTACTGATGCAAAACGAGAAACAAAACATTTCTTGCGCGTACTTAATTCATGTACCGTGGAGGCCAAAGCGTTATTCCACAACGCCTGGTCCATCTGTCACCAAATGTGTGTAGGTGATTTCGAGCTGCAAGTGAAAAATGTGCAGGGCGCCTCATGTTGGAACCATAAGTTCGTCTAATTTCAAGACAAGCGTTCGGTATTACCGTACTATCCAGTAAACTTCAAAACACAAACGTTACATTGAACATCAGACACACCTAGCAACAGTGACTAGTAGTGCACAAGAGTGTGTTTTTGGTTACATTTGGCACACACAAACAAATTGCACAATCTGAGACTATTACCTGACGGATTTAATGTTGACGCATGTAGTGCAGTAAAAAAGTTTCTGCGACCTCCTTGTTCCTAGCCTCAAAATACTTAGTTTGCTACAATTTTCTGCACATTGTTTTTTTGCGCAGAGGGTTACAAAACATTGTGGAACTGCGTCCTAAAACTTTTGCATAGGCTAAAACTCTGCTCTGCGCAAGAAGTAAACCTAGCAACATCTTGTGAAGTTAGGATGTAGTTTCGCATTTGATTTACCACTAATATCAACTCACTATAGTCTGAATTCTTGGCTAGTAGTATTCAACTTTTTTTTTGATATTTCTGAGACTTTTGTACTATAACAATTTAAACATTCTGTCACTTTCCTCAGGATGTTAGGGCTTTCGGAGAGAGGGGTGAGTTGCTTTTGGTTATGATGTATGAAAATTTACAGTGATATAACGAGAGCTCCACAATTTATCTTGAGGGAATCTGCATGTAAAGTTGTGTTTATTTAGACTATTTAGCAATAAAATAAAAATAATAAAATAATATATCTATAAACCAAACAGTTATGAATGTCCATTCCAGCATTTTAACTTTCACTAACAGTCAAACAGATGAAGGTCCAAATTAAATCGATTTATGAGGGCATATTGTTTTATGTTTTCATTTAAACTATTTAGTAACAAATTGCAGATAACTGAAGCACGATAGCCTACAAAACTAATTAAATGTGCTATTATAAAAACACAAATTTGAAAATCAAATGAGATTGGTTAAATTGATTCCACACATTATTTTCACTTTATTTAGTGCTTCTTCTTCTTCTTTGCCTAACGACTTTGAATTATCTCATTTTGTGTATTTGGCGTTTCGTCAAAAGGTATTCATTAGCTTTTCTAATGCCTTCTGAAGTTTAGGCCCAATAGCTATAAAGATATTTCAGTGGGCTCTTTTGATGAATTTGCATAAAGCAGAATTTTATGCTGCATTTGGTTGGAATTCTTGATATTCTTATATTCGATGGTCCCTGATCTATGAACTAAATGAACACATAAAACTGACCTTGTGGTTTCAATTGAAGAAGCGCTTTCAAAGCCTAAAACACCCAATACACATGGATGGCATCAATTTTAACTACACAATATTCTATTACCTCTAATCACTAGTTATGGTTGGTTTCCTGTGTAAAAAAAAAAAAATCATGGAAAAACCAAAGCCAGTTTAGAAATAATTGTACTATAAAATTAATTTTAAATTATTATATGGAAAGAATAATTTTGAAACCATAAAATATGGAAATAATGTGAAAAATCTTGTCGAGTAAAATTTTAAACAGTTTCAGATATTCTTATTAATGGACAAATGACAACATTTTAATTGTAACAATTGAAAAAACAAACAAGTATTTACATATAAACCCTAGTCCTGATTATTGGTAAGAATTTGTAGCTAACTTTCTGACTGACTCGTCCCCCATTTAACGCAACGGCGGAACTACATAAAAATAAATAGATTAATGTAGAAATGCCAAAAATAAATAGGCAAAGAAAGCGGGAAGTTTTACCATATTTCCTAAAAAATGAATTAATACATTTTTTTGCCGATTGTTGATAGTACGGGCTTTGAGCTGGACGGTAAGACACGTGTTTGACTGCCGCCTGCAGGAAACACACTGCTGACTAAAGCGAGGCCAAACAAATGGACACCCAACTCTGTTATAAGCAAATAGCAGGGCATGGTGGCAATTCACACTGGATTCAAGAAAGGTAGAGAGGTGTTATTTTTATGAAGGAATCGTAATTCTAGTTGAAAGCGTTAAGCGCAAAGTAGTTCCTGTATGTCCCCTCTCCTGGGGCCTCTGATGTCCAGCTCTCTTACGCTCTGCTGACTAATATACAACATATGGGAGAAGGGACGTGAGTTAACGGTCGAGGTTATACGTTGCTGTAAAAACAAAGCCGCCGCTGTTTGCAGTTAAACACCAAACGTCATATCAACGCTATATTCTTCCTGGGGTAATGATACGTTGCAGTGCACATTAACATACGACAAGAGTATTTCTTCAAACCGATTTCATAAACCAGGTATTAGAGTCATGTCACAAAAATGAGTAAAAATATTCATTATAGTATATTTTATCCAAATCCTTTAGAAAAAATGCCCCTTTTATCTATAATTGTTCACATTGTGCACATATATACCACATATAATGTATATTTTTTCAAAAACTTTGAAGCAAATGTTAACTATTTTTAAGTGGTCAGAATATTAACAAATTGAATTAATTATATTGTATATTTTACATTACATTCATCCAAAAAAAAAAAAAAAAAAAAAAAAACCAAAATATTTAACAATATTGATTACAATTACTAATTTTTTAAACAACACATATATTACTCATTTTCAGATTATTTAATGTACATGAAAGAAAAGCACAGCAATTTTACATAATTAGATTTTTTAATTTCTGAAAGAACGTACATTGCATGAGCAAACTATATTTGCAGAGAATGTATTAAAGATGCTGAATTTTGTAAAATAGTTATGTTTTCTGATACGTTTTCTGATACTATTAATGGTCTGCTACTCCATAATTATGATTGTTTTCATCCTCTATGCTTTAGCTGCTTTTCTGTTCTCTTTCCTTTCTTGATGGGCATTTTTTAATATTCTGAAGGCTGCCTTTCCAATCCTTGCTTCATGCAGTTTTTTATTTTTGCAAAGCTTTACACGCCAAACACTTCTCTTTTTCCTTAGAACTTTACCCTTGTTATATTCGCATCATTCAAGCAAGCTACTGCCTCATTAACAACATACTATTTGGCTTGGATGCAAGTTTCAAATGAAGATTTCAGAGATTTGTTTACATTTTAAGTTTTTTCTTGTAAATACTTTTTCTGATGTTCTGGATTGCAGATGTATCATTAGGTCAGTTGTTTTAAAGTCAGGCAAATCTCCAGGTTCAGCAATACATGAAACATATATTCCTAAAAGACACTACGTGAGCGGGAGGTCTGGGGTTCGACTCCCAGGGCCGTCCTCCCTGACTGAGGGTTTTTCCCGGTTTTCCTCGGTACTCATATATGGCAAATGCCGGGGAGGTACCCTAAAATTTATACCTGGAACTCTTAAAAAAATCATTTCCCAGTTTATCATTTCATTTCATGTATCGTCAGTGTCCACCGCCTGTGGTGCCTCAGTAGTAAAAACGGACGTTAAACACTATTAAAAAAAAAAAGGAAAAAGGAAACTAGATAATCAAATGAGCCCAAAATAAAGTTAATTCCTTGTAAAAATACAAAACTTTTAATGTTAGTGCTGTGAATTAGATAAATAAAAAAAGTAAAAGATTTAATTTAAAACACACACACGTTTTCCCAGCATCACCGTACATTTTTCAAGCTATGCTCTCATGTACTTTATGGCACACATGCCACTTGTTTGCATCTTCCAGGGGCTTTAGGAATGGACAAAATTTGATGTGTACATTTCTTTCGCTTTATTCTCTCTGTAACATTTTCCTTGCCGAATAAGCTGCAAATCTGACATTTAATCCACGCGAGCACAGTATTCTTGTTAGTATGTCCTCTTTGCCGCGCGTCTTAACAGCTACTGTGTGCGATGCGGACGATCATCACGGACAAGACTGTGATGCACTTGAAGTGAGTGCTCAAAGTATCGCAACTGAGGAAAGCGACGAACCACTGAACGGGGATGATGACCATATTGTATGCTTCGGCCACATAGCGACGATTGCCGTTCTCATGCATGTAACAGTACCCTGTTAAACTGATGCTGGTGTGCAAAACATCACCAGCGCAGAAGCTTTAAAGCGAATACTGCTACCAGTCAAGTGCGCTAACCCTGTGTTTTACTTAACATGCTTTCATTGGTTAACTGTAGACGTGCTTTATTTTTTCCGGTTCCTACAATGCAGAACATGGTCCACCAATGCCCGCGATCGTTGTGCCACATACATAATAATCATTGTTAAAACGTAAATGTGATGTTAAACATCGTGGAGCTCCTTTAGGTGCATTTCTGTCTGTCGGTCCTGGTGGTGTAGTGGAAACCATATTTGTCTCCTAAATCCAAGATCGCCGGTTCAATCCCGTTTCAGGATCGATGGATTTTTTTCGGGCATAAAAATCGTAAGTATGGCTTCCTTCGGAAGGGAAGTAAAGCCGTGGGTCCCATGTCGTAGATTTACGGCATGTAAAAGAACCTCAAGCTTGAAAGAAAAGGCTTTTGAGCAATATTTATCAACCTGTCACACCCTGAATTGAATGGGACGCTGATGATCTGGGATGTTAAAGAGCGTCCGTAAAAAAAAACAGATCAACTTGCGGCGTCCACAGAGAGTCAACATTTGCATGAAATCCCCTTTCTTCGGGCTCTACAGCCATTTAAAGAGCTCTCCGTGTCTTTTAAATCATACATTTTCCCAGCAAACTTGTTTATAAAACAGCGTTTTTTTCAAAACATCAAAATGTCCCATGCAGTACCGTTTTTGTTTAAATTCAATTAAATTTTCGTGCAGATGGGTCCATTGTAATATACTATGCAACAGAATACATGCTAACCCAAAATGACATAGTAAATATTTTCTATGAAAAAATTATTTAATTTTAAAGATAAAATTTTATACATTAAAATTACCACCGTTCACTGATCAAATTTATTTAAAATATCTTGCTATACAATTGTTGTATATGAATCAGCTCCAAATGCAAAAATGCCAACCAATTTTCTCAACCCATGAGCCACATGGGACATATTTTCGTAATAAAATTTATGAAATAATTTGTAACTTGCAAAGTATTTATCCAATTTGAATGAAATTTGGTATGCCTATTCACTTAATAGCAATGGAATTACAGTAAGGATTTCAGAAAAATCCATTCAAAAATGTGGGACTTTGAAAATTTACTCCTAGTGTCCATTAAGTGTAGGGATAATATTTATTTAATTTTATATAAATTTATGGAAATTTATTTGCTTTAAATCATACACATAAGGAGTCCAACACTAAGAATTATTTATGTTAGTGTCGTCAGCTAAACAGTGTTAGCTAAATCTCTGATTGATAATAAAGTTAGTAGAATTAGTATTTATCCTTATGGGACTTTACTTTTAATTATTCCTCACTGTTATTAGTATTCATCACCGATGGTTTTCCTGCAAGTCTTATCGTTCTCTCTCTGTCCATTAACTGAACAATAAGAAAGACTAATGAAATACAACTGCTCTATTTTGGGCTCTTTATAGCGAACTATCATTGCAGATGTCAAATTGAGTCACTACATAGAATATTTAGCGCTGACCTGATGCAGGTATAATTATTAAATACCTCTTTATCTATATACAACTCACGTGACAGGATGTGGTAATGTCTGTCTGCTGCTACTTGGGTTAGCCTGTACAGTCCACGAGCAAACGTTAAAACGATCACGTGTCAGTTGTGCGTTTGAGGAACGTTTCGTGTCAGACAACGGAGCCGACTGAAACAGTGATTAGCAAAGAAAAGAAATTGGCGTGCGTACTTATATGTGTACAGAATTATAAGTTATTTAAAACTAAGGGATACTGCAGTTCTTGGCGTATCGCTACCAACCCCTGGGTGTGTTAAGCGAAAGATTTTTCTTTACCTGCACCTTTGCTTCATTTTCTCTTCTTTTTATGTCCATTGTTTATTTTTCTCTTAGTGCTTTAGTTTCCCTTATTTCTCGTTATCCTCAAGGTTTCGGTTTCTTCTTCTTCATCTTCTCCCTTCTGCCTCTCGTCTTTATATTTTTCCATTTCCACTTTTCGCTGTTTTCTTATTTTCTTTTCTATCCATGCCATCTTTCTTCTAATGTGATTTGCTTTATTCGTCTTCATATATTTCTTATCCTTCTCTTTATGATCTCGATTTCCTCTTGCTGGTCGTCTATTTTCTTCCTTGACCTCCGTTTGTTTGGGCTTCTCACCACTTTCTTCTCTGTCTTCCTATTTGTCTTCAGCTTTACCCTCATATTTGTTTTATTTATTTCTTCCTTCATAACTTTTTTTCTGATCTTTTTCATTCCTACCATCTTCCATGTTCTGGTGTTTTTTTATTTCCCTTCCTCTCCTTATCGGTTCCTCTCCTCCTCTTTGTCCTCTTACTACTCGCTCCTTGTTATTTCCTTCTTTTAATCTTCTTTCCATGTCCCTTTTCTTTCTCATTCTAGCTTCTCTTAATTTATCCTTTCTCTCGTTTTCTTCTCCTTTATCGTCATTTCTTGTTTTACTCTACTCCTTTTTAATGTTGCTTCTTTACCTTTTGGTATTATTTTTCTTTATCACTCTTCCCTCTTCTCTTAAAAAGAGAAAGGAAGAACAAACAAAACCGGAAAAATAAATCGGTTATAGACCATTTTCTTATCTGATATTAATGGTTGCATTCGTTTTTCTGTAAAATGCTACAGTTGCTCACTAGAGGGATTTCTACGCTGAAGGTCTGCCTCGCCAGTCTAGATGATACAGGCGCTAGTATCGCAAGTGATATATGTCTTCAAAGACTTGTACTGGTCAACTGAAACATCATCACCATTGAATTTATAAATAAGTAAATGACCTATAAATGAATTTAAACGCGGTTTGGTTTGCTCGAACCCAAGATTCTCCTTGTTAGACGTCGAAATGGCGTCTGTCGGTCCTGGTGGTGTAGTGATAACCATATTTGCCTCGTAAACCCAAAATCGCGGGTTCAATCCCGGGTGTAAAAATCCTAATTATGGCTTACTTCGGAAGGGAAGTAAGGCCATATCGTACATTTATGGCACGAAAAAGAACCTCAAGCCTGAATAAAGAGGCCTCTAAGCAAAAGTTATAGGCCGCTTCACGCCCTGAATTGAAAGGGATACTAACGACCATAGATATTTTCTTCAGATGGCAGATAACCTGCTAATTTAGTTGCTATTGTTCAAATATCTTTCCTCGCACTGAAAAGACAAACTCGACAACTTTTTAGGTTTCTACAGGGTCCAGGATATTTTACCATTAGAAAGAGGGCTAAAATTCTTTGTACCATTTTGGATGTTAAAAATAGTATTGCAGCATAATTCCTCTCACTATGAATGGCGCTACAATTGCAGTCGTGCTGTTGCGGTAAGGCAGGGTTCATACACGTGAAAGCGAGGGCAGCTTATAGTCGTGATATGAACGGAGTGAAGGAGCAGCGGTCAAGATCTCGCACGGTTCACACGTCCTTCCAAGTGCCTGAAGGACGCACCTGGATTGGAATGGAGTGCCTCAGGCTACAACAGGTGCAGATCGCCTGCTCACATTGTTATATCGCCTTTATACTCAGCGGGATACATAAGGAAATCGCACAGCGCCGTTTTTTCTGAAGGTTTGTCTTGTTCTAAACCTTAAAGAATTTTGTCTGTAGTCATGTAACACAAGTTAAAATTGTTATAATAAAGTGCAAACACTTGAACAGCCTGTCTTCACAGAAGTGTACGATAATTTCAAAGTATGGCGATAACTCAATTTCTGCTCCCTAGTTTCAATTAAATACTTGGGGAGCCATACAAGTATCGACCACTCGCGCGCTATTGACAGAGTGTTATGCTACTGTTGTGTGGGAAGGTTTATTTATTACAAAGGGCATTATTTCTCACTATCTCTTAGGAATGTTCATACGTAGCGAAAGATTAGGCTCAACAAATATGAATATAATTTGGACGAAGTTCCTGGTGTTAAGAGGAATGACCTAAGAAAAACAAAAATTGTACATTTTTGATACGTTCGCTTCATTTTATGATGACATTTAATAAAAATAATCAATATGCTTCCAGACAGTCTAACAAATATTTCCTAAGAAACAATTAATTTGTTATTTTATGCGTCCTTTAGTGACGCATGTATAGAAACGATCCTTGCGGCGAGGTTTTAAAACTAAAACATAAAAGCTACAATTTGTATTCGAAAAACATATCTTCAGTATTGCCAAAAGCTCTGATTTCGGTAATTTAATTCACATTAACGAATGTTTGTTGTCACGATAATTATCTCGATATCTTCTGTTTTGAAATAATAATCATGACAACTAACATGAGTTGGAAAGCTTAATTAAATTACCGAAGAAAAATTATAAGCAATAGGGTGATTCGGTAAGGTAATTGCAATGCGAGAACGATGCAATTTTTTTGTACTCTATCCTCAAATCTCGCCATTTTTTACGTTTGTACGAACCACCAATATTGAACGGGAAAATGCATGAGAATAGGCTTTCTAGATCCCTCGTCTCTGACAGTGCAGAGATTATAGAAATAGAACAAATGAATGTAGGAAAAATCAACACTATCAACACCATGCTTAAAAACTATCGATTAAATTCTATTCTGGTTGCTGAATAAGGTATCAAGAGACCGTACTCATGTGCAATTATTAACAGGTAAAGTCACAAGAGGGTCTGAGATTACCGATAAATTCACGAACGTAGTGACTAGGGGAAAGCTCAGACCTTCGAGTGATATTTATTAGGACTATTACACGAATAAAATAAGAATTTAAATATAATGCCCGTAATCTTGGCATACAATATTGTAATAATTGTATATTTGCATTATAAATACTTAACCTTTTCAAGCAACAGACGAATGTCGATGGTCGTAATTTTTTTTTAATAGTGTTTAACGCCCGTTTTTACTGCTGAGGCACCACAGGCGATGGACACTGATAATACATGAGATGAAATGGTATATTGGGTACGGATTTCTTTTTAAGGAAGGAAACTTCCAGGCCTAAGTTTAGGGTACTTCCCCGGCATTTGCCATTTATGAGGACTAAGGAAAACCTGGAGAAAACCTCAGTCAGGGAGGGCGGTCCTGGCGGGATTCGAACCCCAGACTTCCTGCTCACAAATCTGCGCCTTAACGACCTCGTTCACCCGTGTCGGTGATTGTCAGAAATTCCAGTAAAAAGAGTCAAATACGGGTTTGGGATCATTTCTTGAACAGAATGAGAATAAAGTAATATATATTTGAAATTATTAACTATTGTGTAAAATATTATACTTACTTATGAATATTTACCTATACAGAAGCCTTGTTAATGAAATAGGCGAAAGTTGACCATTACAATCACTACCGTTATATTTACTAATATCAACTGAGATAAACAAAACAATGAAAACATTTTTCCATTCTCAACAACGTGTTTATTAAAATTTATGGTTCCTTAGGCAGGTTTTGTTACATAAATTAGAAAATGATTTCAGACTGTTTGGCTGAATACGCAAAGCAATTGCTTGAGTGAATACACATAAAGTTAGTTAAATTTACAATTAATGAAAACACCGAAAAGTGGTCAGTGATACGTGCTCAGGAATTATATAGTGAAAGTTGGCTACACTGACCACAAAATAAATGTACGTCACGTGATAAACGGATTTTTTCGATACTTTTACTACGATATCCGACTGTAATTGGTCAAAATTCAAAATTTTGTTTCGTTTCGTTGGTCGATTTTCAGATAACACTACATAAGTGAAATGGTCTGCATAATTTTTATTTGAATAAATTCGTATTATTTTAGAGAAAAAATTTGTTACATTTTGTTGTAACTTTTTATAAATGAAATGTTACATGGGTAAATATATTTTTTCTTTACACATTTAACTTTTCTTCGATTAATTTTATTTGTCCATTTCTCAAGAGCCTTCCCTGTAACACTCAAGTTGACTGATAAAAATTAACACCGCAAGGAGTAATTTGAGTTTACATAGGTTCAAGAAAAAAAACACTTTTAAGAAAAAAAGACTTTTAATATTTAAGAGATTATCTTCTATCCATGTACAGGTTCATGCAAGTCGTCACGTTATAACGTTTAAAGTGAAAGAAGGGCAAGAAAGCTTCGCCCATTTAATCTAAGAGAACAGAATTGAATTCATCTGCAAAGAAAAAAAAATCTATTTTTTAGATCGATTTCCTTATAGTTGCAAATGATGAAATGACCACAATCTGGTTAATACATTTCGGGAAACAGGATGTGTTCTCACTGAGGAAATGTTAGGTGACAAAAACGTATTTGGTGCCTTTCTCAAGGTTTAATGCCTAAATAAGTGGATATTTTAGCGTTTTATTTCGTTGCTTGTCGAGGAAATGATTCAATTCAGTTGTATTATCTACTATATCTGACAGAACTTTCGAAAACATTGTCAGGATTTCAAAAAATCATTGCATAAAGTTCAATTTAGATAGTAATAAGAATATTGTTTTATTGCCTAATACCGTTCAAAATGTTTTATTTGCAGTACATATGCGCCCTATGTCACTCTGCAGATATCATCATGATAATCTATTTCCTCCCATACACGCCTGAGCATGTCACCTGTGATATATTGAAAATCCATTCCGATACGCACGTTCATGTCCCGAATAGTTGCAGGTAATATAAAAAAAATTCGCAAGGGGTTAGGTCGAGTGACCGCGGTGACCATGACAGGAGCGTCTGATCACCGTTGGTACAACATACAATCGATCATTGCGGTTAGTATTGGTTTAATAATTCCCTGACCTTCGATGAAAATGAGGTGGAGGTTCATCTTGTTGTAGTATGGAATCATCTCTATTCTCATTCAGCTGTAAGAATAACCACATAGAGATAAGTCAGTTTAACAACCAGTTTGTCACTAAAACCCTCGCCTTCCATCCGCTCATTCGCTGTTGCAGTGACCGCCACGGGTGGCCGAGGTCGTTAAGGCACGGACTCGTGAGCGGGAGGTCTGCGGTTCGAATCCCGCCAGGACCGTCCTCCCTGACTGGGGTTTTTTCCAGGTTTTCCTCAGTCTTCATAACTGGCAAATGCCGGGGAGGTACCTAAACATAGGCCTGGAACGCTTCCTTCCTTAAAAAAAAAATCCTTTCCCAATATATCATTTGATTTCATGTATCATCAGTGTCCACCGCCTGTGGTGCCTCAGTAGTAAAAACGGGCGTTAAACACTACTCGCTGTTGCAGTGCGATGCAAAGGACCTCCCGTCCGTGTTTGCCACAAGGTTAAGTTTTATGCAGTTCAAAGTGCTAAGACTTTATTTTTAAGTGCTTTAATGATACACACCAAACTATGCTGTGTGGTATGCCGAGTTCCTGGCTGTCCCTTACAGTCGATCTCCTAGGGCTGCATTGGTGAGCTTTTCTGGCCTGATCTATAGTTTCCTTCGACAGAGATGGACGATGCTTTTACCTTAACGCAAGCACTGTACCTCCACAAGCTGCGCATAGTACCCACGAATGGAATTGTCGGGGGGGGGGGATATTTTCCAAATTATTTACTGGACAATGAGCCTGCACAATTTTGGCTGAATGAAAACTGTTCATATTTTTTTATTCCTTACCACAGACTCTCTCAAACCAGCCTAATACTAATTTTGTCTCATTGGGCTACAGCTTTTCAGAAATGGATATTATAGAAAATAACAATTTTTATTGTTTATTCATTGAGCATATACATAAAATAAATATTCTGAGAGATTTAAACAAGATTATAAATGGTTCACCTTTTAAATGGGACAGTAGGGTTAAATCAGAGCAATGGACCAGAAAAAAATTGGCCACAAAGGAGCAATTTAGTTCCTGGAGAAAAAAATGTGAAGAATGAATCATTGGTTTCTCCTTCTAATGTCCTTCTTCCTCCACTCCATATTAAGTTAGGCCTGATGAAGCAATTTGTTACTGCTCTGAATAAAGATAGAGATAGTTTCAACTTTCTTGATACAAAGTCCCCATAGAAAACTGAAGTTAAGAGAGTAGTAGGTATTTTTGATGGGTCTCCAAATTCTTGAGCATATGTAGGATGAGATCTTTCCTCAGTCGATGTCCGAGTTACAGAAGTCAGCATGGTTGGCATACAAAAAAGTGACAGAAAACTTTCTTGGCAACAAGAAATCTCAGAACTATAAAGAAATTGTGGAGGAAATGTTAAACATTTTAGAAATCTAGGGTGTAGAATGAGTGTTAAAGTGCATTTTCTCAAAAGCCATATTGATTACTTCCTTGCGAATCTGGTGCAATGAATGCTGAACAAGGTGAGCCGTTTCATAAAGACATTAAAACAATGGAAACCACTATCAAGCCCATTGGGATGTGTCAATGATGGCTGATTACTGTTTGAAAAGAGACACTAGTGAAGGACATATTAGAACTTCGAAAAAAATGAAGTTTTCTTCTCCCTAATAGTGAAAAAGGTTTGGAAATTCATATTTAATAATCTCTCTTTTTAAATATATTCATTAATATTTAAGCTAAAATGAGAACTACATAAATGGCTATGTCTTAGCTATTTGTTTTAAACCTTAATAATATTTTACGAAAAATATAAATACATTATTAAACTTGACGTAGTTTTGTCTAAAAAGCTAGCCCGATTGAATAAAACTGAAGACACATTTGAATTTAGGGCATTCATATTACATATATCCAGTTTTTTAATAGTGTTTAACGCCATTTTTTACTGCTGAGGCACCACAGGCGGATATGTCCAGATGAAAAAAATAAAAAAGCAAGTTTATATATATATATATATATATATATATATATAAACTGAAATTGATCATTCGAGAGTATAAAACGCCTTCTTACTGTTCGTCTACATGTTACAAACGCTTACATCTTAATAAGCATAATGACAGGCTAATAGCTCTCAAAATCTGCTCACACATTTTTGGGCGACCTATGATGGATAATGGGTCCAACTTCATAGTTAACAAGAATACTCAGGAAGTGCTTGGTGATGAAGAGCCTCAAGGTTCAACAAGCTTGTTCAGAGCTCAACGTGATGATGTGTGGTGGAGGACTTTAAGGTTGTAGTATATTTCGGAGTTGATTTCACATAGAACAAAGTCTACTCTGAACAACTATAGAGAGTACATACATAACGATTCGAAGCGTTACTAGATGAATTTGATCATTAAAAACTCTTCCAATATGATAAATGCTTCAGCAAATCAAGAAATACTTAAGAAATAGGCATGATGGAACCGCTCCTTCCTGTAGATGTAGCCCATCTGGATCCACAGAGCATTCCTCTGTAGACGAAGGTTTTATATACTCAAAACTGTAAAAATGAGTAATCTAGGACTATTAACGCTTATAGAAAGACCTGAGGCGTAGAAAATTAACTTGAGAAAAACTTGCAAACGTTTCTAAATTAAATATACAATTACAGAAAATAAAAATGTTAAAGCATCTCTTGATGAGAACCTGAAAATAATTTTATACTGATTAATCAATTTTCCAGAATTATTTATTAGACTATGCTCTCCCATTTGTTTCATTTCCTTCCTTTGCTTCCATTACAGGGTCGAAAGTACCAGAGCGAGGTGGGCTGGTGAGGTGTGACGCTAGCATGCACTTTTGAAAGGTTTCTACCATGTCTTTTGATATGTAAGCGGGCCTTCTGAAGAGCTGGAACTCCTTGAGGCTCTTTATCACTATATATCTAAGGATTTTCCTGTTAACTATGAAACAAACCCATTTTCTATAATGGGTCACCTAAGGATTCTCGAGCAGGTGTTTGTAGAACAAGGCGTCATACTTTTTAAAAAGCTCAAATGAACTTACGACTAAGAACTACCAATAAATATTTAGATTGGATTGTTTTAGGCGGAGGAGAATACTTCAGTGCTTCAGCCTTGCTCGGACTGGGAGTATTACCTCTGCCCTTGCTGAGGGCACAAATCTGTCGCTTTTATTACATTAGAATAATTCTCAATATAGCTGGCTGGGTATTAGCATGCTACATTAAAATTCATCTTCGACATTCTTAATTTAATTCATTAAACAAACCAGGATCGGGACGAAAATGCCTTTTAATCATTTTCAGTTACTACACTTAAAACGTCACGTTTATTACGAGATAAATGGTTCGAAATTACATCTCCTTTTTTTGCCAGTCTACAAGATGGTCCATTGGAGCATATGACGGCACGTGTTCTCTCTTCTAAGTCTTAAGCTCCACATGGTGGTACCCCACTGCGCATTCGCATAGTAGTCCTCCCTCTTTTTCACGTGTATGATAGCAACGACTTTGTCGCTTGGCACGTGCATACCTAGTAATAATAATAATAATAATAATAATAATAATAATAATAATAATAATAATAATAATAATAATAATGGGAAGGTGAGGAAGACTCCGGGCGGAGATTTGAGGGCACTATACTATCTGATAGAAAAGGCACCTCTCCATTTGTACAGATAGCTATTGAGTTGATATCTAGAGGTTCATCTAAGATTTCCCTTTCCATTTATCTGATTTTTACATCGAAAAGAGGTTGCTTAACTTTAGAAAAAACTGTGTTAAAATGTTGCCTTGCTGTTTTGTTTTGTTTAACATCCTGCTTACGTTTACTTAGCTCTGTTAAAGTGAAGTCGCGATCACTAATGCCGTTTTGTTAGGTGCACATGAGGAATGCATAACCTGAGCCGCTGAAACCTTGCACTTCACTGTTAGCTTCAGTTCAGTCAATGCGGTTGCAACTTGGCAGCAGCCACCATTGTTTAACGACTGGTATTGTAGAGTTTTCAATGTCGCCTGTAAACGTATATTGTGTACGTAATATTGAATTACTTCGCTCCAGAATTATTTTTAACTTCTATTAAATTACTGCATAGGAATGTAGGCGTAATAAAGAACAAACTTTCGACAGTGAGAGATGTACCATGTAGATATTTGCTCATCATTTTAAGTATGAAAATTGCTTTGAGCCGTTGCGATATATGCTATTTCTAACCTCATTTTGCGTCCGTGTAACAAACACTTCGACACTAAGGATTAGATATCACTCCGTGAATCACTTTGCAAATAACCTCTTAGGGACACTTTCTAGCTAATACGAATTAACAAGTACAATTAATCACAACAGTTCAATTTAAACACGTGATAGAAAGCATCTGCAGACACAATTGTGATTGTTGGATGTAGGTAAGAGTAGAGGGATCATGTGATAGATTGGTGAGCCACAGAGGGTAGAGAAGTGGAGGAAGTATGTAAACGACGAAGGAAGAAATGAAGGTTTATAAAATGTTGAAAGTGTAAGCGTATGTTATATGATGAGTAAATAGCGTAGCTATTGACTAGTTTAAATTGTTTTCAGTCATAATTTAGACACTCAGGTGTGAAGTGAAGATAAGTGAGATGTAGTTTTGGATAGAAGGTGAAAATGGGATTCAAGAGAACAAGGTGAAAGTGATATAAATAAAGTGTAGTGGAGTATTTATAAAATATAAATATAAATCAGTAAACTGACACATGAATATATAGATTAAGGAAAGAAAATTATAGTTTTTTTTTTTCATTGTAAAATGTTATCTTTGAGTGTTGGTTACGGTGGTTTTAGTTTGGTAGTTTTGGCTTTAGTTTTTAATTTTGAACATAAGTTTTAGTAGTTAAATTATAGCTGGCTACCAGTTCTAGTTTTGTTAACTGGCTTCCAGTTTAAGAACTGTTTGCATATTTTATTTTCGGGGTTGATTTCGTTTTTGTTTTATTAATTTGTTTTGTTAATTGTCTTTGTTTAATTAGTTATAATTTAGTTATAATTTGTATAAAATAATGTAAAAAAGAATAAAAATGTAATATACTGTAATATATGGCCTGATTTAGGCATCTAGGTGCCAGGATTATGGTATTTCAGATTTATTATTATTATTATTATTATTATTATTATTATTATTATACAGTATCTGCCAAATGAAAAGTTTCAGTGGCCCAAGTAAAGTCAAATTTATCATAACTGAAATACTTAACAATATATAATTTCTGTTTAAACTTGTGTTACCTGCCTCCTTTCCAGAGTAACACAAGACCATGAACTTGTATGCTTATGAAGCCCAGTATCTCAGTAACAAGTGGAAAATGCTGGAATGTCAAATAATGGAGTTCAATGGACTATTACAAGAATACAGTATATAATTCATATAGTGCCAAAAACTGGACCTATGTTATTCACGGATTCAGTAACAAATTTCTCTATTGGCTATAAAGCAGAACAAACAGATAGTTGCTTTCTGAATCCATCCCTGCCGGAATTGTCACTTTTCCGGTGTGGTTCCGAATAAAACTCATATACAAGTAAAATAACTCAACGGAATAAGCCATTTTCCACAAGTCACTTTCTTCATTAAATATTCATCCCCCACAAGTGATCATCTGTGCAGGTTAGCCCTCCAGCTGGTATACAAATTGACACAATGTCAGCAGTCCAATATTTACTGCAGATGATTAATTTCGGTAGTGGTAATCTGAAAGCATCTGCTCGCTTGAATGAGAAGCCGCGGGGAGAATTGGTGCTCGAGATAACAGAGTTATGATTGCTTGAAACAACCAAGCGATCCTTAGTCCTTTGTGACCGCGCTGTAATCACAAGGTTAAACAGTTTATTGGATGCTTTGCTGACAGCTCACGTACGGATACTTAATAGAGAGAATGGAATTGTAATGTGTACGCTGTTCACAAACTTTTATACTGTCGTTAAGGGCTCTGGACAAAAATATGGCATGTTGCATCAGAACGTTAGAGAAAATCATTGTTCTCCTGGCGATACAACGTGTCTCAAATTAATTTACATTAGTTTTAAAACATACATTTGTGCTCGTTTTAGAAACCGGAAAAAAATTAAACTAAATGTGTCTGATTTATGACTTTTGGGTTATTATCCATATTGTACACCCCAAGACAAAAAAATGAGCACATTCTCAGGTTTTAACTTGTTTAAACTACGCTCCATTTGGCGCGCGGATCATACAGCCTTAAGTTTTACTCTGTCATCACTCCATAGCAATAATAAGAACTACCGAAATTCGAACCTTACCCATGCCTAAATTGTCGTACTTTTTAATTTTTTAAATTTATTATTATTATTATTATTATTATTATTATTAATTTTTTTTTTTTGCAGGGAAGAGTAATTGCACATGAAAATATAACTTCCAATTTCAAACACTTATTTGCATTTAAAGGCTTAACGTAACATAAAAAAAGAAAAGTAATCTTTGCTTTGAAAATAAACAGAAAATTATTAATTATTTTTAAATGAAATAAAAATAATTTATATTTCTTTTTAGTTTTTCACTTTAGAATATTTATTAATGTGGCACTTATTTTGAAACGATAATTTTTCTGTTTGAGCATAACAACCATTTTGTTTTCTCATGAACAAAGGACGACACGAAAAATCTTAAGATATACGATTGAAAGTATGTGGCATTTACTGCTGAGTGGTGTATCAACGGAAGGTTAGATGTAGGCGGCCCTCATAGGGAAGAAGCAAAACACGGTAACCGGACCATAATGGCTTACAATGGCAAGAGCAAAAGTTTACACCCATCTAATTATATAGAGTTGCAAATTCCCCAAAGGATGAGTCTCCAGACAGCCTTCAAAGTATTCAACAAGTACATAGACGGTTGGTTGCCAGCGATGGGAAGCTCTCTGTCCATCTCGCCACTGTTCGAAAGGGCAGAGCTTGCGTATCCAGTGCATCCCGTAGCTCTGTATGCCATTCTCTTGCATTTCTGCCGCGGAGAAATGCTATTTTCACTTATGCACGTGACCTCCATTCGTGACCATTGTCGCTCACCAACTGAACTTCCGCGGCGTGCTGAAAAACCCAACTCTGCTCACATATATCATCAGGTGACACTTTCCATACACTTTCAATCGTATATCTTAGATTTGTCGTGTTTTCCATGACTTATCCCTTGTATATTTTTCCTTAAAATATATTTTGCCATATATTAAACATTTTTACTTACAAAACTAACAACTAAACCGAAAACTCGAGCCTATGTTGCCGGTTGCCCAACATGCCTTATCTCACTGTAAGGATTTTGATGATGCTTTTAGTCTAACTCTTATTGATGCTTTAAAAAAAGGAATTCAACATTTCTTCATTTGCTACCTGTTCTTCCAAGAACGTCGTATATATGTTATCTTGTAAGCTTTGTAAAACATTTTATATTGGTTTAACTTCTACTGTTGTTTCGCTACGCATGAACAATCATAGACGTTCTGTTAAAACCAAGTCTCCCTTGCCGGTTGCCCAACATGCCTTATCTCACTGTAAGGGTTTTGATGATGCTTTTAGTCTAACTCTTATTGATGCTTTACCAGCACAATGCTATGAAAGTTTACTCAGAGATAGAGAAATGGCATAAAGCGCGTATACCACCTGGTTTAAATCTTACATATTAGTTTTTTTGTTCCCACACTCTGATATCTAGTTTCATCTGTTTCCATGCATAACGTTACCTTCGATACTCAATATTTACTTTTATCACCTTCACTTGTCTAGCTTCTTGCCATTGAAGAACTCGCAGTAGTTCGAAATATAGCAGTTTCAAGTGTGACTCTTTCTCTGTGTTTTATCTTTATCTACTTTTATTATTAGTGTTAATTTGTTACATTGTTAATAGTGTTTCTTTATTTTTATGTTTCATTAATATATATATATCAACTGCTTATTTGGTGGTTTAGTGCTATAAACTTTCCTCATAGACCCATGGTCATGAGTTCGAACCCAGCCAGGGTCGATGTATTTTAGAGCGTAAATATCGCAGTATGGCTTCCTTCGGGAGGGAAGTAAATCCGTTGGCACGTAAAACAATCTCAAGCCTGTAAGAAGAGGCCTCTGGCAAAACTTATCAGTCGTTTCATGCCTTGGATTGAATGTGACAATAATGATTGGAGATGTTTAAAAGCGTCCTTAAATAAGCCAAATAAATATACTTGCTTTGCTCAGCCCTAACACAATTCTCTACAAATAAACGAGCTCCATATCGTCCGAGTTTAATTTGACATTCTCTACTTAATGCCACAGCAATGCATTTGCTTTTTCACAGGATTTGGCCTATGAAAGCGGCAGCAAACAAAATTGTAGTATTTAACTTTGATTTTATTAACGATTTAAAATAAAAACTTACAAATACGAATATTCTCACCATTGAAGCAATATAAGGGGTTCCTTATACATTTCAATTTAAGCAAAGTAAATTGCCATAATTAAAATTCTCCAATATATTATCAGTAAATTACAAACTTTAAAATAATTAACAGTGAATGTAAGTGCCCGATATTGCTTTGAGTATGAATTTTTATTAATATTCAATTTGAAGAAATAATTTTTCATCAGCTGGTCTTAAAAAAATAGGTTCGTAACTATGAAACTGTGTGAACATATTTTCTGCAAATATTTAATTTTCATATAATGTTTATATCATTTAGAACCTGGATAAATGGTTGAAAATTGGATTTGAACCCAGTCTAACACAATTTGAGGTGACGGCAAACAGGAAGCAATATTAAGGGAGAATGATTAAATTATAATACGCTTCCTGTTATAGTTACTTACCTCAGAATATTCTTCCTCGAGATTCCAGAACCAAAGCAAGCTAGAAGTTAAAGGCAAGAAGTTTATAAAACGGGAATGATGAACTCACATAGACAATACGATCAGTTCCATGGCCGTGGGCCAAAAAGTAAAAACTTTTTACCCGTGTCTGTACTGCCTGAAATTTTATTTTCTACTGTATTGACAGGGAATGGACCTATGCCAACATTATACACAAATATCGAAACAATTGATTTTTTTTTATTTTGTGGACCCAATTTTGATGTTAAGCGTCTCTCTTGATTATGTGAGTTTCATTGTGTCAGTGGCTATTACGTGTTTTGTAAAGAATGAAGTTCTGTCTGCCCTTAAATCCTTTTGGCTTACTTACCAAACTTTAGGTTTATATCTTTTTATAATAAACTTCCCCACAAGCTGTACGCATTTTTGGGATATCCCTTACCTGTGAATCGTACAACGAAATTACTTAGTTACTCCCAGGAGTGTTGCATTGAAAAATTACTAACCGGTAATTAACAAAACCTTCTTTAGAATTTTAAAATGGCTATGTAAATTTGTGTGCCTTTATAGATAATTTTCCTTAAACGTTAAGGAAAGTAGCGCCCAATAGGAGGATACGGTCCACGGTCTATGTCATTGCGAGAGAAAGTTCTGGAACCTCGAATCTGGCGCACGCGAACACGTCGCAAATGACACCATGGTGGGTTTCAAAGCCACGAACAGTTGAATGGCAGTCGCGTGTTGTGAAGGAGGTGTCGATAGCGCTTTTGTTTTGTTTTGCATGATTTCTGGGACAAAAGGAAAGCCGCAACACGTTGTTTGGCCTCTCACATGGTCAGGGCCGGTGTCTCGCTGACATTTCATGTCGTCGCCGACACCCAGCACGTGATAATGAGACTCCCTGGTCTTTAACAACACGCTTTCTGTGTCCTTTGTTCGCTCGCTGCAGTTTAGATAAGCGCTCATTTATTTTGTTTGGCATAGTGATCTTCAACTTTCTTTCTTATTTTTTTTTCACCCAAAAGTTCACTGGCTGACTTCTTTTAAACTCATACTGAATGTCAATTTATGTCCCTTTCGTGAATTTATATTCGTTTTGAGTTTTGATGGTTTTTAGAGTAACCTATGAATGAATTTCACAAACCAGTCCTGGGAATTTGGTGATACAATTTATTAGATCTTTATTGTTTAATTTTTAAAATTGATTAATTTAAATATATGTGCACCTGTGTTTTATAATAATTGTTACATAATAGATATTTTATTTAATATTTTAGAAGAAAATATAAATCTTAGAACATTAGAGTCTTTATTTCATATAAAGGCTGTTTGAAAATGATGGTTGCATAGTTTCGTGAAATTAAGAAGAAAAAAAAAAAAACGTTCAAGATAATTTCCGCGGAGGCCATGACAAAATGGTCTAAATAAATTTCGATAAAAGCGACTCCAGAATTATATGAGACCTTGGATTTAAGGCGTACAATTATATAGGCGATACAAATAATTTGTTGCGCGAGCTGGTAGCGATAAAATATCCCAATTGCATCCTACATATATGAAGGAGAAGCAAAAAATAACCAGTCTGTTTTTATAACTATTACATAATTACTTTATTTAATTTAAATTAACTTACAAACTTTGAAAATATTCTCTCTCTGACGAAATACAATTCCAACAATCAAACCAATGTTCTGAATCTCTCCTTTTTTAAAATTTTTTCAGTAAACGCATAATTATGTTGTTTAGTTCCTTATCACTATGAAAACGACGAACAAGAAGCTCAAAAATGGCTAAAGGTCATACGATGATAAGTCTGGAGAATAAGCTGGCCTGGTATGATCCCATTGCCTAATTTTTCTTTGTTATTTTGAGTTATATAGGACAATAAGGCGAGCATTATCCTGGTGTAATACCCACACACAACCCGCACCTATTCTGCACAGCGAAGCACAAACTGAAGATCTCATGCGAAGATGGAATACAAAACGAATTGCTAAAGCTTGCAGAAGGCCAGGTAACACCCAAAATCACCAAAATCTTCAATGCAATTCTAGAAACAGAAGACAATGGAAAACTAGCACAATTGTTCTTCGGCACAAAAAGGCACTAGAGATGATATAGGCAACTGCAGACCTATAAGTCTGATGTCAAATATATGCAAATGGTTTACAAAAATTTTAACTAGAAGAATAACGAAGATTCTGGATGAAAATCAACCACAAGAACAAGTTGGTTTCCGTACAAGATCAGCACAATGGACCATCTCCATACTATAAACCAGCTGATGGAGAAAGCAGAGGAATTCCATCTAACACTATATATCACCTTTATTGACTATAGCAAGACCTTTGACTCAGTCGAACATACGAGCATATTACAAGCTCTGGCAGCTCTTATGTTTATCCTGTATTATTCTATGGGTGCCAGACATGGTCACTAACAGAAAAACAAAGGAACAAAATTCAAATATGCCAAAGAAAAATGCAACGCAAGATCCTGGGAATAGCTTTGAAGATCAAAATACCTATAGTATTAATAAACCAATTATCTCAGACAACAGACATCGCACATATAGCTACCAGAAGCAAATGGCAATGGAGCGGTCACGTTGCAAGAATGCAGGACAATAGATGAACCTGCAAGATCTTCATGTGGGACGCCCGGAAAGGAATAAGGACACAAGGCAGATCCAGAAGAAGATGGGTAGCCTCTTCAAGGAACATACAGGTCCAGATTGATCAAGAGTAGAAAGAGGAAGAAAAAATGGAAATCTCTCGAGAGGCAACTAGTGCACTGAATAAACAGTAAATAAGAACTGTAGTAACCAAAGAGCAAATCAGCCAGAGTATCTTAAACAAACATACGAACAACTAGCGTGGAATAGATAACCACGAATTTCCCCTACTTGTTAGGAGGCCTTTGTCCTTTTAAGGGACATAATATCTTTATATTTATCTATTAATACACAATCCTTTCGAATAAACTGCCACGGTGGCAGAGGTCGTTAAATAGCGGACTCGTGAGCGGGAGGTCTGGGGTTCGAATCCCACCAGGACCGTCTTCCCTGACTGAGGTTTTTTCCGGGTTTTCCTCAGTCCTTATAAATGGCAAATGCCAGGGAGGTACCCTAAACTTAGGCCTGGAATGTTTCCTTCCTTAAAAATAAATCCTTTCCCAAAATATCATTTCATCTCATATATCATGAGTGTTCATCACCTGTGGTGCCTCTGTAGCGTTAAACACCATTCATTCTTTCTTTCGAATAAGATTGGTCTCTTCTGGGCGATTTTGCACCACTACAGTTATTAGCATTAACCTTACATTGTCGTACGGGATACTTTGTCGAAAAATGTGAGATGCATAACCTTTTCTGCACTTGGTTGACCTTTGGCTTTCTTTGGCTTTACAGTTGATTCCAAAGTGACCTCTCTTGTTTAGTTATTCGGCCATGATTTTGGCCTCGTTACAAATGATGCCTTTGTTTAACTATATCTGGTTCCCACTGACACCTTGCAAGCCAAAGTTGACATGTCATGATGTGGTTAGATGAGTCTTTTGTTCGTTGTTCAGCCAGTGGCGGCTGGCGGCAGCATAAAACCCGGAGTGCATATTTTACAAATGCTACTGCTACTGCTGAATATAGATTGCAAGCTTATAAAATATTAATAACTAGAATTTTTTGCATTGGCCATAGATAATGTATGATTGTTTTTAAAAAAATCTTATCTTTTCCTGCTGAAAGAATTATGGTTTCTGTAATAAGCTTTTGCCTCTTGAAGCTTCATTACTTTTTTGCGTTGTAGTTCTTTGCTAAATTCATTTTTAATCACTGTTCTATCTAGAAATGGAGTTAACAAAGAATTAGTTCAAAAAAGTTCAGAAGTTCAAGAGGTAGACACTTATTAAAGAAACCACATTACTTTCAGCAGGAAAAGATAAGGTAGTTTTTAAAAAAAAATCACATATAATCCATGGGTCAAACACAAATTTCAAAATGTTCTAAAAGATTTTAATATTAAATTGGCACCACTAAACAAATTTAATTTTAAAATCTGAATGATAATATTAATGACAGTAGTCCATAGGAGAAAAAAGCAGATATTAACCAAATAAGTTGTGCAGAGTGCAAAAAATCTATGTTGAAAAAAACAAAGAGAGACAAAGGCACGCGGTTAAAAGAACACTTCAGGAACATAAACAAATGAAGAAATCAGCAGTAGCATCTCATTTCTGGACAGAAAAGCACGACAAATTGAAAAAAAGCAAAATTGCTAAAATCAATACAAGAAACTACAGAGCTAGCAACATGGGAGAAAATCTACAAACTAATGTCAACAATAAATCATTTTTATCACATAGTTAATTATAGACCTTGGCCTATTATCGCAGCATTTAGTATTATAATTACACTAATTGAGAAACTAAATCTATTTTTAAAATTAAGAAATTTAAAGGAAACCAATGCAAAATACATTTAAAATACAGAAATATATTAATAAACTTCGACACTTCCAACAATAAAAACAAACTTTATGTTCATCACACATCCAGCAAAATATACATCCCCGAAGCATCACGAATTATCCAGCAGTCGACGTTTAGCTGAGGATGCGGATAGTGGTCTGCGAAACTTGTTCTATATTTAAACAAGTAAGTGGAGCCAACGTGTAGTTCGACTCAATCAACAATGACCTTAACCCAACATAACCTTATATAATAACAATAACGAAGAAAGGATAACACGATTTGATTTAACATCAATATTATTATTCGGGGTCACATTTTCCAGTGCTTTTAACATTTCCCAGTAATTTAAGAATGCTTACATTCGGCAACAATTGTTATTAGGGTTTCGATAGCACATATAGGCCTGACAGCTATTTAACTTATTAAAAAGGCAGTAATAAAATCTCGCATGCTCTCGGTTAATACTCAGTTATGTCATTCCTTTATTTCTGCAGTTATTTGAAGGAGAATGCAGGTAGTAACAGTAAATTTCGTGCCGGAATTCGATCCCGCAAAGTACTCAAGCTGTCTCTACTATACACAAAAAGTGATTTGGGAATAGTTTACTGCCTAAAGATGCACGGGTCTTCATTTAAATTCTAATTTAGTGTATCTCAATAAATGCACATAAGACATTTTAATCATCTTTCGTATTCTCATAATTAATTGTTTGTATTTATACATTCAAGAATAAATACTATTAACAGAACTATAACGTTTCGTACACCCTTTGGAAGAACCTCGCGATTTCCCGGGGGGATCAAAGTTGGAGAAACATAGTATTAGATCATATTTTTATGGAACAGAGTTCGGGGAGAACTACGAATGGTTGATACTTGTATAGCTCACCAAGTATATTTTTATATACTTCATTTTTGTTAGTTAATTTGCCATTCGATTCCTTCTTTTTTCACATATCCTGACTGCTTCGCTGTATTCTTCAATTAAAGTACACTAATTTAAGAGAAAAAGAAAGAAATAAAATTCTTTCTGCATGCTGCGGACATATAAAGAAGAAAATTATAAAAGTGTTATCTCAAACCTTGTGTTTATAGGTAGCAGCAGATATGATGTCATAGCTAGGAAAACGAGCAGTTAATAGATGAAGGCATGTGTGTCGGTTTATCGAGCATTGCACCGGAAAATGACGACGACGGTGGTGGCAGCAGTGATAACGGCATATGGCCCTATACAGCTTTTAATGGCATCATCTGCATAACCCACTCAGCCGTGAAACTTGGCTAGAACTTGGCCAAAAACGGTGCCATCCGGTGCTAATGCCTAACAAAGTTGCCCTTGACGAAACAAACCTATGACGTCATGCGATATTAATATTGAATACCTCCTAACCTACATATTGCAATAATTTCTGTGTATCCAGTAAAACATTTATAATCCACATGTTTGAAAACTAGTTTTCTTTATATGTATTTCGCTTCGGTTAGAACTGATATTGAGCTCACGTTATTAGGATTGAAAGTATTTAAAATATTCAATCAGTAATTCCAAATTCCCATCTAAACAGAGGCACATATAAGTTTTTATATTTTAAAATGGTGACTGTTATCTAACTCTTAGCATTGTGTTGATACCGCTTGCTATTGACAGCTGAGCTTCACTTCGCGCGATATTTACTTATTATCACTTTGTGCTTTGTTAATTGTTAATTCTATGATCATAATCTTCATCCACATTGGGTAACTTACTGTGTTCGGCATTCCGGCAATGTATGGGTATGTCGTGGTTGTGCGTCCGTCAATGATGAATTTCGTGAACACCCATCATAATTGGTTGTCATTCCAAAAAACATCTATAGTGGCGCAACATGACTGAGGAAGATCGCCATGTAACTTACAGTGAGATAGAGGTATCTTTAAGCACATCGAAGACTGCAAAACATTCGATATTGCATGAACATTTAGCAAACATTCAGAATAAATTGACCAAAGCTCGAAAAAACGCTCGTTTTAATTGGTGTAATGAAATGTTAAAAAAATTCCACCGAGAAAATGGAAAATACACAACATCGTAACAGGTGACGAAACTTGCATATATTCGTATGAACCGGAAAATGAGCAACTATCCTTTGTTTGGGATTTCCAAGATGAACCGAATTCCACAAATGTTGTTCGTTCACGAAGCAATTCCAAGAAAATGCTCGTTTGTTGTATTGGACATATCGCAAACATTCCTTTATCGAAGATCAAATGATGAATGGAGTACAACAGTTTGTTTGCCAGAAGTTATCCACAAATTAGGAAAAACAACCGAAAACGTCGCAAATTTCTTCATATGAATAATACCACCTCTCATACAGCACGTCTTACGGTTGATTATTTGAAGAAGAAATCATCGAATTAATATCTCATCGCCCATATTTACCTGATTTATTTCCTAAAGACCTCTTTTTGTTCCCGAATATCAAACAAAAAATGCATGAACCGCAATTTTAATCATCTCAAGAAGCTGTTCATAGTGGGAAAAATGTTTCAAGAAATGGTTTGAACGCATGCAAAAGTGCATAAATCTTAAATCGAATATTTTGAAAAGCAATAAGAAGTTTGTTTGTTTCTTTCCTAGTTTTTGTAACAGTTTAAAAAGGTAATTTCCATAGTTTATACCACACATTGATTTTCGGACTGTCTCTAATGTGTTCTCTTGTGACAGATTCTGACGTTGTGTCTGTTAACCACTTCCCTTATATGAAATGTAGCCTCCAGAGACGTTGAGAGAAATCACTATCCTTATTTATTCGCTGTAATATTTTGTTAGCATATTAGTCACGTCTTGGATAATCATCTGACTGTAATGCCTGAGAAATTTGAACTTTGTACGCATAATCTTTAGATGCTGGAGTACCACTTCGTTGCCTGTACTTCTTGGTACTTGGAAGTTCGCTTGAAGCTTGTGTATTAATTTCGTGGTGACGAAGTTTGAATCCCCTCAACAGTCTCTTGAGAAATGGATGATCTGCCACTGCTTTTACTCTTATGCACCAATCCTGTTGCTAAACTTTTGTTATCCACAGCTTTCGTTAACTTCGCGTCAGATGGGCCCTTTCCATAACGTGTCCTAAACATTCACTGCACACGAACCAGGAGAGATTTTGCAAGCCATTCAACACGTTAGGCACTTTGAAGATAAAGCAGCGACAGCGCTCCTAGCTGTGAAAGGGGGTACAGAACACACCTGTACAAAAACTTTATGGATGCCCGAGTTTACCTGCAACAGAAAAACTTCAGTTACTTCACGGTAAATGTTATATACTGCTGAAAATGGGATAATCATTTATGGGCACCCTGTACATTATTTTGCTTCTGTCCATAAAACATATGACTCTCGGTTTGGCGATTCTAAGCTCAAATTTCGCCGTTTATGTATGTTCATGCGTCTTGCATGTCTCCTTTGTTCTCCAGTATTATAAAAGAATGCAACTTTCACATTCTCGTGTGTAACATTTATATCACATGCTCTTTCCTATTGTTCTTGTACTGTTAAGTTCTTTCTGTTTTCAGTAAGTGTATGATGTTATTTGTATCCGGCCATAAAGCGCAATTATCTCATTTCTGCTAATTGCAGTTTTCTTATCTGATTTTCCTCTCTTTTTCCAACTTTCCTAACAGTAATACAAACATTTTTAAAACGTTTTTGACTGTACTGCCATTATCGCGATATCTGTTAAGTCAGAGGCAGCATTTATTCACTTTCTGTTGGGTAGATGACCCTAATTTAGTACTCGCCTTCCTATACCATCTATTTAATTTTACTGCTTTTCTAACTGCAAGTGTTCTGTATGGGGTTATGATAAGGAAGTTCTTGGAGGAAAATATGAAGACAGCATTTCTGTTAAGTACTGCTAGCAGTACAAATAGGCACGCCTAACACAAGTCATTTGGGTTAGAGCATTAAGAGCGCTGTTGTTTGTGGATATAGAAAGGCAGCTTCATACGTCTATCACCAGAACTTTACCGACCGCGTGAAAAAAGTCGCGTTCAAGTTTGCATCGTGCAGTTGAGAAACTGGAAATACTAGAAATAGCAGATATGTACCATTACTTACAGTTCTTGCAATTAAAATTTAAAAAATAGAACAAATACATTTATCAGTAAAATAAAATGTTTAGGATTGACTAATTTGACTCAAAAAGGGATCTCAGCCCTGCAGCCTACCCTCAAGAACCGTCCCTGCCGATATCCGTTTTATTTTTTGGGACAAACAATCAAAGCCCAATATAACGGTGTATGCACCCGGGCACTTTTCTATGGAGGCAAGGAACAGTACAGTACCTCACTTTCCAAGTGTATTTCATAATCAGTCTGATTGTTGAAGCTTTGCTGGTAAGATGTGAGTTTAAAAATGGTGGGTATTTCTTATGGTGACCGTAGATTGTTTGTAGTAGAATAATTGATAACGGTAAACAAGCGAAATAGATAAAACTGGCGATTGCAGTTACGAGCATAGACGTATCCTCAATGGAACAAGGCGCTTTCATCAACAGAACAGACACAAAGAAAAGTCTGTAGAAGCATATAAAGTTAATTATCCAATCTACGAATTTACATCTGATGCGATATCAGGAGATTTTATGGACCTAAGTAACAAACGTTATGCTGAATCGAAGAGAAGGAGATACTCTGGGCTTCAGCTTAATTGGATTTGCTACGAGATCTACAGCTGACAATTAAAGTAGCAGCTTGTTTGATATTCAACGTTGCCAATTGGCGATTTTCCAGTATTTTGAGGGTTGATGGGTATTTTCACGGGTATTTGGAAATTGAGGCTATTTTCGTTTATTTTGTAATTTTAATTATTCGTAGCTATATTTACTGCTGAGATAAAATTGTTAAATGAATAATTATTTAATTAATGAAGATGGAAGTTCGAGCACTGAAAGCATAAAGTGAACTATACATTGTGTTCGCGTTCTTTACATCAAGTCAGAGCTGCTGTCTAGAATTCGTTCTCTAGAGATTACTAGTAAAGGGACATTCGTCTTTAAAACAGTGGTTTTTGGCGACTAAAAGCACTAAAATTAAGAATTATGCAGAACACAAATGCAAATAGGCATTACAAAAATATTTATTTATTTCAACTTTTACAATCTCTTAATTATGAACTTGTCATAAAATGTCAACACACACACACAAAATTCCTAATTTATTAACACATTTTCAATTAAAATGCTTATAGATTTTAAAAGTACATTATTAAACAAATAAAATTTATATACAATCTAAAATATTACTTGAATTTGAAGAGGCAATTACAAAATATAAAAATGAAAACGGCGAAAAAACACAATTTCACTGTCTAACTGATACATTTTATAGCTTTTTAATTTTTTTATTAAACATTTTACAAAATAATTCTTCGAAGTAAAATTAAAACGAAGATGTGCTCTGAAAATTAATTATCACGTTGATTAACATTTATAATTTATTTTCCATATTTTCCTCACAATAAATTACAAGTGTGTTTTCCTAATTTTCCATAAAAAAATAGTATATTTTGCGGGTAAAATTAAATTTGAAGGCATAAAAAGATCTTTACATATCTACATACGTCACTAGAGTATATTTAATTTTGAACATATGCATAAGATAACGTTTTTTGGCAACATATTTATCACTGCTACCATAATGCGAGAGTGGTGGCTTTGCTTTCAGTCATCGAATTTCACAATAATTAGCACAGCTGGTACGATAGTAACATACATTGTTTATTCTCCCCCCACGTTTCAGAAGATCGGAAAAAGGGTGTAGACAGTGAATTGTAGCTTACGCCATGGTGAATATGGTATCGTAGACTTGTCAAAGTTTAACAACTGACATATGTTTAATTAATTCTGTTACTCACTTTAACACGCAAAATGCAAAAGAGAAAGTAATAGGATAAGTGTAAATTTGGATGACCTATTTATTGAGTTTTCACTTTCAACCAGACGATATTCAGTCACCCAACATAAAAAGTATGTACTATATATAAACAGATGTAAAAATGGTATGTCGGGAAACATTCCTCACATATTCAGGATTAAAAAAAAATATGAACATTGGTCCGAAATTGCTTTATTTCCTTGTTAGAGTTCTTTTTCTATACCTGTGCCACATAGAAAAATATTCAAAAACAAAATTGTGGGAAACAGAAAAATCATATGAAATGTTCAAAATATCCTCCGTTAATACGGTTACATCCATCAACCCCCGTCGCATGACCTCCCTGATGTATCCTGGAGTATCTCGTATTGTCTGGCAGCCGGACAGAATACGTGCACGAAGGCATTTACGCATTCGAATCCACAGATCATATAAGCATCTGCCAACTCCGCATTTGAATATCTCATTTTATGTACCTGGAAAGGGATCCGTAAATACACAGAACTGGCACTACATGCTCGGTGCTACGCCAAGCAATAAGGTAAGCAGCATAATAAGCGGATTACGTGGCACAGAACGACCACAACAACGGCGAATCTAGGAACTAGAAATAGTTACAACACTCCCATCTCATTTCACCATGTGTAAAAGCGAATGTTTACCTACTGTACTATTAAGCAGCTGTTCTGTTTTTGGATAATGGCCACAGGACAGCTATACTGGCATTCTAACTTGCTTATCACACAGTGCAAGCAGGGCTAGGGACAAAGGAATCTAACAAGGAAATAAAACATTTTCGAACCCATGTTCATGTAACATACGTTTCCTCAAAGTTTTCACATACATTTTTTGTTACACACTGCATATGTATATATGATTTGACTGCATTTGCAGTTTTAAATCTAAATATAGACATTTTAAGCATGCAAATAAGGAATAGGCATCAACGTTAAAAACAGGCATTTATATGCACTATAAAACAATATATTTTAATACAGTAAAACACAAATGTTCTGAGTTTTTTCATTGTATCCCATAAGGAAAAAGAATAGGGACTTACCTCTAGTAATTACCTATGCAATTGCTCATTTAACTGATTCTTAGCGATTTTCAGTAGAAAAAGTTGGCATCACTGTACTTATGCACCACATTGCTCCCTTATTCTTGTCAACAATCACGCGCAAGGCATAAACTACGTGAATACGAAGTTTATTTCCCTCCTATCTGTGATAAACCTTATTTACGCCCAATGAGTGATTAACAATCCATTTTACTAATAGAAGAATAATTTATAAATACACTATTGCATTTTTAACGTACGTTTTCATTGCTGCTATAGCAACTGCACTATTGAACTGATTGTACTCATTGTAGTCATTGCTAATAATACTATACTATAATGCTATTATTGTTATGTTTTTTCCGCTTGCTCAAGTGGCGAATTTCCGTATACATGTCAAACAACTTCTCGCTTAACCTGGCCTCATTTAATGCGAATTAAGTGTTCTTTCTCACATTGCGAATTTTATTAACGAAATAATGTATTTCCTAATTCACTTCAACAAGCCCGAGCAAGAATTAGATACCGCCGAAAAACACAGATTGTTTACCTATGATTTTCAAGTTTTTGAGGAGCTAAAAATGTGTGGCATAGATGCTACTAGAGCGTTCACCCATCCATGTACTGATCAGCTTCAGAGCTTCTCGAGGTTACTCAGCAAGGATGAGTAAGTACTTCTAGCAAAGCGTAAAGAAATATCTTTGAGGGTGAAGTGGCTTCTGGCTTCTATAACAAATTCTTCATAATAAGGTCCGATAATCCAGCGTAGCAAGAGTTTACATAGAGCTGGAGTGTTGCCCCCGCAGAGCCTGCGCAGGCGCATGGAGGGGGCAGGCCCGGCCAGTCAGCCGTCCATCCATCCATCTGTCCTTCCAGCAAGGAGTTCAGTCAGGTTGCGAGTGTTGAGCATAAAGGAGGTTAGTGCTTGTCGAAAACGGTGAGGCTACATCAAGTTCGTGAACATTCAACCGTATCCTACAGATTCTAAGACACAATCTCACCGTTATAAAAGGGGCAAACGGTGCAAGTATAACAGAAACTTTGGTGTTGTTATTGTGAGGGCACAATTTTGATTGTTTAATCGCCACGTTTCCTTGAAACAGCATTCCTTGTTGATGACCGTGAATTCAGGATAACTGTCAGTGTGAACAACACACGTGATACTGTGATAGTGTTTTACCGGCATCATCTTTGATTGTGTGGTGTTAGCGGGAGAATCCTGTTGGTCGCATGTTTTGACAGGTAAGCATCAATTAACATTCTTGACAATTGAAATGCTGTAATGCCAGTCTCACAATGTTTTGAGAACAAAATTTGTTAGAAATTTAGTTCGAACCATGCACACATATACTATACGACTTTTGTTGCAGTTTATTTTATGTATTAAAACTGTTACAAACGGATAAACAGTTATCCGTACTTTCAACATTTTAAATGAAAAGCCCATTAATATTTTCAACGCTGTGTTCTTAGATTAAAGTGTTGCGCTTATGATATTTTTCTGAATCTTTTTTTTTTTAAATAAATCTTTAACTTTTGGTATAGCGCATATATGTGTATATGTTTACTGGTCCTTCTAAATCATATAACCCACAAATATGATAGATGATGTAGGACAAGTCAGTAAATCTTTGAATTTACATAAAATTTAAAATTATATAAGACTTGTAATAATATATTAAGTTATCATATGCTATTATAAACTATGTAACTGCGGGTTTTTACCTGTTTACTCAGGTTCGGTTGAAAAAATTTAGTTGTTTAAAACAATTCTCCCTGAATTATGTAAATTTACGGTAAACGTACTTAAAACGCCAACGCTTCAAAATTACATACACTATAAAAATTACAATCTCGGCAAGTATAAGAAATTATAACTATACTCGCCCGCTTTCTAGCCTCGACACCCTGCTTTCTAGCGTTTTGAATTATAAAAAACTACGATAATTAAACTTTAATTTTTAAATCCCAAAACAAAAAGCATAATGGATGCCATCAATATTGGCAGAAATATCGTAATTAATTATAAGTGAGAATTCACCTTCGTTGATCCTAGTCAAAGGAACGAAAACAACATAGTTTAAAATTACATGTTAGTTCAGTTCTTTAGAATAATATTAAAATTACACATATTCTTTTTAGGTGCGCTATCTCGATACTTTCGATATTACCGATGCTCGAAAGGTATCAATTGATTCCCTGTATTACGAGCTCGATATTATTTTGATATTTTATTAATTCCATAAACTTAAATAATTTCATATAATTGTCCCAAGATACACGTGTACCATTAGCAAGCTCCTAAATAGCCGGCGGCAATTAATGGGTGCGCCTACATGCCCGGTCTCATAAATAAACGCGGCTTTCCTTTTATATTGTCCAGATGGTTTTGAAAGCTTTCACTGCAGTATGTGTAAGCTTCAAATTTCTTTGAAATTACCTTCAACTGCTGAATAGCAGTTATAAACTATAACATTTATAACAGTTATAACAATTATAAAGAATAATATTATAGATTTTTGAAAAAAAAATGCAATAGATTGTTAAGCTATCCAATTATAAAATAGTGTCGTAGTTTAGCGTGAAAGTTGATTTTATTATTAGTAGGCATTTCAGTCGATGGTCATCAATCATTTGTTATTTCAAATGGCAATGAACATGCATTCTTTTGAATATATTGACGTTTGTAATTTTTTTAATTGAACGATAATCACTTAGTACAAAAAAGAAATTTTGGCCACAAAGCTTGAGACGGCTTGTTTTTTTAAACAAAAATGTATCAGTTTTAGTTAAATAGTTTTTTATTGTTCTATATGTCTTAATTCAATTGCTGCGGAAAGATAAATACTGTAAAGTAAATTATAGAGTTGTAAAATTTCTCGTAATAAAATAAAAAGTGAATTAGGAAATACTTGTTTATTTGTTTCATATGTTAACAATCTTGAAATATCATTGAGCTATTTTATTTAATTTCAAAATAAAATGTAACATTAGATATATCGTATGGTTTTATTTCTCAAAACATTTAAACTGTTCATTTTTAAAATTATGCAAAATGAGCAATTAAAATATATTCTTTGAGTTATTAGTTTAATAGATTGTTAGAGTTGTTACAGTTTGTTAGATATTCAAAGGGTAAACAACTATTTCGCAGTTATGATTATATCTCACACTTAAGTTTATAATTTTGAAACACTGTTGCACAAACAGTTCCGTATTAAGTATTATGAAACTTTTTCTTAAATGAATAGCTCATTTTAAAGCATTTTAAGAGTATTTTGGTTTATCATCTGTTTGGTTGATAATGCTGTACAAACAACACTATTTACTACAATTGCTTTTTACTTTCTATATACCTCTGAAAAAGCGGAATTCAGCATCCAATGAATAGCTCCAAATGTAAGTGCGTAACATTTTCCCCTACTTCATAAAAAAGTAATACAACAGGTTCATATTTCTTGGGGCTGTGAGACTTGATTGAAGGCAAGGAGATCGAACGTGATCTTTCATTGTTTCCTTCTGGTAATGTTGTGTAAGAAACATACTGTTTCCAAGGACGCAGCGAGTCTACCGATTATCTTTGCTTGAATGTGTATTTAAGGAAAAATTTTAACATAAACAATTAATCTGCTTATTTCGTAACAAAGGAGCACAATATGATGGTCGAATTTTATAGAGTAAAAATCTTTTGTGTATATATATATATATATTTATTTATTATTATTTATCTGTTTATTTATTTATTTATTTATTGTTTTTACAAAGTCAAGTATTAAAATCTATTTTGGAAACTATTAGCAATGCTTTCATTTCGAGCCCAATAATTTTTAAAGGATACCTTAAATCTTTGCGATAAATATGGTTTATTACAATGAAATAATTTCTATTTCCAATAAAGATATATGAATCTTAAGGAACAGTTAAATATTTTGGAGGAGAAAATCAACTTAACTTTTATAGAGATTTTTCAAAATAGCCTTCGTTCTTAGATGTGTATTTCAGAAGGCTACAAACTAGTATAACTACAAAATTAGTATAACAACAACAACAACAATAATAATAATAATAATAATAATAATAATAATAATAATAATAATAATAAAAACATTGTGGCTCTCCGCCGTTTTTTCGCAAATGTCCCATTCACAAAATAAAATGCTATTTTAACACATGTATCATAAAGAACTATTTTGTTTTAGGGCGTAAAAAAGGTGCTACGACTTTTGACACGAGAAGCTTTTAAACGCCCTTTAAGATAAATGAAGTTTTGAAAAAAAAATCTAGTTAAATTTTAAAACCCCCGTTTATCTTATTAAAGAGCTTAAATTTTTTTTTGCATTCTAAATGTTTCAAAAGTTTCAGCTTTTAAGCAAAATCAGATTTTGAAAATCTGTAGGAAAATTGAACAAAATCGGAAAAATTGTTAACGGTTTTCAGAATAATTTTATATTTCTTAAGATAAAAGGCCATTATTATAACCAGTCAAAAAATGTATTATTAAAAATACTTTGAATTAGTTTCTTAGGAAAGTCGTGGCAATACAAAACGTCATATGACAGTTTTTCTCCACATGAAATTACTTTGTTAATATTTTTATTTAATCAAAATTTATAATTTCTGTCTCGTGCGGAATTTTAGTACAGTAGCACATGGAAAACAAACATTTTAATAAAAAACTATTGAATATCAACATGAAAATTTAAGCATATGTGTTATTCTAGTAGAGTAGCCTACAGTAAGACGTCCACCACAGTGCTGTTCTGTTCATTTATGAACAGTTACAATACGAACTGAGCTTTCGATCAGCAATTATATATATATATATCAAGTATATATAATGTTAGACCCTATATATTTATGTATATAGATCCAAGATCGCTGATTCAGTCCCGGCGGCGAGGGTTGGTGGATTTTTTTTGGGCGTAAAAATCCGAAGTATGGCTTCCCTTTTAAGGGAAATAAAGCGGTGGGTCCCGTGTCGTAGATTTACGGCATGTAAAGAACCTCAAGTCTGAAACAAGAGACCTCTGGGCAAAAATTATCGGCCTTTTCACGTCCTAATTTGAATAACCTGATAACCTGAGTTGTTAAAGAGTGTCCGTAAATAAATCAAATCAACAGTAATTTATATAGTAAATAGTTTTAGTGTTGTATTATAATTGCCCACATTTCTCGATGCTTAATAAGTTGTACAAGGCTTTAACAAAAACAGTTAACAATTTGCATATTTTAGAAGCAGCTTTCTTTGAAATTATTAACACAATATTATATTCTATTTTCAATTATTCTGTCTCCATTGAAAGCGGAGTTGCGATGTCAACAAACGTGGTTGTTTACTAAATTTCAACCATCATAAATAAACAAATAAATAAATAAATAACAAAATATTCGCTCACTTTAAGGATATTAATCATTAAAATAGCTTTGAGAGGTTTTAAACTGCAATAATCACTTAAACTGCTGCAATATAATAATTAATTGTGGTCATTGTGGAACTAATATATATTTGGTTCAATGTATACGCCTTACTCTACTCTGTTTATGTTTAGTCATAGTACCTTTTCTCTTCCTCTTTTCGTCCTTCATCCCAGCATATAGGATATAGTTAGTTGATAATACATATCAGCTTTCAGTGGACAGGATATAATTAATTGCAGTTACACCTTCTAATAAATTGGCTACAAAATTCATGCAATTTTTAGTTAAACTGGTTTTGCGTTTGTTTTTATTATGTACAAATATTGTGAGCGCTTTTCTATTCTCAATGTGTAGCAAAGTGTATAGAGTTGTATGTCTGTCTCCACTGAGATAATTCACCGACAAATAGTTTGACATGAGCGTTTCACGCCTTAGGCTTTTCAAAACTTCTGAACCTCGCGCTGGAGCGTGGGCAAAATGATAAATTGCGTGGTAAACCCCTAGCACGAGTACCACCGCCCGTAAATTTGCGTTTAATCGCTAAAGGGGGTAAGGGGTTATGCAATTTGGACCTGGTGGGAGGTTCGAACCGCAGGGATAACTGCTGTTGATGAAGCACTAACTCATCGCTCATTAGTGTGTTAAAATATGCTGCTATCAAAGTTTACACACGCACTTTCCTTTATGTACTTTTAGTGCAAGATGAGCAGTGTTTAGAATTCCTAAAATGAAGAGTTTCGTTTTAAAAGTTACACATTTTGGGGAAATAACGCTCTTATTTGTCCAATTACTCTTATCTATTGCTATATAGTGAGTTTCTAATTGCTTATTATTGTCAAACTGAAAAATACAATTGATGGCGTCAATGCCATTCTCATTCGACGGAATTTTCGTGCCGAGCTACATTTTTAAATTTAGAAAATTGCTATGGACTAAATCTAGGGAATAGAATGCATAACAGTGCAGATGTTACATATTCATCACTGAGATTGTCGGCATATTAGGCGACGTGTTGCTTTGGAGAAAGATCACTTACATTTGACTGTGTTTACCTTTCAAATGGTTCAGTAATGCCGAGAAATATCCCATTATTTGCATTGTAGTCTACCAGGATCATTCCTTAGGGATCCTCCCAGAAAATTAGTCATCCTTTCACAGCCAACGAAACAATCTTTACACTTTCACCAGTTGTTTGTGGTTTGTCTACCGCTTCGACTCGGTGTGCAATGGTGGATCCAGGCTCATTCCACAGTCACGTATCGGCGCAAAATGTTTTTATGGAGTACGATTAAACATGACCCTTTAACAGTCGTAGAAAATAAGATTTGATCCGCCTTATTTTTTTTATTTTTACATAACAAAATTATGTTAAGGTATATCAATTTATTTCAGTTCTTCAGTAAACGCTAGGTCGTTTGTGTAATCGGGCATTCAGCTCTCCAAGCTTCATTCATAGCATGTTGTGTGTGCATTTGTAACCATAACTACTAGCAATGTAAATACAAGTATGCGGCGACAGAGAAACTGTTATTAGCAACTTATTGATCTCGGTTTCAGTCACGAAAACAAAAATTAGAATGTAATTCGGCAGGAGTAGTACAGAACGTGTCCAGAAAATGTTTAAACGCAAATATAAACACCCCTGCTGTATTATAAGTTTGGATTAATAGGACGGAGGTTATTTGATATTCAAGGATTGGCCATTCCTGCCTCCGTCTCTAGGAGGAAGTGTGAAGGGAGAGGGGACACCAGGCGCCAATATGTATGACCGACGAGGTGGGAATATTGAAGCTGATATTGTTTCCTGATAGAACAGCCCGACGGCAAGGAGTTGGAAACCCTCTGAAGGCACATTTTCACACCAGACGCCGGGATAGAAAATGCCCAAATCGCAAACAATCGTCACACAGAACCAGCTCACTTGACCTAGCACTTTCGACCTGCAGCATAGCCTCAGATTGAAGTAAATTAAAATGGGAGAGCGGAAAATTGCTGAAAAGGAAAGTTAATGGGATGGCTAGGGATTTGAACTCGTGAGATCTTAGTTACGAGTCTCAAGTCTTACCACCTCACATTACCCAACCGTATGAAGCACAGACAGTAGTAATCGAGGGGTGTTGATGTTGTGCAATTTTTGTAAAAAACATTTCGTTAAAAGCGTAGCACAATTTTTGATGGCGAGTAGGTTTGTTGCGTACAAGCTTGCACTCATAACATAGGATGAACAAATGTATTAATAGCATATTCCCAAGAAGAAGCATTCATTTAATGCTTTCAAGTATCGTTTTCTTTTTCTTAACTCCTAAATTATTTACTTGTCAAATAATGCAGTAAGAACGTAAAGTTATCACAAGCATTTGATATTACTAGGAAATGCGTTACATTAACTGGTGAAACGAAATAATGATTGTTTTCTCTGACGATGCTCTTTTTTGATTGTGTAATGTTGCCTTCACAAGAAACGCAAATTCGCGTTCACTGTAGATTTAGATAAGCACACAGTTGATTTCTCCGTGCATAGATAACCGAAATCTGTCGATGGATCCTTCTCGTATTCTGCTGGGTTTAGTCACATGGAATTCCAGCGCACAAAATGTCTTCTCCGTTGTTCTCACTACCATCTTTCACAAAACACCATTTGGTGGTTAACGGATCGAATTATATCCATAGAGGAAAGTGCAAACACAAATTTCCAGAGTTTCTTTGTTTGCTATGAAAACAAGTCAGTATTCAAAAAGTTCTGCTCTTTTTTAAAGTTTATCTTTGACTAACTCCGTACTCTTTGGCAAATTTTAGTATGACTGCCTTTAAAAGGTGTAATGGCCATGATTATTGGCCGTAGTTTTCAGTCGAAATACTATTGCATGATTTTCTACGCGGTAGTTATAGAATTATGTAATAAACTCTTTTTCAAATGATTTATTATTAACCATATGACAGCTCAGAAGTTCAGACATTTATTTTGGTTTAATAGGCAGGAGAAAGGACTTAAATACTGAAAATAGATAGTGATATAATTGAAACATGCGTTTATCAAAAGTGAAAACCGAGAGTAATCACTCATTATTAACGAAAATAGGTGTTACTTAATAATTTCTTTAAAACATAATTTAAGTATTTAAGCTTACTTTTCTTAGTTACAAGCAACAACAAGATGTTTTCCAAGATATCAACGGTCATAGTCAGCCGGTTTTCAGGGAAAATATTTTTATCATGGGAAAAGAACATTCTACTTCCACTAAAGTGATTGGAGCATATTTAAAACAAGCTATTTCGGAAGGACTCATACCAATTACAACAGAACATTCACCTTTCAGGACATGGAAATGTTGATCAAGACAAAGTAAAGTAGTTTTTAATAATCCTGGCGATTGAGCAAAAGGTGCTCAGTGTTTTCTGGAAGAATTAATTTTATGTTTATGCGTTTATAGGGGTATCAGGTTAGTATTTCTTAACTTCTGTACTGGGCCGTTGTAGAGACGGTTTATTGCACAACTGTACCGCTCTCATATTTCTCGCTTTTAATTAATATTTACATTTATACAGCTTAGAAGCTACCCCCACTACAACTTTTTTAGAAATGTCTCGCGCAGATCATTCTGCAGGACTATTTAAAACTACAGTATTTCCCTCATTCTCTCTATTTGCTGGCATTCGTAATATCCGAGGTAACATTGCGTTCCTTTCGCTAATGAAGATTCTGCTATTTAAAGAGGTTAAGTAAATGGGTTGAGGAGAAATAAATGTATAACAAGATTCTCAAAAGATATTTTTGTAAAGTGAACGTACCATTTAATTTTTATAATTTTTTCACTTCGATATATTGAAATTCTTTATGTACTTTTTAAAATGAGTAAATAATCGCAAAAAATCCATAACGATCCAAAACAGGCAAAATAAAAAATGATCCTTCGTATTCCAAATGTACGGAAACATGTTCATTTCTCTCGGACTCTTAAACATAGATTTAAGAGACAGAAAAGGCATTTAGCCTAACTTTCGGGCTCTGCGTATGATCTTTATGCTCTCATTTTCTTGCAGACCAGAAGCTGAACTTTCTTTGAAACTGTCAAATGATTGTGTGTTAATATTATATGCGGACATGAATTAGCTCAGATTTGCATTAGTAACTGTAGAAGAGGAAAAGGAAAACAAAAACAACCACACCTATTACGTAAGTAAGTTGAGGCATCCGTGCTTAACCAGAAAAGTTTAGCCCAAAGCAAATGTGAGCAAAGTCAGGCACACGTCGTTTCCATTGAAAGTAATGACCGTGTTTTCGAACGGGTAAGCTATTAAGAAAGGATTTGTGTGTAATGGCACGAGACAGTATAAACAAAAAGGGTGAACAGAAGATCCTGGCCTTCGATCGTTATTTTACTTCTATCCGGCGGGCGCACATTAAACAGCTTTCATTCTTTGAAGACACTAATTGTTAAAGAATAAATATTATAGTGCGAAAAATTTTATTTGCAAGGCTTGAAGCTTAAGAGAACAATTTTTAAATGCAAATTCATCAAATTCAATTGAATAAGCCGCTTTAGAAAATGTACTCATATAGTTAACCAATTGCAGCATGTTTGTGAGGTAAATGAGAAATTATTAATGTAATTATATAATCCTAAATCTACTTTATTAGTGTTATTAGTTTATTTTTATATAAAACCATTTTAACAGAATAAACAACTATAGCATAAAGTACTTTAAAAATCGTACATTTTTGAATGGGACAATTTTAAATTGCCCACATATATAGTCATATAATTTTATTACGTACAAAATATATAATACATTATAAATATTTTTGATTCCTCAACTCGGTTATTTCCTTAATTTTTTTTAATCTTTATATAATCATAAAATTTTAAGTGGTTTCATTAACAAACGCTCTGAAACCAGCACGTACTATTACTACATTCTATCGAACATCATTTTACTCTGTAACCATTGCGCGTTTCTGGAATGCGTTGCCACAGGATGTTAGAGACTGCTATACTTTTTTTTAATAGTGTCAACTCCCTTTTTTACTGCTGAGGCACCACAGACGATAGAGACTGATGATACAAGAGATGAAATGATATATTGGGAAAGGATTTTTTTAAGGTAGGAAACGTTCAAGGCCTAAGGTTAGGTTACCTCCCCGGCATTTGCCATTTATGAGAGATGAGGAAAACCTGGAAAAAACCTGCCAGGGAGGACGGTCCTGGCGGGATTCGAAGCCCAGACTTCCCACTCACGAGTCCGTGGCGGTCTGCGATACTTTAGAGGCATTTCATAAGACATTGTTTAATTTGGTTAGAAAAAATATATTACTTTAGACTTAGGTTCGTTATGTTCCAATACAGATTATTTCTTTTATTTTGTTATGGAACTTATTATTATTATTATTATTATTATTATTATTATTATTATTATTATTATTATTATTATTACTTTTACTTTTCCTATCGCCTTTATATTAACGTTATAGTTTTTCTTTTTTATATTTTACATGCGCTTATCATTTCATGCATATAGATTGTCTTGTGGTACCGCTTGCACTATTATTGTTGTTATATGTCAATATTTTTCATTATGTTTTATGAGTACATTAACACTTTCATATTTTACTTACATTTATTTGTGTATTATCCTTGTTACTGTTTATTGTAGTATTATAACTTAATCTTGGTGTAATTATTGTTAGATTGATAGAGTGAAAGAGATGATCAATATCCTTATTTCTCTACAATAAATACATTTTGTGTTTTTAAAATATTTAAAAATAGTCTTCGTATAAGAGAACGAAAACTTTAGAGTTTTTTTTAACACAAATTTCTGAATATTTGAGTGTTAAAAAGGCAATAGTTGCTCTGTATGAACTTATAAACTTATGAAAAGGTTTAAAGTATGTTTTAAACTTCATAAAAACATAAAGTTAATAGTCGAAAATGTTTAATTTATTATTATAGTTTCAATAAAGATTTTTTAAGGTAACACGAATACATGCTAAATATCTACACTTTACTAAAACAATAAAAATTAAATGAGTCATTAAAAATTCAACCTTTCGCACACACTGTTTTAATTATATATTTGACAACTTTTCCATTAAAACGTTTCAATATTAGAGTTCTTATTTTATGTTCTTGCATTTCCAATATTGGTGATATATTCTGTCATCAGTTAGTCTTCATAAGTAAAAGACTTAAGTCAGCATTCTGGTCACAGAATGAGAGGACAGTTTCATATAAAATATTTCAATACTAGGTCGGTCTAGTTCAGGTTTAATGTTGGTCATTGACCTCTTAACATTGTCTTTAAATGACATAAAATATTGAGTATTTTATATTTTCTGGTAATCTTGACAAGCGGTTGTCCCTCAGTTTACCTTGAAAAGCTTCGGCACGTTCACTAAACCAGTTTTTTTTCCCCTGCCACAACTTTGGACAACGGTGGGATTTTGTAAACATTGCTAATTATTGTATTTAAAGGACGGCGGGTGACTTAACAAGTCCAGATATGCCTTTACCTACAGCTCAAATATTAAGTTTTGAAAATAAAATCACAAACTTCAAGTTAAGTTGGCACGGAAAACCTGCTAGGTTCAGCAGTGTATACAATGACCGGTAATCTTAACTCTGTGAGTCATAAACAGTTACCCTAATTAAGAGGGCAAGGACACGTTCCAAACAAATGCATTCCTACTTTTGGAGCTTCAAAGATCCAAGGCGAGCTAAACCAGTTGTTAGCCACCGCACACAATTGTAACCTTGATTTTCCTGAACAGGATTCGCCACCTCTCGCATCGATTTGCTCCCATGAAATTACGCGAACCCCGCTGTAAATCTTAACGTAAAATTAGATGTTATTTTAGTGTCATTAGGCATTCTTTTGACAGTCATTTATCACGGAAAACTCATATTAATTTTATATAAAATAAATTCAATAAATGATGCTTTGCTATTAAGTGTCTAAAAGCTGTCTTCACATTGATAACTTCAAAATTGTTTCCACAATCTACAGATGTTGCGAGAAGATCAATGCAGTCAAGGCGACATTAAATAAAAACATCAAAAAATCGTCAATTTTTTTCATTTTAAAGTATCATCATCATCATCATCTTCATCATCGTCACCATCATTTTAATGGTGTTTAACGCCCGTTTTACTACTGAGACACCATAGGCGGTGGTGATAAATTAAATGAAATCATTAATTGCTGTTTTTTTTTTAATTAAGGAAGTCTGCCTGTTTAGGACTTCTCTCCGGTATTTTCCATTAATGAGGACTGGGGAAAACCTGTAAATTCCTGTCAGGGAGGAAGGTTCTGGCGGGAATCGAACCCCAGACCTCCCGCTCAAGAGTCCTTGCCTTAACGAACTCGGATACATTTTTATCATTATATAGTTATACTGAAAGCCTTAAAAAATGTACATTGAAACAAAACAGGCATTTTCCTAAACAACTGATGTCTAGTTATAACGTTTAATTCTGTGCCTTTAAACATGCATTTTTCATCAAATGCATATATATATATATATATATATATATATATATATATATATATATATATATATGTATGTATGTAAACAGAATATTCTCAGTACGCAGTAGGGTCAAGTCTTCAAGTCATCAGTTTGAGCTTCTTATGGTTTATTTTAAAATGTATTTCTCATAGACTGTTGTTAAGATGTCATAATATGTTGCAATTCACGTTGTTTATCAATTATAGTTGCGATATCTTCTACATATACAATCAAATTCATTAACAATTATTTTTTAGGAATCGGATAGAAAAACATTGCTCACAGCCGGGTCTCGAATCACGGATCTTTGATTTACCATGCCGGTGCACTTAAATCTGAGCTCACGAGCCTTGCAGCCACGACTGCGAAAGCTCCACCATACCCTTGAGACCTCGAAGGTTAACTTGTCACAGATATGTTATTCCTGCCTGTTTTACCCTATAAGGCTCTTATTTTAAACAGTCAAGCACACGACTTGTGTGAAAAAATCACACTAACTCTCGTCTAGTTTAAAGCCATTATAATTCTGCGCACTCCATTTTCGTAATAAATCATCTAGGTAGGTATTGAATAATATATAGTATATGAAGTGCCCTGCTCTCTCTTGAGTCCCCAGGTCCCACAGGTTTATAGCTTCTGGTAAGAGCTTCTCACAGATATACATGCCGACTCTCAGGTTTTGTAAGCTGTGAAAGTCTGGGAGTACCCCAAAATCAAACTCCGGGCCTCCAAATTGGAGATGATGCAGGAGCCATATAAAAAAGTTAACACTCCCGAGTTATGTAAATAAAAAAATTAAAAAGTATACTTGCAAATTTTGATATGTTTTTCAGATTTTGCTTATTGGTATCCAAAATATTCAAACATGAAAGATAAATTTTAGAAGAATTTTGTACCCTGCAGCGAGTAATCGGTGGATTTTTATTAAGATATCAAATGAATGAACAAAGAAGGCGGGTGGTTTCAGCATTTTCTTTCCTAACCTAGTGGCGCGCTAGCCAACATCGCAAATGCCGCGCATCTGGCCATTGTGCTAATAATCATCCTATATACTGATAGATTAAGCAATGCTAGTATGTTGTGCAGGACATTTTTCAAGAGGGGACCAAGTTCGGAAACGCAGGTATGAGCGCTATGGGGCATCAAATTATGGCAACTCTTAGGATATGTTTTTTTATTAGGTTTATTTACGGACACTCTTTAAAATCTCAGGTCATCAGCTTTCCATTCAATTCAGGCGTGAAACGGCGGTTAAATTTTGTGCAGGGGCCTCTTCCTTCAGACTTGTGGTTCTTTTACGTGCCGTAAATGTATGACACGGGATCCACGACTTTACTTCCCGTCCAAAGGAAACCATACTTATGATTTTTACTCCCGAAAAAATGCATTGACCCTGGTCGAGATTGAGTCCGCGATCTTAGAAGGGTATTGTGATGAGCATGTGGTCCACATTTTGTCGAGAAACCTGTGCAACTCAACTAGAGCATCACACTTTATGCAAAATCAATGCCGTCTCAAGACTCCTGCAACATGCGGAGGATCTAGCAAGGATACCCATTCTTAGATAAAAATGTATTTTTAAGGTCACTCTGGCCGGTCTCAAGGATTTTTGAACCAGAATTAAATTTTACAAAACATTTTTGGAACACCAGTTGATATACAATCTTGAATTCCTACAAGCAAAGTTAGGATCAAATACGAAGTGCAGAAATAAAGCGAAGCACAGATTTTAAAATAATAAAAATGAACATAAAAGATCATAATACAGATTATTGAATAAATAACAAACCAGACGAATACAGGGATATCTGGAAAAGCCGAAGAGAAAGGACTGACAAAAGATGTTTTAGGTTATAAGTCAATAGAAAAAAAAAATGTTTAAGACTGATGGAAATATTTGTTATGAAGCAGGAACCTCTAAATGAATAGTTTAAATACAGAGCCTTCACGTAAAAATTATCCCGCACTCGCGGGTGTTTTGAATCCCCTCGGCTCCCGCTTTCCCCTTCTGATCTTGAACGTCGCTTTGAAGTGACATTTTGAGTCCTTTATTACAGCAGCTCACAAGAGAAATCATGTGGGTTGTTTCAACGGAATTGTAACTCTCATGCAGCAGCGGAGTCCATGAATAAAATTAAAAGATAAGAATGATTAGTGCTGGTGTATGACCAGCACTAATCACTAGTATCTCGCTCACCAGATTTAGCAGTTTGTGATTTTTATTTGTGGAGTTGCCGAAGGGCAGAATTTATAATACAAAACCTGACACATTGGTTCAACTAAAGGAAAATATCACAAATGAAATCAGAAGCATTACGGTGGGCGAACTTAAGAGTGTCGATACAATGCCTGTTTACTCAAAGGGAGACGACATTTCCACTATGAAGTAAGATTTTATACACAATTTAAGAAGCAAGTAGAACGCCCAGCCGCCGAGAATCAAAGCACTGTGTTTGCGGAATAGTTTTTACGTGAAAGTCCGGTATTTTATGTATCATCATTGTCCATATCCCGAGATTCCACAACGAACGTTAAACACTTTTATAAGGAAGAAGAAGACGAAGGAGAGAATGATATACTTTTTCTTTATATTAGTAAGAGTTTTGCTGTATTTGGTAGAAAAATTGAATCCCGTTGTGCTAAAATTCTTGCACGTTGATTTATCTCTTAAGAGACACTGGGAGTGAGGTTTTGGCCAAAATCGGTGAAAAAAATGGTTTTTTGCTTTAAATTTTTCCTTTAAACTTTGGGCTTCCACAGAGAGTCAACATTTGAACGTCTGTCCCCCCTCCCCCTTTTCCTTTGGGCTCTACATTCATTTAAAGAGATCTCTGTCCTTTTAATTCACACTATTCTACAGTATACGTTTTTATAAAACAGCGTTTTTCTTCAAAACTTCATTTTCATACATTCAAAATGTCCCACGCCCGATGTTTTCCTTTAAATTCAATCAAAATTTACCAGAATGTGCAGCATTATCCACTGTAACTATCTAACACCACAAACATCAATAAAAATTTCAAAACATATTTTCTATGAAAAAAAAATGATTAATTTAAAAATCAAAAATTCTTGTTGCATTAAAAAAATTATTACAGTTGAGTCATAAAATTTATTTGAAATACCTTTCAATACAATTTTTGTATGGGGTTCAAAGTACCAATTGCAAAAATTTCAACCAATTTCCTCAACTCATGAGCCCCGTGGGACATTTTGGTTATATGTCATATTTACGTATTAAAATTTAGGAAAGAACTTACAGCTCGCAAAGTATTTATCTAATTTCAATGAAATTTGGTATGCATATTAATTTAACAGCAATGCAATCACAATAAAAGTTTTAGAAAAATCGGTATAAAAATGTGAAAGTTTGAAAATCCATTCCCAGTGTCCCTTAAAGATATAAACCGTTAAATATACAGTCTAAAATTACAAAATACTAAAAATAAAAATTGAACCATATTAACATAACTTTTAGAATACCCTTGCCTTTAATTTCTTAAAAATACTAGCTAGCATTTTTCTCATTTTAAACTCGCATTAAAAATGTCGGAATAAGTAACCGGTTTGTTTGCATGCTACATTTTATCAGTTTTGCGAACTCATCGCATTAGCGTTACAGCACTTTTAGTGAGCGAAGCGATTGCAAAGCCACAATCGACATGTTGTAACGGAACGGCACAAAGAGATACCATAGCGCTGTTTCCGGACAATGGACCTTTCTGGATGACTAGCGAGCGATTCCTGCATACTCTGTCGGCTTTGTGCAGTAAGCTTTAGCACTGAAATAAAATTGCTCTGATTTACTTCTATTAGTTGATAAATATTTGTTGTTGAAGGTATAACTTCCTGTTCATTCTAGATTACCTACACTTACTACCTAGTTTTTGCCCAGGCAAGTAATTTCTTTTTCGTCTTCAATATTCAGTAGCTTTTCCCCACGTATTTTCGATTATGGAACATCTCTATTATTAGATTTGCTTTGTCGTAACCCACATTCCTATTAAGTCTTTTATATAACATTCTGTGTGTTCCTTATATAGTCCTAAGCCATGCTCCGTGTCTCGGTTACATAAACTTGTCGACATCTTCTGTTGATGTATTTTAACCTTGAAAGTATACTGAAGGAACTCCTCTCGTCCCCAGGGATATAGTCATAGAAAAATAACTTTGCAAATCGGGAAAAGAATGGTTTACAGTTTCTAACATTGGCAAAATTAGTGCGTTTTATTGAGCAATAACAATGAATATATAAAGTACATGTGAAACAAGATTTCAGTTTTGAATAATAACGGAATTATATTGAAACTTTAAATCTTTATGACATTTATGAGAATTACTATGAAAGTTTTGAGACACGTCATATTGGGAGTGGGCAGACTCACTCCGACCGTTTCATCTTTTCAAAGTACGCTCCTCCACACACTATACGTTTTCTCATCCTCAAAAACCAGGTATCAAAGCATTTCTGCCACCCATTCTCCTCAAGGGTGAAACATGCATTTTCATATGCGCCACATTCCCTTCAGAGCTGGAAAATCGCTGGGATGAGAAAATAATCGCATGATTGTAGGGGGGATGAGCCATGAGTCTGACCTCTGTGGACTGCTGAGTACACATGCACACAGGGAATGCATGAATGGCTGGTCAATCCTATGTCAGGGATTTATGGCTAAGTGATCACGTGATCGTACAAACTAGAGTCAATCGTCTTTTTTTTCTTTCGTGGTGAAAAGTGAAATATCTCATGCTTTATTCCACTTTTTGTGTTTTAATTTTTGTTATATCTCAGTATTTGGTTCTTGTTTACCAGTTATATTCGTCTTTACTAATATTTTTCATTTTTCATGATTAAGTACATAGTTAATTTACAATTTCTTTCTTTTACAATACATTCATTTTGATGTGACTACATTATGGATGCGGTTTTGGGATATTTATATTATGCTTACTTGATCCTCGTTCATTATTCAGTCTCTTGCTCTTTTATCAACATTTTCCCAGTCTTTTTTGAAGCCACAAATTATAAATGTATGCTTCTCGAAGAAAAAATATTGCTCTTAAGCTATACATGGTAAAATTATTTGAAAAAATATAAAGAGAGCTTTTAATAAAAACTAAACTAGTTCCCTTTTCTTGAAGCGCTGATTGATATGGACTTCTTGTATATTCGTTTCTAATGTAGTAAGGGATTACAGACCACAGTTTTCGACTGGTATTTAGTTTTGAACAATTTCGTGTGGATTTAGCGTGTCTTTCTAAAACTAATCTAACGCGACAAGTGTGCTTCCATCAAAACATAATTGACCTTGCCTTGAACACAGGTTTTCTTTTGTTTTCTTTCCTCACTTTTAAGTATCGTGTAAAGTGGCATCTGTTGACGTCAGACACGCAAACAAGAATACCTATGTGTATGTAGGAATTCTTGGTACTTTACTTCCAGGACAACAGCGACGAGATTAACGTCCATTAACTACAGATGTATGAGAAATTACTATTCACACAATCTGTGAAGAAGTATACAGTTTTAAATAGCTGTTCCATAAAGTATCTATTGTTCAAACAATTTGCAAACAGTGCAAAATATGCGAAAAGTAAGCATGTTCAACTGTTCAAACAACTAATAAATGATGCGAGGTCTAACTGAAAATTTTCTGTATTTTGTTAACACACAGAATATAAATGACAGTTTAATAATGAATTTGTAGCGACCAGCCCCTAGTCTATAGCTTTCCTGGCTACTGCTCCTGGAAAAATCCCCATGGTGCCCATGGTCTGGTTAAGTCTCAATAGTTCTAAAGACCCTCTGGCCCTCCATTATTAATGTCGTCTTCATCATCCCAACTTAGCTGCTCCTTACGGGCGGCCCGGCCTCAGAAGATAGCTACAATGCCGCCACGCTGGAAGTAATACCTAAGTTAAAGGGAAACACGACAGACACTGGAAAAAAAAAAAAAAAAAAAAAAAAAACCAAGACAAAACAAAACAAAATAAACACATCGTTTAAAGCTTTGCAAAATATAATTACATAAGTACATAAAGAGGTTGTTGCAATACTTAAGTAATTTCTGTAGAATCAGTTAAAAATGTGTTTATAAATTATTGGAGTTTGAAACAATCATTTGGATGACTGGGAATATTAAAACTCGCAAAATATATTTTTCTACAGAATGTTCAATGCAGATCTCAACAACGACTAGTATGTACCGTTTTTAATTTCTTAAAGTTCACCTCGAATACCCTGCGGCAAAATTCATTATAGAAGATTGCCTGAAATTTGTCTCCATGAAAAAACTTCTGTTATGGAAACAACTGACAAACATAGCTGCCCGTATGTTAGAAAAGTAAAGTAGAACGCTGCATCATCTAATAATTTATGAGTATTGAACATTATAATTACCTTGCTAGTACAGAAGCTTTCATTAATATTCCTCACAGAAAAATTATATGGCTTTCCAAGGACTATAGGAAACAGGTGAAAAGCGCTAATGGCATGTGCTATTTACGTTGCATTAACTCATAGTATAAAATGTTATATTTTTAACAATGTATGGTTGCACATTTTAATAGAATTGCAAAGTCTTCTGTATATTGGTATGCATTTTGTGTCCATCGTAAAATGATAGTTCAAATCGACATCGTCTTTGACCAGGAATAATAATGAACCGCCAGTGCAGTAGACTGGGATGGTTCATTGGTAGCGCTTGGTACTTGCATTCGGAAGGTACCGGGTTAAAATCCCTTGGGGTCTGCGTTCCTAAACTTGATTTTTTTCTTAGTTATCTCTGGTCAAATGTTGGAATAGTTCCCCCCCCCCTTTTACGAATTTTCTCTCATTTTCATTACGTGGTTCAGTTGCAGAGTCGAAAGTGCCAGGCGAGGTGAGATATTGCTGAGTGCGGTTTGTTGGTGACTTATATTTTGGAAAGGTTTCTTCTCTACCGGCATGTGCACCATCCTCGATTAGTGTTTAAAATGGTCAACTCTGCATTTGATCGCGTTAATTGCGATTTTTCGATGCATCGATAATGGTTGAAGATAAACGAGGTAGCTGATTATGGTCAAATTTGACCGCGGGTGCTGGACCGATCAACTTCGTTGATTGCGCGGCCCGTTTCCATTTTCTGGAAGGTTTGAGAACGAGATAATATACCTGGATTATTTAAATCGGGACCAGCATGGCCTTTTGGAAGAATATGGAGACAGAAAATTTGAAGAAAGATTCCGGTTATCAAAGGATAGTGTGGTGGTTAATAAATGAAATTACTGAGAGATTAGTTAAGAGTTTCCTACTAACCGCAATCACCTTGCTTCCCCATGAATAGACTTTTACATTTCATGACTCATGGTGTTTTATTTATTTATTTAATTGGTAATTATAACTCTCCTGGCGTCATGTTGAAATACATGACTGACTCATTCCATGTTTCATTTCCGTTAAAGAACATGCATTTATCAATATAATGGAATATGAGAGCTAGTTTAACAGAATGTCTTATCTTATGGTGAGAAAAATTTGGAGACCTCTGTTTGTTTTCCGTTTTCTATTACCTACATATGGTAAACAAATACAAAACAAAAATAAAGCGATGTATAGGTGCGCAACGGGATCTTATTTGCATTCCAACCTCTTTGACTGTAGAGTTAGATGCTTCCCTTTGAGTAATTATCGCAGAATCTTAATCGTTCAGCAACCTAGCGCCCGATCAGCTGATGGCGTTTCGTTAAACGACAATTACCTATGATGCCCGCAACTACATTTTATCGCGGTCAAAGTTTGATCACGTTTCAAGGACCCTTGATCATCACGGATTTGATCGGGAATGGTGCACATGGCCGTTCATCTATGTCCGTGCCGCCCAGTGTATCTCACACTTCCGTAAGGCCCCTTCAGATGCAATAGTGCGAGCTGTGCGGACCCCAGATACCTTCCCGTGGTGCTTCTGATGTTACTAGAAGTGCACCAGGCCGGACATTTGAGCTCCTCCCCTCTTCCGGGGAGTTGGGAGTTAGACTGGGTTTAGTCGTGCGATATTCAGTACGTCAGCAACGGCGGAGCGGAGGGTAACTCTTCGGCAATTCACCTGCAAAGTTGGGGAGGTCAATGCTGGATACCACTGTCTTACCAGTACATCACTCGGAGCTGGGCCGGATGGCCTGACGTGTTATTTGATTTCTCATCTGACAATCCTGGCAAGGATTTAACTTTATAAACTTTAATTTATAAATTATAAGCCGGGCTTGTGTTTGTGTGTGCCTAACGTAAGGTGTTTAAAATTCCGATGCTTAGTAATGACAAACCGAAGTACGAAAAGCCAAAGGAGAGGTGACTCTGCCGTGGAGGAGAGGTACTCAGCTGTCCCTTATCTCATCTCTTCCTCCCCCATTGGGAGCATAGGCACAAATGGCCAGCACATGAGCACGGAAGAGGTACCGAAAATCCTCTGCACGCCCATCGATCCAATCGCATCTCATGATGGTCACCATTCTTGCATTCAGCTTCTTAAAATGCAAATTCTTGGTAAAATCACATTCACGAGAATCGAATCTTGGGATTAGCAAACAAGCATACACCAGCGTTTCAAAAGAAATAAAATAAGCATAAACAAACTGCCGTTTATCTTGAGCATTACAGGCACATCTACATTGCCAGTGGGTATAAAAACAAAAGAATGAAGATAACCGTTATAATGTTGTGATTGGCCCTCATAACAGTGCGGAAAGTATTTTTTTAAACGTAGCTAATGATGAGATTTCCTTATCAGCCTGTTATTTTCCTACCGATAACCCGACGACATTTGAAAACATGATCTATTTCTTTGGATGTACGGTGACCCTTAACAGCGTCTAATATCGTATCACGTGGTAGACTCTTAACCTTTTGGGTTTCGCATTACTATATTTTTTTCTGTGAATATAAATTACAATTTACTGCGCAACCCTAAAATTTGCATAAGGAAACGTAGTAATAATGTATATATATATACATTATTAATAATAACTGCTGTAATAATACAGCAATGTAATTAACAGATGCTACACATACTAAAAACTAAATGAAGAGTGGAAATGTTAAACAATCTAAGTGCAAATTTAAAATGTAATTGTTTTATTTCAAAAGTACTACATATGTCCCCAAAAGCATATTCCTAGGTTTGATCTATGTGCCTATACACGAATGAAATAGTTCAAATTCTCTTTAACAGATACCTTAGTTCTAATTGCATGCTATGCTGTCATCTGGTGTTCTAAGTGCCATGCCATGATAATATTTTTTAAAATAAAATATTTATAGTACAGGACTATTTACTAACTAGGCACAGTTTTTGAGTAGCGATAGAGATTTGGCTATTATACAGAAAATAACGAGTAAGCAAGGCCTTCACACCCCAAGTTTACATAGAATTGTAAACTAAGCTAAAGTTATAAATCCTTTTCATAGTCCAATGGAGTCAAATGATTTCTTTGATTACAAGAATGTTGCTGATTCACTGTTAGCTTGAAATAAGTGCAGCATTTCAAAATGCACCGTACTTCAAGTATCTCGATCTTACCCATATCGAATAGCTATTAAAAGAGCTTATCATTAGAAGGGTGGAGGGTTTTTGTTAGTTTTAAAGAGGGAAAAAGCAGTGATTGATATACAGCAACTCGTGCTTGTCTGAATAATTAACCCCATAGATGGGTTGAAAAAAAAAAAAGACATATTCCTTCCTGAAGAGCATAGAGAGTTTTATGAGACATCATTTTCAACCCGTGTAAGAATGAAAAACTAAACTCTCCCTGTCAGTTGTGGGGAAAAAATATCAAGATGCGTATTCTTGTACATGTTTTATAATATGTTTTTGTACTTTTGCTCTTATTAACATTATAACGCATGTTTCTGCTAATTATTATTATTATTATTATTATTATTATTATTATTATTATTTTAATTATTTCCCTATAAAATACCTGATATAAAATATAACAAAAGCTTGAATAGCACTGGTAACCGACTCTTCCATCATATGGCACATAGAACCTTCTTATTGTTATTAATTTTTTCTCGCTGATCAATGTATTTTTGGCAACGATTTGTTATACTAAACAATTTTCATAATGATTTTGGGTGTAATAAGCCAAATGATAGCAGAGATGGGTAGTTTTTTTTTGCTTATTCTGTAAAATTTAGGAAATGGCACTTAGAACATTTGATATTTCTACTCTTCAAATATTGGGTTGGTGCACAAGTTCTTAGCGTTTTTTTTTTGTTTTTTTTTTTTTGAGATGTACAACATACAGAAATTAACGAGTAAAACATTCTCTTCAATTATCAAATAGCCTCTCCCAACGCTGGAGTATTTTCTTGATTCCAAGTTTGAAGAAATTTGCTAGTTTGGAGCTGAAGAAGACACTCAGCCAAGTTTGTAAAGCGTTTTCGTTATCGAAGGAGTTACTTGAAAATTGTTGAATAGAGAACGGAAAGGGTGGAAGTCTGAGGGCGCCAGATTACGAGAATATGGGGGAGTGGAATCATCTTCCAACCAAGTTCCTGAATAGTTGCCTTCGCCATGTTAACGAAGTGTGGTCGTACATTATCTTGTGGCACCAGCACGTGATGTAGTCTTCTGGACATATTTTTTCTTTAATTGCGCTCGCAAGGCGTCTGAATTGCTGACAATTCGCATTACACGACAACTTCTTTATCCCACAGATGCATGACATCATCCTCTGTGGATGGACAGAAACTTTTAGGACTCAGCCATTCATTTATTTTTTTTTTTTCATCGCCAGTAATCATCTTAGATAGGAATGATCGATATTGTTCACCTGCTAACCGATGACGAGCAAATAGAAATGCACAAAAGACTACCCGCTGTTGTTTTCATTTATATACACCGGGTGTCTTAATTTTGCCCATGGAATGCAAATGTCGCACAATGGTTGACTGGTCAATTCTCGAGTTGGATAAGCATGGGTTAAAGAGTCAGAACGTCTTCATGAAAGCCCGATGGTCTTCCTGAACGTGGCAAATCGCTCACATCGAAGTAGCCAGCCCTCTTTGAAACGATAGAACCTTTACTTGCCGTGCTTTCTCCAGTGGCATTCTCCGTGCTCTTTAGCTCACAAATACCGCAAACTTTATTCAAATCTCCAAAATTCATGGCATATTTGCAAACACGCTCCAAATAACGAATGACGGATGACAATGTCCTAGCATCGCAGTGTTGTGATGACGGACAAAACGCTACGAGCTTATGCATCAACCTAATACTACAGTGAGATTAATTGAGTTACGGGCTGGCAGAGTAATAACAAATTGGCGTCACTTGAAACAGAATAGGATATCATAATGAACTCAGTATACCTGAGACTCAGAATACAACTAATGACAGCTAGGTACCTTTCTGATAATTAGGTAATTTTTGAACCGTCCTTGAAGCGGTTTAGTATGGCAGCCACGTTGGGCGCCTCATTTTGAAGCCGTTTGATATGGGTGTTGTTATCGTTTCTGTTGTTGTTGGCCCCACTTCAATGATGACTATTTCTCAGGGTGTATTTCGCTATTTTGTTGACTCGTACTCGACAGCTACTGAAAGAGGAATTCACTGGTGTAAATGAGCACCAGATATGACATAATAATCTATTGGTATTTTATTATACCCGAAATCTTTCGTGTCCCCTGGTGTTTTGGCTACGATAGACTTTGCCACGCCGATACAAACTTATTTGCCGCCTGTGAAACTTACAGATGAGTGTCGCGTTGCGTGAAATTGAATGCCTAACTTATAACGAGTACTGCGAACTGCTTATTGTCTCTGTCGCGGTGTATATCTTATAATTGCGTCTCGCCGCGTGTAAAACTTAAACTGCCTGCGTGTCTTTTGCTACGTATAGATCTTATTACTGCGTATCGCGGCGTGTAAGACTTAAAACAAAGTCGAACTGCTTCTGCGAACTGAATACACCAGCGGAGCAACCGCCTCCCTTATATATTAAATTCAAATCAAAAATCGCTGGCTAGAAGACGCCAAAAGACACAAAAAAGCCTTGCGCTTTTCCTTAAATATTTGAAACATACACTTATCATTGACTGTTTAAAATTCACCTGCCTTACGAACCATTCATTGTTATTAGAAAGTTTGAAATTTTTGTTCATATTGGCCAGTTTAAAAGGTTAGCTGTACGACAGCCGGTCGGGGTTAAAGCTCTTTAACGAATTTAAAGTCCTTGAGTTTATTAACCTTGTGGTAGCTGTTCTTTTAAAAAGAAGGTGCTTCATACTTGACCCTCGGGTTTCTTTCTCTCTATTGTAAATATATTACCACTCTTTTGTTGGCTTTCCAGGCTTTCGCAACAAAATACCAAGGAACTTTCTCTTTCGGTGACATACAATTAACAGGTTAGTTATACTGTATTATAAACATATACATACAAGGTATCCTTACCATTAACTACAATACATGAACTATTATGATTGGGTTACATAAATATCATTATAACGATGTTTCAGTGGTGGCGGATCGGAGGAACCGGTTCATCCTGTACATCCAGAATTAAAATACACAAAATAAAACGGGAAATTAAAAACATAATACCCAGTTGTTATTAGAGAAAGGACCAGAGTTCGCGGTTATTGTTTAGAACTGCAACAGATGTTTCATTGAGAACTGTGATGATGGTTCTGCTAATGCATCTGTCAACTTGCTACAGCTTTCGTAAGGGACAACTACGTGAATTGTGATGAACGGTTTGGAATGTTCCATGCTAATTTCTTAATGGATTGGTTAATGTTTTACTGGGACGCTAGCGATTTCCATTGAGCTAATGGTAAGCTAAACGTCGCTTCTGTGATTAATCCTAAGGTCTTAGCTCCTGACATATCAAAACGTGAGCCAGTAACACTCACGCGTAGAATTTGAACGAAGATACTCCTTTCAGTTGTGTTGGGAATACAAGAGTATAACCGTGCTTTTCGGTTTAGTTCGTGTTGAATTCATTGTGTGGTAAACGCTTTCGAGATTTTCTGGCTTTTAACCGTAAACTTCGTAATTAATTTTCTGCTTTAGGCCATTTTTAGGTTTGTGCTATTGCTTTGGAGAAAGTTTTCGTTGTTTTTGTAGTTTTTTTCGGTTTTATTATTGTTTCGGTATAAAATTGTAGTCATGAAGAAAAAGCTTGTTAAATGTTATGAAAATATCAGCACTGACTGCTTATTCAGTCATGGTAACTGTTTAATAATTTTATGCCTGCTTGAATATTTTTGTGCATAATTAAGATATAAACAACTTAGACAAGTTAACTTTTGTACTGTTCCACACGTAAATTAACAATTTAAATTAATATATTTTCTTATTCTTTTTGGTTAGCTTATTGGGCGTTTGAAATATTTTAAAGATTTAAAGCAACACTCAGATTGTCTTTTCTGGCATCTGATACATTTCTCTACTCTAGAGATGAATATTCGTTTTGGGGTCATAACGTTCAAAAAATTAAAAAAAAAATTGTTACTTAAATTGCAGTAACGTTACCCTTTTGATTTTTGGGGCGTATGTAGGCTTTAAAAAGGGTGCAGTATTGTCATTCTATTCTAATTACGTGGTGATCAAACATTTTTTTTTTTCAGTCTTTACAAAGCTTCATATTTCGCAATCTCCCTGCTAGCTACTCTCCTAAAATAACTTCCTGTAACTTATTTAACGAACTGGGGTAGGATTAGGAACGTAACTAACAAAATCTTACCTGTCATTACTAAAACAGGATCAAATTAGGAAAATATCTTAACTAGGTATACACTGAAAACATAATACATTATTAAAATGTGCCAACTGTTTTTTTTTTTTGAGTGGTGTTTAACGCCCGTTTTTACTACTGAGGCATCACAGGCGGTGGACAATGGTGATACATGAGATGAAATGATATATTGGGAAAGGATATTTTTTTTTTTTAAGGAAGGAAGCGTTCCAGGCCTAAGTTTAGGTACCTCCCCGGCATTTGCCAGTTATGAAGACTGAGGAAAACCTGGAAAAAACCCCAGTCAGGGAGGACGGTCCTGGCGGGATTCGAACCGCAGACCTCCCACTCACGAGTCCGTGCCTTAACGACCTCGGCCACCCGTGGCGGTTTGTGCCAACTGTATTTATATACAACTGTTACATAAATGATGGATGCCAACCAAGATGGCTACCCTGGAACATCGGCGGCACGTTCTTTCTCCCAAAGCTCACAGAGTCGTCTCTCGATATCCGTTAAAGAACGCTATCTAATCTCTATGTTGCGTAAATGCAACGCGTAACCTTCCCAACTGTCACTTCTACTTCTTAACGAACGTTTCCCCGAACCCAATGCCAAAATATTTTAAACGAAATAATATTTTTAGTGTATTCAATATAGTCATCATCACTGTCGAAGAATCTCTGTCAACGTGGTGGAATACTATGAAATGCTATTGTGCTATTAGAGCAGGAGGGAAAAAAGAAAATCCACCCAGAGCAGTTTCCAGATCGGCTAAGATTCTGTCCTCAGAGGTGATTATTTGAAAAAAATAAAAAGACATTATGATGGTGCAATTGGCATACGCTACAGTCTTACAACCATTTCATCTTAGCTGGCATGTGGTTTTGCATTATCATGCAAAAAGATAACACTTTCGCGATTCACGATTTCAAACTGCTTAGTTTTCAACTTTTCATCGGCACGTTCCAGCTGCGTACAGTTCATAGTGGTGTTGATTGTTTGTCCGGCAACAGTTCACACCAAACAAAGAGCATAACCTTTTAGTGCAATGGTGGTTTCGGCCTTTGGGAATATATTCATGGGCAGCCACCAGTGATGACGGCATGTTGGAATGGCGTAGAGGATTCCTTTTCATCGCATATAAGCAGCCTATCAGAAAGATCCTTCTGTGACGTGACAACAATGCAAAACAGACGTCAGCTCGTGCCAACTTCTGAGCCACTGTCAATTTGTGTGGAACCACTAAATCACCAGAATCGATTTCTACCTGGTAATAGACATTTTCTCATGCAGGCGTCTGTGTTCCGTAACGGAGCGACGGGTACTTATTTAGAATGAGGTAAAATTGAGAGGAGCATGTTATACTAAATTATTAATTAAGATTCGCGAACAATTGCGGATAAACATCGTGAAACTATTTCTAAAGTATGATCTTGCAAGACAGTGTACATGCTCACTGCTGTTATTGATATACGGGGGCTGTTCGATAAATATCGATTATATTTTTTTTAACAAACTACCTTTAAACGTCTTCGTAATTACAATCTTTCTCAAAGTAGTCCCCGTTGGATGCAATGTATCCCTCCCAGCATTGCTGTCAGTCTTTAAAGACATACTGGAAGCAATTTTTGACAGATCCTTCAGAATCGCCTCCGTAACCTTCACCACTGCTTCTGACGATGGAAAATGCATCCCGCAAAGAGATATATTCAGCGACAACATTTGCGGTATGCGGCCGTGCATTAACATGGTGCAGGATCCAGCTTGTTGTACGGAAATATGATCTCTTGAAAGTGTGTGCCTAAGCCTTACAGAGTTTTCAGGATATCTCTGCAGTATAGTCCAGCTACAGTTGTGTGTGCAGGCACGATATGCTGGTAAACCATTCCTTGGATAAGATGACCGGAACTTTCTCAGCAGAAGCGACCACTTTTGCTTTATTTGGCGTTCAGTGATGATGATGATGATGATGATGGAGATTTCCACACTGAGTTTTGCTTTTTCTCCCCTCAGGATCGAAATGATGTAATCAAATTACATCAGCAGTCTTACCTTTACAAAGCATCCCCATATCTTCCTATAAAACCATCTTCAACAGTGTTGGAGACGTGCGTGACTTTTAAATTATCAACGTGTGAAATGCATCCATTGAAATGTTCAGAATTTATGAAAGTGTTCTTAACAATGACAGCAGCAGTGTTAATGTTTTCTTTCGTTAGAGTACAAACTTCCACCTTCCTTTGAAGTTGATTGCCTATCATTTTAACCATTTTCGAGCCGTACTACATGGGAGAAAAATCTCTCCTGTACATTGCATAGGCTTCAACTAAAAATTTGTTGAGATTAAAGCAGAATTTCAAAGCAGTGTGTTATTGGTCGCATGTCACTTCCATTTTGCTGTAGGCAGAACTGAACATGCCTAAAAAATTATCATGCTTTATTTAACGCCCTCGTAAATTTGAGAGTTTGGCATGAAATTGTTTAACTGTCCGCTCATATTTCCAGTTTTCATCAAATAAAGCAATACGTGTTAAGCGTATGCAGCTAAGAGGTATTTATGTTCAATAAGTGCAGTTTTATTTTGAAATATTGGACTTATTCTCCATGCTAGGCTGAGGACTTGTTATTCGTTCTTAAGTGATTGGCTGTACAAGCTCATTTCCTCACCTCTGTGACAATGATGAAAGCCTGTTAACCATTATCTCATTGCTTCTGTAAGGTGAAGTAAATCATCTTTGCTTCTTGGTTATTGCATGAGATGTTTTGTCCACAAGGAAACTCCACAGCACTCATTTGAATATCAGGTTGAATGGGCTGGGTTGGACAGGACAGGGCATATAGCGGAGAGGACAAAATTGCTGCCAATTTTATCGAACTCTGGATTGTCTTGAGAAAAAGATAGGCGAAAGTTCAGACATGTCTATGGCTTAAATAGAAAAGCTATGGAAGGTTGAGAGATGATCTGTTTATTTCTTTTAAAGCATTTGTTTTGCAACTGTCCTTCATGGGTCAAGCTGAACACAAATATTAAAGAATTCCGTCTCTAATGGTCCTTAAGTACCTCATATGTATTGAGAAACCATACAGTCTCTTTAACTTGCAGCAACAAGTTGGTTTCTTTACAACCTTAAGAAAGTGATCAAAGAAAACCTTTAGAATGTTACAACGTTCTCTTTTGGGGGAATACCCCCTTTCCTGTGGAGAGAAAGCTGTCGGTTATCTAGGGCGTCTTTGCACTGTCTATAGCTAATCTAAAGAGAAATTTCCCTCTCAGTTAAGGGGGAAAAAAGTCCAATGAATCACGACGAAACTTGTTTAATGGAAAAGCGAAGTCGATGCACGTAATACTCCGATAAAAAATAAACAAGTTGTTGTTTCGCTAGTAGGAGATACACGTGCTGTAGTGGTCACGTGAGTGTAGCGGCTACACTCGTTAAGTACCTAAGGCAGTTGATAGGAAGATCCAGAGTCAGTGCTGGTGATTTAATGCAAATATGTAGCGAACAGATTCTCGTTTTCGTTCTTTGTATTAGACCTGTGATTGGCTCATGGGTTTATGCGGGGGACAAAGTTGGCGCACTTCGTGTTTGACAAAATAATATTTATCGTGGGATTGGATTGTTAGGGACAGAAGAGGATTCTGTCCTTGCTTAACGGCTGGCAGTTTGTGTCTACGTTTAGTATGGGAGGGAGACATGGGCGATAAGGCACGGATGTAGACGAAGTTCTTAACATTATTTAAGGCCCCTCAGAAGAGCCGCTCCTATACCTAACAGAATCTGGGGTAGAAACCTTTCCAAAGCGCAAGCCACCGTCACACCTTCTTGGCACTTCTACTCTGTCAGTACCAACGGTATGAAGTGATATGAAGTATCAGAGGGAAACTTCATGGACAGCAAAGACTGGAAGAAACCGAAGGTCAGGATGGTCAGGCTCAAGGATTTTCCCAGCGTGACTGCCTGCGTTTTGTCGTGGTATATTCTAAATTTGGTTCAATAATTTGAAATGCGGTCTATAAATGAATTACTTTCTAATTCTTCTAGGATGTGTTCAGTTTCTTATAGCATTTCTATGCCCTTGAAAAGAGAATCTGATCTTTTTGCTGCAAAGTGTTCCAAAACGGCTTCTTTCATTTTGTTGCCATCATTAAACTTTCTTCCTTGTAGGACTTTCTTTAATTTTGAGACTAGATAATAACACAGTGGGCTAGATCTGGACTGTAGGGCATTGAGTTGGCGGTCACTAATGCACAGCACATCTCGTCTCTTTTCTCTTATTGCTACTCGCAGTTATGTAAATATCTGCATTGACACTGGTGTTTCTTTCTTTGGAGTCAAAACAGAGTTCCTCTGTAGTCTCAGAAAAGTGATCTGGAGTGGGTAATTTTGGGCATTCCTTGGCGGTGCTTCGGCAGGTTTCTGCACTTCTTTTTTACAGTGGATCATGATACAGGATTAAGCTCTTTATATGTCACAATTGCTCCCAGTACTTTCCTCCTTGTTCTTGTCGCGACAGAGACATTCAGGCAGAATCCTCAAGACGCAACAGTTTCTTTCAGTTTTAGTCTTCCACTCAACACTTCTTCCATAAGAGCGAGGAAAGAAGTGCCCTCACCTTGTCGCCCTCATCTGATTCATCTTCAGTGTTTTCTTGTCTTGATCTGTTTAGCCCATTTTTTTAGCGTTGAATATGAACTTCAGTATACTGTGGGACTAAGTCCTTGTTTTGTAAAACATTTTACTATCGCGCGGTACTCAATTTTCAATATTACTAAACTTTGCACAACTCTAGTTACTCATATGGCTCTTTCCAAGATGAATGTTGCGCGATTGTTGAATAATAACAAGGGAAGATAAGGATATTACGAATCAAAAGATTTTCCGATTATAGCGCTGCGACTTGAATGGGACGAAACTTATGGCAGCTCTTCAAGTGTTCCAGGGCTTCTCTCCCTGATATGAGAACTGCATTGTCAATGTTTTTAGGCTTTGATTTTTTGAAAAAGGATAGGTTTAAACATATTATGAATTTATACAAATTTTTAATGTTTTATTTATTGTCGCTGTGACTGCAATAGTGTTCTCGCGACATTTATAGGTTTTGGAATAGATAATTCAGGTGCATATTAGTAGTGCGAACGCTATCACTGTTTCACGGAGGCGATACATTATGTAATTTTGTTTGTATAGGTACAAAAATTTAATTTAATTTTTCAGAAATTTGTTTAAAAGCTCTATATTTTGAGCTTATAAATCAGTTTAGACTTTATTGTGCTATAAAAATGCGTTGTTGGCTTCCGGAAGTTTTAGTCTCCACGGCATGGCTAAACGCCCCTTGCACCATTTAGCATGAGTTACTTATTTCTCTATATACATTAAAACATTTAACACATTTACAAAGAATTTGTTGATAAACTGTAGTCATTTTTGTCCCAAGAAACTATTTAGTGAGGCGACTAAAACGAATATAAAAATTGTCTGTCAACATTGTAAACCTCAAATATAAAGTTATTACTTTCTAAGTCTAACTTTTAACACAATCAAAAAGATTGCGTTCTGAAGTCAATAGTAAATGATTTCGCAGTAAATTGTAATTAGCATTTATAGTGGTTATTTAAGTTCGATTTTTTGTTGTATTGCTTGCTTCTATAAAACACTTGCAAAGAAAGCAAGTGGGCAGGCGATTCGGAAGGGAAGATAAAACGGAAATAACGTAGTCAAAACATGTTATTATTACATTTTAAAATTTATTTAGAAATGTAACCTTTTGACATAATAATTTAGGTAAAATAGAATCATGCGGCTAAACCAAATAAATAAAAAGAGGGGGAAGAAAGGAAAAAGAAAAGAAAATGGAAAGGAAAGGAAAAAGAAAAGAAAAAAAAGGCGGCTATAAAACTCACCTTTTCTGTCAAGGTCATATGCTAAGACGACGAGATCAGGTTGGCTGCTTTGGAAAACTGGTTATTTTCCAGGGATTCGTAATTACATTTGATTTTATTTCTTCAAAAAATGTCATATTAGTAGTTATATAAGCTTAATCGTATGCCTATCCTGGTCTAATGAAGGCAATTTCGTTAAACAGTTTCTCAAGACCACCTCTTACTGCGTTCTAGAACGTCATGTGCATTTTACGTAACGAAGGCAACAGCTAAATGAAAATACTTGCAGAAATGTCTAAGCGAGGATTTATTGCCGGTTTTTGTGTATCAGCGTGAGCAAGTGGCAGTAAATTTTCTTCATCTACCTTAAATATGACGTAAACAAAACTATTTAACATTTCTTTTTATTCAGTTCTCTATTTTTAACACCTGTTTTCAACATAACATTGTTTTCCCTTCATTTTTAAGCTAAAGCTCGTGGAAAAAGAGAATCTAGATGGTTAGCGTTTTATTTAATAAGTGATGTATAATTTTCAAAGTTGATGCTAACTTGAACCGTTAAATAACTTAAGAGTGCACAGTATCTCTCTTTTTTGTTCTTCTTTTCTCTCTCTAAAAACATGACTTCACAATTGGCACACCGCCTGTGGTGCCTCAGTAGTAAAAACGGGCGCTAAACAATATAAATAAACAAATAAAACAATCGGGACGATTGGAAGGTGCAAACCAGTGGCGGCTTGTAGAAGGGTGGGATGGGACAGGAGCATACCTAAATGGCATGGAGAAAGGTATCTTTTGTCAAGACATATTCCTCCCCGACATTCTCTCATAACAGCATGCCATATTGTGTGTGCTGCAAACTTCTGGTTTTTATGGAACTCTTCTAATTCAGCTGTTAATTACGCCTTAAGCCTTCTGTACTTAATTTAGAAATAGCAATGAATGTTATGAATCTTTCAACCGGTTTACCCTCATTTGTTGTAATATATCACAATATTACAACAAATTTGTGACGTACATGTAATATCTGTCGTTTCGTACACATCTGTACGGAAACGAAATTTGTCATTTCTATTTTCTAATCTCATTCATATAGACAAAATATGTTTCTCACTTCACAGACTGTCAGTCTTCCCCCCCCCCCTCCCCCAAAGAAAGAATCCTATAGCTTTCGACTGAAGGTCTAAATCGTTTCACTTCCAACTTAACAGTTAAAACAAAAAAGCAGTCTTCAATAAAACGACCACTTTATTCATTGCCACAAAATAAGATACTCTCTTTTGTAACTACACAGCTAACACAGTGAAAGTCAACAGTGAGGAAGTCACTTAATTTCAAACAGAGGGCGAAAACAACCCCTAGTCAGTTATGCTTGGTGTCAGTAACACCACAGGATCTGGTTCCTAAGAAAAGAAAGAACACCAAGCGCTGCCCAGGGATCGTCTTCCTGCTGGCCTAAGAGAACACAGAAATAAGCAGGAGAAAGGCTAACTCATCTTGGAGGAAGACAAATATAAGTCCTTGTAAATATTTGCTGGCCCATGAAGGTATACTTTTGAAGCGTAATAACATTTTCCGGGCTGGACCATGAGCTACCCTATCTAACGGAGGACCCGCATGCTACCGCCACTACAGAGATAGGAAAAGCGCTTATTGCATAAGATACTATAGAACTAATCGATTATACATTGCTATTTTCATGCATTTTTGTTTTGAAAGTTGACCAGAAGAAAATAAAATGGTAAATAATTATGGCATTTTCTTTGGGGTTGGGGTCCGGATCCATCTGACCCCTTATTGATGGGCCGCCCCTGGTGCAAACATATGTTTCGAAGTTTGTACGTACCTCTAGCAAATGGTGCAAACAATAACTGAGTGATTTATAAACATTACTGGTTCTTGCTGCTCAAACACGTTAATCTTAATAATTTTGTGCCATTTAATTGCAGTACTGGAAAAATATTTTTGAAGGACACATCTGGAGTACATGCGGCTTTATATCACCATTCTGCTGTTTTCCAAATCCGCACATTTTAGTGATTGTCTCTCTATGACTGGTTGGATGAGTTAAGTAACTTTTTACAGGACAAATTTGCCCAGGAAAGTAAAATTTTCCATCGGTTTTGTCCCATTCATAAATTTCTTCATCTCTTTCTGGACCTCATTGGCATAAAAAGCTGATGACAGGCTGCTCAGACTTGAGAGTGCTGCTTTTGGCAAAGTTAGTACATTAAACTGATAAATATTTGCCAGACCTTGTCATTTGGATAGAATTACATATGCATTCGTAAGAAGATGCAAGTCTTTTTCGAACATCCCAATAAAATGCCTTTATCTAAAGAATAGTGCGTAGTAGTCGAATGAAGAATTTCCACAATTGCCTTCATCATAAGCACATCATATAGGACTTTGTTCAAATATATTCATAACATTACAATGCCCAACAAAGATGCAGGTCAACGTGATGGAAAGATTTGCAGGCATATAGAGCATGATAACAAAAATGATACTTTCCCCTACTTAAAACGCAATCATATAGTCTACCTGCATTGTCGCAAATACGAAACCTTTACTGTCTCGGAGATTTCCTGTGTAAATATTTAAAATGACTGGTTATTGTAAACGTTTGCCGTGTTGCGAGGTAAGGCATCAGGTAGAAATCATTGTATATTTTCCCATTTTTGCCATACTGGCAAGTGTGCGTATTTACGTAAGCGAAGTTTTTTCCTCCACATCATTGCAATATTTCTTTGTTTGTGTAAAGGGATTTAGTATTACTGAAACATCATTACATAATTATGCACATTTTATGGCAGTAATAACAATTTTATTTGCATCTGCTTTGGCTTACATATTTTAGGTTATGGCAATAGAGTGTGGTGTATCGATATGAAATTCTGTTACTTTTGTTCAAACCAAGAAGCGTATCGGTTAATTTTTTTGTGAAAACAGCTTAATTTGTCATTCAAATAAATTATGCAAGCAAACACAGTTGCAGCTGGATAAGTAGGGCAGCTAGACATCAGTATAATTGATAAACAAGTATTATTAATAAATAAAATACTCCGTTGCACAGATCCACACCTAGCTAAAAGAACATAACTCTTTTTCTAATCAGCTGCTCTCTTGTGCAAACGCGTCGTTCAGCAGGATAACGTATAAACTAACACGTGCATTGGTACATTTCCAACTTTCACCAAAGACTTAAGGTAATTGTTAGCAATTTCTTCCAAAATTGCTAACCTAAAAATATTTGTAACATTTATCTGTCTTATTGGACAATATTCGAAGTTACCAACAATTGTCCACAAGCGCCTGTCTTCTGCTTTGACAATAACATATACAGGAAGAAAGAACATCCGGTGAGTGATTTTAATGCTCCATAGATGAAGCTGCTTTCACGTGTATCGTTGCAATAACGTCAAACTGAAAATTATTTCGTCAAGCGGTTTATTCTTTGCCAGACTTGTGTAAACATTGACCTGACTGAACCAAACAAGGCCAACACTTTCTCTCGAACTTTCTCCAGTCATTGTTCTCTTTGCCTCCGGCCGTTTGGGCGGGGACATCAAGAGATTTTGTTTCTTATGCTGCATGGTTTACGGAGCGGTTATTGACACCTGGTATATAATTGGATTTATTTGTTACACACTCTCAAATGAGGTGCTTCTGCATAATGCCTCGAAACTTTAGACAAGTGATCTGATTGAATAAATTTAGACTGGTCAAAGTAAAATAAAGATATACGAAAACAGAAACGGTAACAAAAGCAAAATTAAAGTCTATTGTACTCGAATTGTAATTTTTAATTTTCATTGCTGATTTTGTTTAAAAACGATTTTTTTTGTCAGAAATATTTTGTGGAGTTGGAAAAATACAATTATGCTTAAAATACAAAGACAGTTTTACTGCTGACCAAAAAGGGATGTTCATTCTGACTCTCTCAGTGTAGGACTTCTTAATACAATTGAACTGGGAAGTTGATGGAATGTTTCTGGTAATGTCATCGTAGGTAATGAAAGCATAGCCGAGTATAAAGAAAAAGCAATGACTAGACTTTATGAAGCAGGTGACAAGGGGCGTCCTCGGAACGTCCTTCAGGAAGGTGAAGCTGTCGGTAAACCACAAGTAGAGGATGACGATACGCAACTTGTCCACTTGTCGATGTCGTCCTTGACCCAGGAGGGCCTGTTGACCGAACCTGGCTGCCTGGAGATGATGAGCGTTTTGTGTGGGAAGCGAACAGCCAGCCGACCGACTTCTCTCGCTCTTTTTGTTCTCTTCATAACTTTCATTTCTTTTCATCGCGCTACCACTGTAGCCTTAGGCATTCATCTTAACGCAGCTCGAGTCTCGTGTTTTCACTTGTGGTGAAGTCTCCGGCATATGCCTGAGGTATACCAGGACCACTAACCTACCATGTAATTTTTTTTAAAATCTTTTAATTCTCTCTTACTTGTTATCTTTCTTTGTATGTGCAGTTATTTCTAATATAGTTCCTGTTTTATCCTATAAGATGTAAAGGAAACAGGGATACACCAATTGCTCTTAAAATTGTGATAAGACTCTCCTCCTCCAAATTAGATAACTCATTTTTACATAAAGCACTCAAACTAAACATTGTATTTTATAACATTCTAATGTTACTAACTTTGCTTTTATATGAAACATTTAAGCGGACAAATTACAAGTTTTATATATTTTAAATTTTTACATCATCACGATAGTTTCGAAATCAAGTCATTGTGAAATTATTGGTGATATTAAATAAATTTGTTTCTAAGATTATTTGCAACCCTGGAACATGTCAGGCTGGAAGAAAATCAATAACAGTTCATCCCGTCATTGCGCATGCCGAAATGTATACTATTATTAGCTTCTTTCATTGCCAGAAAATAAAACTTTTAGTATTGTATACAGAGCGGCGCAAAAGTAACTACACACTTACTGAATTTCAGTTAGCAAAGAAATTTGTTCAAGCATTAATGCACCTTTGGAGCCTACCTACAACACTCTGACACATGCAAACACAGCTGAACGTTGTTGTCCTTGTTGTGAAAGGCGTCCTCAATGTAAACAACCAGCTCTTCAACAGTTTGTGGTTTTCTTCTATACACTTTCTTTAACATATTCCAAAAGGAAGAAATCCGTTGAGATAATATCAGCGGATCGTGGTGAGAATTCATTTGCTGCACGATGTCCAAGCACTCTTGTATCGAAAACGTTATCAACGTAAGTCCGAACAACTGTAGCAAAATGCGCAGGTGCTACAAGTAGAAATGATCAAGTTGTCCAAATACATGATGATTCCTGGTGTAACGTCTTGAAGTAGACCAAAGTACTTGTTACCATCGAGATTTCCGTCAATAAATTGCGGCCCAATTACGTCTCGTGCTGATATAGCACCCCATATATTTACGCCGGGTTGATCTGGCACTTGCTCCAAAATAAGATGTTAGTTTTCCGTGTACTAATGAGTACAGTTATGTCAGTTTACATGTCCCGATAACTTAAAGGTGGTATCATTCAACCACGCAATGTACTGAAAGAAATTTGAATCATGTCGATACTGATCGAGCATAAATTCACAAACTTGTAGCCGTCTGTCTGGAGCATCTTCCAACACGCCATTTGTCAGACGTGGAATATACACTTTGAACTTCTGTTGATGTAATATACTTTGCACTGACCGACTGGCATTGCTGGAAATTCTACCGCTAATCGTCTTGTGGACTTTCTTGGACTAGTCGTGACAGCCAGACAGCTGCCCTAGCTCTCCCGCTATGACGTGCATCCAAAACAGGACCTTAAATTTCAAAGTTGTGAATTACATTTTAAACAGCCTTACGTGATGATTGACTAACTCGAAATGTTCTCTCCATTCCCTCACGTCAGTACAGAACTTAAACCTCGTAGTAACCGATCTTTAAAACAAAAAGTCTTTCCTCTTTCTTTAACATTTTCGGCTGTTATTGGCGATTCATTTCCTATTTCTTGTTTTTCCCGCTGACAGTATTACTAACGTAGAAACATATCTACAGTCCAATTAAAAATAAACGAAGAAGAACTTAACATACAAGGAAGTGAAATCATATGTTAACTAAAATTCACTAAGTGTGTAGTTACTTTTACGTCAGTCTGTATAAATAAAAAGTAATAATATAAAAACAAAATTTAATTTGTAATATTATCCTGCTAGAATTACCAGAGCATTATCCAGAACGTTTCTTCCTTACTGCTCGTAGTGGGAAAGAAATATGCGAACTATTTCTTTGAAACAAGAAACACTTCGAACTTACTTTTTTTTTTTTTTTTTTTTTGAGTAGTGTTTAACACCCGTTTTTACTACTGAGGCACCACAGGCGATGGACACTGATGATACATGAGATGAAATGATAAATTGGGAAAGGATATTTGTTTTTTAAGGAAGGAAGCGTTCCAGGCCTAAGTTTAGGTACCTCCCCGGCATTTGCCAGTTATGAAGACTGAGGAAAACCTGGAAAAAACCCCAGTCAGGGAGGACGGTCCTGGCGGTATTCGAACCGCAGACCTCCCGCTCACGAGTCCGTGCCTTAACGACCTCGGCCACCCGTGGCGGTTCGAACTTACTGGAACACACTTATTTTATAATTGCCCATTTATCTATAACTATTAAATGTCTAAAAATAGCTTATGATACACTTATTATTAATAATTTCTTTTATCATACAATTAAAGTTCTTAAGCTTACTCTTCTTAGTTACAAGCAACAAAATGTTTTCAAGGTATCTTGTCAGAGAGAACATCTTTCTTTATGGAAAAAGGACGTTCTACTTTCCCTGGAATGATTAGAGCACATTTAAAACAAGATATTCCTGAAGACTCGAACCAGTAACAACAGAAACTAACAAGGTTTGGCACAAATAAGTTGTTAGGATCTTAAAAATGCCGGGATTTACTGCTACGTACTATTATTGTTGATTGAGAACGGCGTAGTTCTTCCTGTCTACAAGACAAGCAGCCACAGCAAAGACAGGACCCACTCAAGTGTTATTTTTGCATTATCAGTTGTTATTGATTTGGTTTTATTTACGGACGCTCTTTAGCATATCACATCAACGTGCCATTCAATTCAGGGCGTGAAACGGTCGATAAGTTTTGCTCAGAGATCTCTTCTTTTAGGCTTGAGTTTCTTTTACATGGCGTAAATCTACGACATGGGTCCCACAGCTTTACTTCCCTTCCGAAGGAAGCCATACTTAGGACTTTTACACCGGGAAAAATCCATCGACCCTGGCCGCGAATGAACCTGCGATCTTGGGTCTACGGGTCTATGATTGTTACCACTACATCACCAGGATCGACATTATCCTTTGCATGGCAGCTTCAAAATGCATTTGATTTTGGAAATGGAAAGGAAGTGAATAAACATAATCTTTGATTTTGGATTTTCTTCGATATTCAAATTGAAACAATTACTCAGATGTTAAAACACTGCACCAAATGGCCTCATAAGCAAACCGTGCTGAGCTCGTCCCGAATGTATAGTTCTATTTGTGTATTTAATTGACAGTTTGTTTTAAATCTTCTCTTACTTCGTGTGCTCCCTTGTTTTTTTATTTCTTAACTCACTCCCTCTCTCTTCCATGTTCTTTCTTCTTTTCATTTTTGCTATGCTCTCATTCGCTTGTCCTTCGCAAGCGGTTGCTGGCTGGTCCGGCATGAAAATGACTCCTGTTGTTTAACAATACGTCATTACATTTTCAAGAGACCTGTCCTCGACTATAGACAGGCCGTGTTTCTTCTCTGCATTTTCTCAGGTTGAGGACAATGGCAGGTCGTACAGGACAGGAGGAAAATGGACGGCCGCACCTTGACGAGCTCTTGAAAAACAAAGACCAAAATAATGAAGAAGCTGTGTTAAGTAACACCTCCTGGGGTTCCCCGGATAAAAATAAGACCGTAGCAATTTCAAAAGCAACTCAACATCTCTTTGCAGCATGAAACTTCGATTAACCAATGTCTACATTCCAGCTCTGATCTTTAATTATTAAATTTTTGACAGTTTCGTTAATGGAAAAAACCTTCGTGGTATTTGGAACGTGTGTTCAAACAAAAGGACAATTTTGGAATAGTTTAAGCTCTTTTAGCTTAAAATTAAACTAGCTCAACAATTCTAAAGGTTATTGTTGCAATAATAGTTTTGAATCTTCATCATGCATCGCATTTTTTCCATAAATTCTACAGAAACGAATGACTATGGACTCCACTTGGTTGTGCATTTCCAGCATTAAAATATTTAATTTCATGGTTGGCGAGCTCTTTCTTTGACTTTAATGCTTTTAGCTATAGACGGGGCAAATTCTAAGTTTTCTCGAATCCCAGTTCGAATTCTAAAAGATTCTCGAATCCATCGACTTAACAATTTTTAACTATAGATGAGGAAAATCCTAAGTTTTCTTGAACCCGAATTCGAATCCTAAAAGGTGCTGGAATCCGTCGACTTAGATGCTTTTATAGGTTGGACAAATCGTAAGTTTCTCGAACCCGATATCAAACCGTAAATTGTTCTCGAATCCGCCGACTTTGCCGAATCGTACATTCCTGGAATCGGAACTATACTCTTCACAGACAGATGGCCTAATAGCGAAGCTGGAGTTACTGATAACTATGGCGAACATCTTTCAGTTTTTTTTTTTTTTTAATTTGGATACATTTTTGTCTTTCAAAGTAAATATTTAAAATGTGGTAAGGAAAACAAACTCCTATTTCCTTAAAAACGGAGATAATGATGTTAGAAGAAGTTGCTAAATTTAAATATTTGGGAACTGTGATAAATGGGAATAACTCAATAGAAGAGGAAATTAATAAAAGAGAATCCTTTACAGTAATAACTTACTATGCTAATCAATTACTGCATAAGTCATTTGGAAAGTTCTCTGAATGAAGAGCAAAATAATAGCATAACTTTTCGAAATTATTCGTAATATTCAACAAGTTCCCCTTGGCACTAATGATCTTTGTCCAGCCATGCATCCAACACGAAAGCCAGATTTCTCCAAGTCTGCAAAATACGCCTCAACTGATGGCATAAGCTCTTCATCGGATGAGATTTTCTTTCCATTAAGAAATTTTCTTAATTTAGAGAACTGATGGAGCCAAGTCAGGGGAATAAGGTGAATGTGGCAGCAAACTGCACCTCAGTTCATAGATTTTCGCAATTGCAACGATACATGCATGAGGGCGATGCAAGATCTTCTCTTTGTTACTGTCTTCATTGATAGATGTTCCAGTGGGAAGATAATCAGTTGGCAGTACATTCTTGGCATCCCATAAAACCGACGCATCCCTACCGATTTCACACACTTGACCTTCTTTGGAGAATCGCGGTACCTCCATTATTTAGACTGCTGTTTTGTGTCATGTGTGTAATAATGCACCATCGACGCATGAAGTCGCCGGGAGAGATTGGCACTCTGACTTGCTTTTGATCGTGAGTCCCAGCAGTCCTACCCATCTTACCGACAATTGTTTGACATTCCCAAAGATTCAGCAACTCATCTTTAATGAGCGGTCCTCCAGAACCTTGTTGTTAATTTCTGATGTCGTGACGGATTTTGGTCTTTCGCTGCGTGGGTCGTCTTGCCGTGTTTAAACTCCATGGTCTACTTGGAAAAGGTTGAAAATGATAATGCAGAGTCCCCTAGAGTGTTTGCATTTTCTGTTGCGTTCATGCCTTGTTTAATAATCGCACGATATTTCCCTTCTCCATATGTACACATCTGCACTGCAACAAACAGCTGTAGCTACTACAGTTCTTGATCAATACACGTATTATTGCTCAGATATTTCTATGGAAGACGGCGAGTTTTGATAACAAAACTGTTTCGGAACTGCCGCTCCAATCCATGGGTCATACCGAGAACTTTTCAAATGACCCTCGTGTTTAAAATCAAATTGATCTCAAAGCGAGGTAAATTAAGAGTACATCTCACACAAATAAGACCAGTTTATACGTATGCATCTGAAACATGGACACTTAAAGAGTATTAAAACAAAAACTTTTAGTATTTGAAAGTAAGTTTTTAAGAAAAGAGATATATATTACATTTTGTTAGAGCCCTGTTTGGTCACATAAATTGAGGAAATATAAGTGGAAACCAATTGAAACTAAAACATTGAGCAGACCTAAAACCAGATCCTGGTGTCATAAATAATATCGTTTTTAGATCATTTCTGCAGGTTTGTGGCCATCGCAATCGCTCCATCTTGCCAGTCCTTCTTGTGGTGTTATCGTAAAGAAAGAGAATTCCAACGGAACCCAAAGGGGCCAATATCACGAAGGAAATCGGAAACATTGGTAGTGCCACTTCAGAACATGCCTAGGAAATCATGACATCGCTTCCAAATGTGTCTAGCGGGACTTCGGTACCTTTCATGGCATACAACTATGAACCAAAATAAGACTTCCTTAACTTATTTTCTTCAAAACAGTGGATTCGGTTCCAATAAGAAGTTGCCTATCCATTTGTTATTTATAAACATTCCATTTAAGAACATTTTATAACCTAAAGAATACATTTAATTATTTAATTACTATGGTCTTAAAAAACCTCTCTTTTTTAATTTTTTCCGCTTGAATATATGTATTATGAATCCCTTGAATTCAAATGTTTTCAGTTTTACTCTATTGGATCAGATTTTTAAACACAATCACATCAATTGTAATAATATACTTATAAATTTTATGAAATATTAAGTTCTAAGACATAGCTGAGACAAAACTTTTTTGTGGATTTCATTTTAATTGAAATATTAATGGATTTATTGAAAAAAGACTTGTCATTAATTATGAATTTCCAAACTATTAGGGAGCAGAAAACTTAATTTTTTACGACATTCTAATATGTCCTTCACTAGTGTCTCTTTTCAAACACCACACCATTAGTCATCATTTACACATCCCAATAACTTTGATAGTGGTTTCCTTGTTTTAACGTCTTTTTGAAACCGCTCATCTTATTCTTCACTCAGTGCACCAAATTTCGCGGGAAGTAATCAATATGGCTATTCAGAAAATGCACTTTAACACATTCTACACCCTAGATATAGAAAATGTTGCATCACTTCCTTCACAATTTCTTTATAGTTCTCAGAGTTCTGAAAGAAAGTTTCCCGTCACTTTTTTGTACGCCTATCATGCTGACTGCTCTAACTTGGCATCTACTGAGGAAAGATCTCATCATACATAAGCTCACGAATTTGGGGGTCTATCGAAAATACCTGCTACTATCTTAGCTTCAGCTTTCTGTAGGAACTTTGTAACAATAAAGTTGAAACAATCACTATCATTCACAGCAACAACAAATTACTTCATCAGGACTAACTTAATGTGGAATGGTGGAAGAAGAACATTAGAAGGAGAAACCAATGGTTCATACTTCACATTTTTTTCTCTAGGAACTAAATTGCTCCTTTGTGGCCAATTTTTTCTGGTTTAATGCTATGATTCAGTCTTACTGCCCCATTCACAAAGTGAGCCATTTATTCTTTTGTTAAATCTCTCAATATTTATTTTATGTATATGCTCTATGAACAGATAATAAAAAACTGCTATTTTCTATAACCCCGATTTCAGAAAAACTAGCGCGAAGAGATAATACTAATGCTGTTTGATAGATTCCGCGTGTTAAGGAATCAAATAATAATAATAATAATAATAATAATAATAATAATAATAATAATAATAATAATAATAAACAGCTTTCATTCAGCAAAAATTGTGTCGGCCAGTGATTATATTCACATTAATAAAGGATCCCGATTTTTAAATCCATCAGGCGACCTCTTGGAGAATTTCTAAAAAACTGATGATCTTGGAACCTCAGCTCTTTCAATATTGATTTGAATCACGTTTCAGCGATGTCTCTTTTAAATATCTTCATGATTGGAATTTTGATATTAAAATTCAGGAAAGATATACAGAAGAACTAGTTAACAAATGCGTTGCCAAGAAGCCTCGACACGAAGACACGTAACTTTCATTCAGTCGTCACTATGTATGGCCATTAGTATTATGTAACGTTGTGAGATCATAAAGGCAGCTGTTTTGCTTTCAAAGCTGACAACGCAAGTTTTCATTCCGTTGACAAAACGTGCCTGGATTTTAAGCGAGACTCAGCGGCAAGTCGAAACAGCGGCACGACTCTTTTCACTGAGTACGCTCATAAAATTCAACCTTCGTCTTTTCTGAGGACATTCAAGAGCAAGTTGTGAAACTTTTTGCACAATAATCTCTGTGTACAGAAGGAAGTAGATTGGTTCAGCAATTTTATATTATAGGAAATAACCAGATGCTGATATAATGTTTCAAAAGGTTGCTGATAAACTTCTGGAGAAGGGTCAAATTGAACGAACTTGCGATTATCCAATCGGTTCAACGATGTAACCACAGGTCACTGCAATGTTTATATGAAATAATATTACTGTATAAACGTTAACTAAACAAATGTTACATAGTCACAATCTAATGGGTATTCACCACAAGGTCGTCCGATAAATTTTTTGAGTACTCTCAATTACCGCGGTATCTTCCGGACCCTTCCGAGTCGTCAATCATAAACATATTTAATTATGCCTTAAAAACAGTAATCGATCCAAAGTGCAGGATAGCTGCGATTTGGAAATGAATAGATGAACAGTAAGTATCTCATTTAAAACAACAGGCCATCACATTCTCACAAAGTAGTTCCTGGTCCGTTTCATTCTTTATTTCAAATGAATTTATTAGCCAATCCATAAAGTTAAACCTCGACTGCAAGGCTGTGGGATCTTGCATTGGACTACCCGGTGACTCACTGTAGATTTTCTTGATCTCATTTCATATCGAGCATGACACAGTAAATTTCAAAGTCATTAAAATATTTTACAAATTAAATTTGAGCGGTGAAGCATTTACATACATCGTAGGTATGTTAAAAAGCATTGCCAATAACTGGCAGTCTTGTTTTACCGACAAGTTAATAAATTCTAATGGGTGATTTTTCCTTCGCGGAACCGCTCCACACTTAACATCCGGTCGGTCGGTTTAAGCTGATAAACCGGTGAACGGGAGTCAGAAAGTCCGCAACTATGATTGTCCTTCAAGTTATTACTAAAACTTAAGCGGTACATTTACTCACCATTATCAACCAAGAAGACCCTGGAACATTTCTAGCATCAACTTATGAAATTACCATTACCTTCTGCAGTTCTCTCTTAGAAATGGAAGAAATTTCTTTATGACTTTTATTTTTCAGTTTATCTAGTGTGTGTATTTGTCTTGTCTTCCTTTAATGTTCGTAGAGATAAAAATCGCAGGGCGTTAAATTGGAGGACCGAAGGAGCCATATGTTGTCAGTGATGACTCGATCGTCAAATATTTCACGAATTCCATGCAAGGAAACATGGGGCTGTGTGTGCCGTTGCAGAGCTCTGTTGGAAAGTAACGAACCTATGTTCCCTCAGAGTTAATTCACGAAAAAAGGTTTGCAAAACATTCCGCACATACCTATCACTATTAATTGTTTCTTCATTAAAAAATAGGACCTATTATTTTCGCGTCACTAGTATTGTATCACACTACTTTCTTTTGTTCATGGCGGGGATGCCTCGTGCAGTAGATAAGATTTTTCCTAACTCCAGAATCGTTGTTGTGAATTGACATACCTGCCTAGGTGGAACCAAGGTCCGTCCCTGGAGAAAATTGTATTAGGAGACATTCCTTAAGCAATTTCAGTAAACGTTCCATAGTTCTTTACCCAACTCGCTCCATTTTTCTAGTGAGTCTGTATGTAATCACTTCAACAGCTGATAAAAACAGGTAATGGAGAATCGTATGAACTTGGAGCAAAGTATAAAACTTTTACATCACAAGAATGGATTGGGATGGGCAGTAGAGAGCAGCCCTCGTATCATGCAAGTCGCATTTGTGCCGCCCTTTAGCAACGATAACTGTGAAATACCGCAAAATGGAGTGCTTAGCTCGGCACCGCATACTCCAGGCAGTAAACTGAAAATGACAACAGCTGCAAGTTACTAAGAGTAGTTCATAAACCGTTTAAGTTTATTACTTAGCTCGCATCTCTTTTCCCGTGACCTTTCTGCTTCAGCACAACGCATTTAGTAGAATACGCAGTTAGAACAGCTTTAGGTACAAACTGCAATACGGGAATTTTCCTTATTCACCTTCACGCTCTAATTAAAGATAGCTTTGTGCACTGCAGGACCTTGGGGTGCACCAGAGTATAGCTTTTGTATGTTAGTGCAACTACAAAAGTAAATTAGACACTTTTACATCATAGATGTTTGTAACGCTGTATAGAGAGCACTTTCTGCTCTGCTTTTCATCTGATATGCAAACAGAAAAGTGGTGTCGCACCAAGGTTATCACTTGAATAGCAGAATTCTTTCCTACTTTAGTATCTTCAGTTGCTCGTGACCCCAGGAATTTCCATCTTAAATTCACACCTGCACCTCAGGTTCTTTTCAAACTTGCATAAGAAAAGGCAGAAACTGTCAAACGAAGTACTCGTATGTCAGCTATATTCATGTGTATACCTGGAGAACCTTTACACTTTGACCAAGTCAGCTGAAGGAGGAGGAAGGAAAAAGCGCAGTTTGAAAGCTTTTCTTTGCCGCAATAAACAGAATAGATAGATACAGTAAAGTTATTAGCACTGCAACTATTACCAATAATATGTTATGACTCTTGATTTCTTTGTTTACAAACAGTGGTGGCTTGTGACCCCTGTACAAGGGGGGGGGGGGCAGTAGCATAACTGAATGATATGGGGGAAGGTCTCTTTTATACAGACTTACACTCCACCCCGACATTCTGCCATTACTGCAGCCACATCGTGCGTTTTTGCTATAACCTTCTGGTTTATATGGAACTCTTTCATTCAGCTGATAAAGTACGCCTAAAGCCTTCTGCAGTCAATTCAGAAACAAATATGAATTTTGTGAATTTTCAACCGGTTTACGTCCATTAATATATCGGAATATCACAAGAAATTGTGACATGAATGTAATATTTGTCGCTTCGTACATCTACAGAAATGATATTTCTTTTCTAATCTCATTCCTATAGACAAGATACATTTCTCACTTCACACACCCTCAGCCAAGATGTATATATAGCCTTAATTTTGTGTCTTCTTGCTTAGTAAGTTCCTATAGCTTTCGGTTGATGAGGTCATAATCGTTTCACTTCCAATTTAACAGTTAAACATAGGCACAAAAATGTAGTCTTCAATAAAACATCCGTTTTATTAATTGCCACCAAACAGATACCCTTTTTTGTAACTTAACAGTTAATATTGTGAAAGTCAATTTTCCACTGACAAACATTGAGGGAGTCACTCAGTTTCAAAGTGTGAAACAACCCCTCGTCAGTTAAGCGTGGTGTCATCAACCCCTTATCATCTGGTTCCTAAGAGAGAATACCAGCGCTGGCCATGGGCCGTCTTCCTGCTGGCTCAAGAGAACGCAGAAATAAGCTGGAGAAAGGTTAATCCATCTTGGAGGAAGGCAAATAAAAGAACTTGTAAATCTTTTCTGCCCCATCAAGGTACCCACCACTTATATCATAGATGCAGAACTTCCAACTACCAAGCAGATTAAATCAAAAGACTTGCTTCTGGAAATTTCTGACAACCACCAAAAAGACATTCTCCTCCAACAATAAACTAATAACAGCACAACAATTCAAACACTGCATATGCAACAGTATGTATTTCATCTAAGTTTACGAACCTGGAAAGTATGCCTATCAGTAGAAATATTTTTAATTGGTAAGGTAACAAAAATCGACACTTTTACAGTAAATGTGTTCACAATAAATTTGTCAATGATATACAAACGAATAGCCAAAAAAATTATCTTAAAAGTAATGTTGTTTCAGAAATCCCTATCTGTAAACAAATTGGACCTGATCCGGAATGCAAATGTCCGGATTTCCCAAAGCAGCAGCTAAATCTTGAGGAAATGTTAACACAGAAGATGGACAAACCAGAGAAACTCGGAAAACCCACTTAATTTAACCCAAATTGATTCCTAGCACAAACAACCTATTTCCAAATGTATGCTATAGTTTGTAATCTCGGTGCATATAGAGAAAAACAAAAGAAAAACAACAACGCATGAGTCTACCTAATCTGGTACTTACATCTTTATGAATAATGGCTATAAAATCCGTATATTAGTTCAATTTTTTAATATATCAATTAGACGAGTATCGCAGAACAGAATCAAATGCGATATACACCAGTGCTGTTGGTTATTCATCGAGTCAAATACATTTTTACATTTACTGTAAAACATTATCTATTTTGTAAAGTATATTATACGGATGTACTTAATATGTAGTATGTACGATATAATGAGCTGGTTTTGAAAGGACCGAATTAAGTGAAACCACACGGATGTTGCACGAGGGTTGAATAAAAACATTAGTGGAAATATTTTAATCCACAAGCTACAGAAATCCTTGCAATATATTCTTTGATTGTCTACATTCATTGCTCACCATAGTTACCAGAAAACGAAACAATTTTTGCCAACAATGAACAAATTTCGTGAAGCCATCACAATTAGATGAGGTGAAACTTTTCTTCTTAATATTATGACAGAGGACTGGTTGTCAGTTGATGAGTAAAGACTCATCAAGAAAGACATTAAAATCACAGGCTCTAACTGAAGATTATTGAATTATCGGTGGGTCATTCACTTGGTTTCCTAGCAACATGAGCCAACAATCAAATAAGAGACTTAAAAACAACGATTAAGAGGGTTCGAAGGTGGGTCGTGTCCTGTAATATTACAATACTACATTCGCCTGTGGTGCCTCAGTAGTAAAAACGGGCATTAAACACTATTAAAAAAAATACAGTAGCACATATTTCACTTCCCACCCCAGTGCAGAAAGGAGACAGTGTCACATCACTTCAACTACCAATACCTCTCGAAGGGCCCCGATGCCCCTTTTTAGGACACCCCCACTTTCAGTGAGCTGGTAGCAGAAACATATCGTGTACTTCACTAACATGTTCTACGTTGACAAATGTATATTCAGATATCTGTTGACATAGTGTAGTAACGAATAAAATAATTAAAGGACATCTTTTAAGGATTATTAAAATGGTCGATTAGCCCTTATATTTCTATACTGTGACAATAAAAATATTCGGAACTCTTTCACAACATTCACCCATTTTGTATTAATGTAAACCCTTTGGAAAAAAAAATAATTGTATAAATGTATATGTAGAACATCATGTTTAACGTTTCATTTGAGTTTTGTGGTATTACCCATACACACACAAAAATGTAATGAATAACTAACACATTCTTTACAAATAACTAAATATATGGACAGAAAAACTTCTCTTCTAAAGTGAAAACACATAGAAATAAACACAAATCAATATCGGGTATAAGAACCCCCAGCATGTACAACTGCCCTCAATCTTCGGGGATACATGATGTCAGATTTCTACAGTAATGTGAACGAGAGGCTACAACATCCCAGGCTTCTTGAATTTGTGCACATAAACCATCTTTTGTCCACCTTGCGTGTGCTGCGAATGCGTGTGTAGCATATTGCATTTAGAGAGAACAAATGCTGAAGTAAATATTATAATGTATATCATATGTTAACGTTAAAGCTTGCTGCGTGTGAGAAACAATATTATGAAATTAATTTGTCGTAATATGTTACAAAAGTTTTATTAATAATAAAAGATGCTTCATGCCGGGAGGCGAAATTGCTCTCTTAACCACGGCATCACTGCACATTCTGCCACAGAGCTAACGGAACACACACATAATCAGCGTCTTTAGTGCATGCCATATAACACAACTGCTGCAGTGACTTTGGGATACCTTGTGAATCGCGCGCTGTAACGAGTAGGACTTAGAAGAATTTTTCGTTTTAAAGATGACTTATTTTATTTGTCAAAGAGCGTGCACGTGTTTTCTTTTTAATTGTTCGTCACATGAATATAAAATATATTCATCGCTGCTAGCCAAAGAAAAGTTATGCTCTATTTTGAAAGGGCGAATATTAATCACATTTTTGTTAGTACAAGAGCTGTGTAAATATTCAATTTTTAAAATAGATAAAATATAGGATGTTACTTTTATGGGCGCTTTATAAAGAGGTTACAAATATTTTTTTTGCGTTTTATAAGTTGCTGTGACGTGGTTTGTATCATCATGTGTTATCCATCACAGTTGCTTTCGCAATATTCATGTATGGGCCGATGAAAATCCCACACTAATTAGCGGGAGGGTAAAGCAATACTAAAGGGAAATGACTACCATAAGTCTCCTTAACCTTTTACTTACAATTATATGCATAATGATTTGTAACAAACCAACTCTGCAGCAATACACAAACCAATATAAGAGGATCATTAATTTCCAAATTATCAAACGAGATTTGATAATTTGCCTTCATTCTCCATGTTTTTGGCATGTCTTAGAGTTCTTGTAGAGTGTGCGGGTTCGTTTTGTATACGGCATTTTTTAATTTACCTCAGAGGCCATAATCGCAGGCTGTTAAATCGGGGGACCGAGGGGGCCACAACTCCCTATTAATAACTCTGACTTGTGGGAACACATTGTGAGTTGCTCTCATGGAATTATTTGTAGTGTGAGCAGTGGCACAGTCCTGTTGAAAAAAATGCATGACCACGCTCTCTGTCAGCTAATTTTCTGAAAAAAGAGAGTTAGTATGGTATTCACATAAGTAATAGAATGAACTGTATGCTTAACAAAAAAAGATCTATGATTCTTTCGTCATTGAGTTAGCACATATGAATCGTACATAAAGAACGCTGTTCTATTATAAACACACGAGACATAATACACTTTATGAATTAAACAATGAACAACACAACACACACCTGGGAACATCTGTGCTACGCTAGCGACCTCAGCAAGGTCAACAAGTAAGCAAGAAAGCTTACTACCCCCTCCGCCTTGTGAGGGAATTGGGAAACTGTGTGATGGAGAGGGTCGTTCTTCGATTGCGAAGGCTGCGTGATAAGCGACCGGCATGTCCTCCTACAATCTTCTATCAATGAAGTCGTAAGACGAAGGTACAGGAAGCAGAGGTCGCCCCGGGCTATAGCTCAAAATATATCTTATGTTGTATATATGTTTATTTATTTGAACTTGTTTTAATAGCTAATAAAATAATACCGCATTCTTGTCTCATTTTAACTAGAAAAAATAAATAAAAACGATACTATATTCATGTTACAAGCAGCCCTGTTACTTAAACAATCAAAAGTAATATTTATTTCATTGTTACACCCACTAACTTATAAGACATTTTGATTTGGTTTATTTACGGACGCTCTTTAACATCTCAGGTCATCAGCGTTCCATTCAATTCAGGGCGTGAAACTTTGCTCAGAGGCCTCTTCTTTCAGCCTTGTGGTTCTTTATCGTGCCGTAAATGTACGGCACGGGACCCACGGCTTTACTTCCCTTCCAAGCCACACTTTGGATTTTTACGCCCCGAAAAAATTCCATCGATCCTGTCCGGGATCGAACTTGCGATCTTAAGTTTAGGAGGCAGGTATGGTTACCACTACATCACCAGGACCGACTCTTACTTAAAGACAGCTAAGGTAGGCTTTTGTTCTTCGTATGGTATGAAGTTTCCAGCTCTGGTCTTCTGTCAATGCAAAAGAATTAAAATGCATTCTTGAGTATATTGTGTGCCGGCGTTTCTCTTCACCATGTCATTAGCTTGTCGCTTCGAAAAACGTCATTCCTACCAGCTATAAGCACCAAAGTTGCTAAATTTAAAGACAAAGTGTCGAATCATAGTTTGAAAAAACACTTCATAGGTTGTTCAGTTTATATGCCTTTTATAGCCAATCACATGTATCGAAAATTAAACAATTATCTAGTGAGTTTTTTTTTTTTTTGAATAGTTTTTAACGCCCATTTTTACTACTGAGGCACCACAGGCGGTAAATTATAGCGAGATATAGCGGAAAACAGCACCGTTAATTTTTTTTTTTTTTTTATCAATAAGAAATTAATTTTCCAGGTTCTCCCCTCTCTCCACCGCTACGAGTGGCCGAGGTCGTTAAGGTCTGGGGTTCGAATCCCTCAGGACCGCCCTCCCTGACTGTTTTTTTTTTTTTTTTTTTTTTTCCCAGGTTTTCCTCAGTCCTCATAACTGGAAAATGCCGGGCAGATACCCTAAACTTAGGCCTGGAATATTTCCTTCCTTAAAAAAAATATCCTTTCCCAATATATCATTTCATCTCATGTATCATCAGTGTCCACCGCCTGTGGTGCCTCAGTAGTAAAAACGGGCGTTAAACATTACTCTCCCCTCTCCCCAAATTAGACATCATTTCACTGTTGCATATAAAAAATCGAATAATATTCACGTATATTCTTTAAGATAACAAATATTCCCTAAATTTGAAATATGCATCTATATTCTTCTTCAAATTTTATTTTTTGAATGAATTCCTGCATACCAATATCAGCTAAGTAAATGCTTTCAGTAAAAATATTGATACATAAAATTTCCATCCCTAATTACGAAATTTCATTAATAATTATAGAAAAGTTAAGTTTACGATGCAGCCTTTGTTGTTACAGTTTTCCAAGGATCATCGCCATACCCACCTTCGCAAGATGTTCTAACACATTTGACTAACTCGCAAGACACAACACATTTTTCAAAGGTACTGCAAATTCCGTTAGTGTTCAGATATTTAATCACAGCCAGCACTTTATTATTTCATCAGCTGCTGTGACGTAATGCAATAATAATCTGTCATGAAATAATTTTATATAAAATAAAAATGGATCGGGGTGGAACGGAGAAATAAACTGTTACATTTGTATCATTTAACAACAATTTTCCATATTCGGCTGTGTTAATTGCAAACAATTCATTGGGACATGAGACTTCTGACAGCATTAGCAGTCTCTCTGAAGGTTCGCGAAGCAAGCTGCCAAAGTCGGATTTTCGTAGTCTTGTTAAGAAACGAGCGGTCCTGCCGGAAAATGGATAGCGCAGCAGGTTCTAAGGTTTCACAAAAGCGGCACGCCACGTGACCACATCACCACACTTGACTGCCTGTTAATTCCTGATAAGCATCGCAAATGTAGAGTTGGGAGGGGGTGCCGTCGTCCTTTTGGAGCTGGGCGTTGTCACGAGAATAGATTCGCTTCACAGGTTTAATCGCTAAAAGTTACCATTATAATGATTTGATGGATTATCCTACATCGCCCGAGAGTTCGATCATTTCCTGAGTTTCTTCTCATTTAACTGTTCAAGGTACTCAACGCTTCTTCAAAGTCTTATCGAACTACTTTACCGCTGTTAAAATTACATGTTGATATTTCTAATAATTGTTGAAAAGTAATGTTGCGCTAAATGTTCCACACGATATAGAGTTTTATCATTTTGACCAAATAAAAATATTAATATAAGGTGTCCCGTAATGAAGAGAATTTTCGGAAATTATATCTCATCGTGGTTCATTTTGAGAAATCCGTACAATTTCCTGACGAATATTATCTTTGAGTTCTTGTATGGTGTGCGCGCTCGTCTTGTACGCGGCATTTTTAAATCTATCCCAGAGATATTAACTCAGGCTATTAAATTTAGTAGCCTTTTGCACAGATCCAATGAAATTCCGAGTTGTGTCACACGACGAAGATATTTTCTCTGGAACGTTTAATCTTTCTTGAAAACCCCACGCTGCCAATTTGGTTTCTTAGGCTGGACACTTCCAGTTTCCTGAAATTTATTATACAGGTTATGGATTGTTTTATAATCTGGAGCCTCTACATTCGGGAATATTGCTTGAAACAGTCTTCGAACTTCATGAGCTGACTGAGTTAACACATATGAATCGCATATAAAGACACGCTGTTCCATTGTAAAAACACGAGGAAAATACACTTTATGTATACTGTCGAATTAAGAAACCAACAACACAACACACAGCCGGGATCAGCTGCGCTACGCCTGCAACCGTCAGAAAGGCCAACAAGTAAGCAAGCAGATTTGCTACTCCCTTCATAACGCGGGAAACGAATGGGTGCTCACTCATAGGTAAAATTCCGCGCCGAGAAGGAAAGCATCACAGATCACACTGTACTTAAAATATACGCATTACCAACATTCCGGGATACAGTGAAGGAGCTAAAGTGTGTGGGGATTTGCCTGGTTGTCAATCAGGGGCATGAATTCTTTTTATTCCTCTTTCTCCCATCTCCGCAGATGATGGTGCATATGTGGAAATAAACATTATACTGATTAACATATTCTTAAACTGTTTTAGAATAAGTGCACAATACAGGTTTTGAATTCGTTTAGATTGCATTGATAGCAATGAGGGAATGTTTCGAAACTTCCACCTTGCAAAAGGGCTGTCCCGTTTATGTCTACGCCCCTAATTGTTGTGAGTTGAGGAAGATACGGGGCGGTCAGGATCCACAGGCAGTGAGGCATGAAGTAGACGGAATCGCTGACATTGCTTCCAGATTAACACCAATGCCAGGGGACCCTCTCATTAACACTCAATATATTTTTGCATTAGACAGTCCCGTTAAATGTACTCTTGTAGGAGAATGTGCTGAAAGTAATTAGTAATATTGCTAAACGTAAATAACATTAGGCTGTTCAAACAGTGAAAGACTAGTGTAAATACTTTTAAACACTGTTTCATTTGTTCAAACAATTGACGAATGTTCCAAGGCCTACTTTTAATGTTAATGTTTCAAGCACACCACTTTCAATAATTCCAGCAATTGACTGTGTTAACTGTATTTAATTAAGGACAGCAGAATATTAAATAATGAAATAAGAATTTTACAAGCGATGACCACTTCCATCCATTTTTCCTCAATAAGAATTCTTATCTCGAACACTTCCGAGTTATTCTAAATATATTAACTAAATTATGAATCACATGACCACATGAAACTTTTATACCGGTAAATCTTTGAGTCCGGTTTGAACTTCAGGGGCTAACTCTGTACACATGAACCACAATTAAAACGTATTGAGCAGACGCACTTTGCAATTAACGTGTCCTGCTAACTGGAATGAGTGACCTTGTTTGCTAAACACTCAGAGAGTATGCCTCTGCCGACCCTAGGAGTAAATGCCGTGCGAGTGGTCGATTATTGTGGTTCTGTCTTTTCACTAAGCACCGCCAATAACGTTTCGGCTTCGTATGTGCAGCTTAGCATTCATTGGAAAATGTTGAGATAAAAAGATCTAATTAGTAACTATTGCAATTTTAAAAATGACTCTTCTTTTCCAATTGTGGAAGAAGAAATGTGTTCACAATGTGGTGTTTATTTATTTATTTTTTTATTTCTTAACAGAATTCGCTGTAAGTTTCCCCATTAACTTTATGTCATTTTGAGGGAAAGAAGCTAGTTCAGAATTAAATAAATTACATCCTTTTCTCCAGTGGTTCTACAAAGTCCACTCTGGGATGGAGATCTCTCTTAAAGGACATGCAAAACAGACGCGGCCGTGGATATCTCCTGCGAATTTTAAATCACTGTCTTGAAATCCAAGTGGGGAATGAAGTTAAGGCTAATCCGGTCAAGGTGACGGAGAATCTCAAAGCCAGGACACGTTCCTTATCTCTTGGCCGACATCCGAAGGCACACCTCCGCATCGTGACCACCTGATTGCGGCAGCGATAGGCAACTGTTTCAGAAAAACTCCCAAGTTTTAGTGTGCAGATATGATCTCGTGTTATAACGCAACGGCGATAATTTTGTGAATCAAGAATCCTGATACAACCAAAAGGGCTCCGGAATGTCCTATCGTTGCAATGTTAAAATAATGGTTATAAAGTGCAAGTTTTCTTAGAACCTATTTGAGGTTATATACTGAAATACAGATTAGTTAACACAGGTTTAAGTGTAATTTAATTAGCGCACCTAATTCTTTAACTATACTTTCATTAGATGATTATTTTTTTGATTTGTAATATATTTTAGGTACATGTTTGTGACTTTGTTAATACATAAATTCGATAAAAATGCTTTATCGAAAAAATGCCAGGCTAAATTAACCACATGTGTTTGTTAAACATATCCTGACGCAAACTCCTGTGTTCGATCCTGGGATAACACGATTTTTTTAGATAAAATATACTCTTTGGGAATGAAGAGACGTGCAGTTTGTTTCCTTAATTGCCATACATAGCAAAAGCTTGTGTTATAGAAAAGATATTGGAGCATTTAAAACAAAAATCAAAATGCTGCTTCCTCCTTAATGATCGAGATCAAAGATCGAGTTTAGATTCTGATAAAGATGCCAGATTTCCTGCACCGTCAGTGGTAAGCACTTCACTACAAGAGGTAGGGGAATTTCCTATTGGCAGAAAGAAAATCATACACAATCATTATGCAACCAGAAAAGTAAAAAGGGGTATAGGAGGGGAAAAAATCTCAGCAACGGGAAAAAAAAAGTTGTATCAGCGGAAGATTCCTTTGAAAATAATGGTGAAAGTCAGTTTTGCAAAATCTTACAAGTGAATTTTTGAAGTTCTGCTACTAGGAACCGAGAAGTTGATGATTTTTACCTGCCTATCAGAAAATTGGGGAGTAAGAAAAATCTTATGCAAACTTTAAGTTCCAAATTACGACAGTAAAAATAAATAAATAAACAAATAAATAAAATAAAATAATAAAAACTTCCGAGAAGAAAAGGGTTCTAAGCGCCAACCCGAAATCGGTAAAAGCCTCGCACATTAAGTGTGTGAAGCTGTTCATTTATTTTATAAAAATAACGAAGTGATATTGATGCCAGGTGTTAAAAATTGCATATCAATTATTGAACCAAATGCAACGAGTTGATAATTTTAACTATGTTATGATTGCCTAGAACGCAATATAGTCGCTGCTTTCAACTTTCAAAGAAAAATGAAAAAAAAAAAAAATAGCTTTGAAGCTGAATGACGTTTTTCAGCCAGAGCTCATGGGAAAGGGCCTTGTGATTGAGTTGGTGGCACGGTCAACAAACTGGCATTTGAAACAACTTGCAACAAACCTACGAAAACCATACCTTGACCCCTCTGCAGCTTTATGCTGATCTTTATTATTTAAAAGATGATTTCAATCATGTAATTACCATCCTAGGGTCCTAATCATTATAAAATTGATTGTGAAAATATTTTCTGAAGCTGTACACCAGTGACTGTTTCATGAATACCATACAAACTCTGCAAGTTCTTCTTACAACCTTTGTGTGCTTGTTGATGAAATTAGTTCCTAAGTTCAAAGTGTATTCTTAATGGCAGATCTTTAACGTCTGTATCTTCGCTATTAAATTGAAACAACGCCTTCACCCTCCATATTTACCTCATAGACCCAAGATCGCGGGTTCAATCCCGGCCAGAATCGACGGACTTTTCCTGGCGTGAAAACTCTTCTTCCTGGCGTGAAAATTCTTCTTCCTTCGGAAGGGAAGTAAAACTTGAAAGAAGAGGCCACTGAGAAAAATTTATCGGCCATTTCACGCCCTTAATTGAACGGGACGCTGATGACCAGAGATGTTAAAGAGCGTCCGTAAATAAATCAAACTAACAACAGCTGTTCTTTTCAGCGAATTTGCGAGCTGCTTTAATGATTCGCAATCTCCTTCTCAACAGGATATTAATTTCATAATTTGTTATTTTATTCTATCTAAACTAATGTTTATCAAATATTAATTTCCGCAAAACTGATACTGTGTAATATTACCTCGATTAAAATTATAAAATAAAAGGAAAACGACATTAACTATGAGACAGTAATGTTATCACTGGAAGAAAGTACATTGTCATTTCTAACTTAAATGTTTTAGGTTAAAAAACGGCCCACTTTGACCTTCTAGAACTCATCGAGGCCCCTTTGAGCATGTAGTATGAAGTTTTATGCTCTAAAATGAAACGTTTTTTAGAGGAAAAGTTTGGTGTGTATATCAGGTGAACAAAAAAATCTACTGATAAAAAAAATGTAGAGCATCCTGCGGTGGCGTCGGTAATGCGATATTTTGGGGAAGCATAGCCGGCTGGCGACAGTGATGAAGGGGGGAATGCCACTCCGGGGATTTTATTCAACAAGGATGTTGCTTGGAGAGGTGTGCCCCTCTCCGATATCTGGAAGGCCAGGGTTACATAAATCCTTTTAATGGTCTGCACCTCTAACCTCATAGCGGAAGGAAAATTTCACTCGAAGATGGGAATTATTGTGCAAAAACGCTCTAAAAGATAATCATTAATCTCCAATGGTTTGGAAACCTAGCAGGACTTCATATTAGCTCCTGTTAAACAGAAAAAGCATATAAAACGTGTTCTTTTTTTAAGTTTCATTTTATTTTCAGCACCTTTGTTACATCAGTAACTTTCATGTCCATGTAATGAATTCTGTGACTTTACTTTTCTCCCCATCTCTTTTTCTTTCCTTCTCTTATTTATTTTTCCTGCCCCTTCAGTCCTTTTCATTTCTCTTCCTTTTCTGTCCCTTCCGTCGTTCTCTTCACCTCTTCTGTTCCCTCCTCACTTCAATTTCTTTTCTTCTCAGCTCTCATCTCCTCTCATTTCTCCTGTTCTATCTTCCCTTCTCTCCTTATATCAACTCTCCTCTGTTCTTATTCTTTTCTCATCTCTTTTCTTCTCTCCTCTTAAGTTTTCTTCTATGCTCCCTTTATCTCATCTCCTCTCCTCTTTTCTTTCCTGTGTTCGCCTCACCTCATATCTCCTCTCCCCCTTTCTCTGCTCTTTTTCTCTTCTTTTCTTTACCCTGCTCTTCTCTCCTTTCATTTCCTCTCTTCCTCTCAGCTTTTCTTTGCTCTAACCTTCTTCTTTATTTTCTTTTCTACTCTTCTCTCCTCTCTTCTTCTTTGTTCCACTCTTTTACTCTCTTCTTCTCTTTGCTGTGCTCTTCTCCCCTTTCCGCTTCTATTTTCTTCTCTACTCTTCTGTTTCCCAATATGCTCTCCACTTCTGTCCTTGGCTCTCTCTTCTACTTCCTTCTCTTTTTCTGCTCTCATCACCTCTTCTCTCCCCCTTTTTCTGTCTTATCTCTCTTCTCCTTTTCTCTTCTTTGCTCAACTCTTCTCTCTTTTTCTCTTTGCTGTGCGCTTCTCTTTTCTCCTCTTCTGTTTTCTTCTGTACTCTTCTCTTTCCCAGTCTTCTCTCCATTTCTCTCCTCTTTTCATCTCTCTCTTCTCCTCCCCTCTGTTTTTCTTTCCCCTCCTCACCGCTATCTTCTCCTTCCTTTCTTTTTGTTTCTTCTCTACTTTTCTCTTCTCTTTTTCTTTCCTCTTACTTTTTCTATATCCTGTCCTGTTCTTTCTTTTCTTTCTTATTCTTACCTCTCTCCTTTGCTGTTTGCTTGTTGTTTTCTTGTATTCTCCTCTCTTTTATTGCCTTTTCCCTTTTCTTTTCTCGCTCTCTCGCTCTCCCCCCCTCTCTCCACACACACACACACACACACACACACACATATATATATAAATATAAAAAAAATAAAAATAAGGTAACACTATTAACAATGTAACAAATTAACAGTAATTATAATAGTAGAAAAGGATAAAACACTAAGAAAAAGTCACATTTGAGATCGCTATATTTCGAACTCGTGGAGTCCTTCTATGGCAAGAAGACAAAAGTGTGACTTTTTCTTAGTATTTTATCCTTTTCTACTATTATAATTACTGTTTATATATGCATACATACTGCATTTCAAAATAAAACAAAGTGCAAAAGAAAAGACCTAGCAGCAACATTTCATGCCTCCCAAGCTGCAGGACTGGCTTGATTCCTTGTTGGGTTAGTTTTCCAGCTCAGATTTTTCCAGGAGTTTTACTCTTAGTTGCTAAGTTCTTAAGGTGAAAACTGTAGGTACAAAATCCTCTAAGTTTATTTAATCAAATTATAATTTACCATCCCTCATTTAGTTAGGTGTCCGCTGGCATTGTGAAAAGTCTAGTAAATTTGCATGAAATCATAGACACTATCTTGGTTATTAAAAAAACAAAACTCGTATTTTTTTCCTTTTCAAATGACCCTCATATTCTCGGGGTAACGTAATCTTGCCTATCAGGCTCCCAACCTCAGAAATCGACTACATTCTCTTGCAAAGTATCGAAAGATGAAAGAGTCTGAATACGTTAAGGCTGTGGTTCAATAAGATAGTGCTTGTGTATTACACACCATAATTCTTTTTCATTAACTAAAATTATTTGTGTTTATATGTACTATATAATTAGCAACACGTTAAGCTCAGTAACTAAAACATTCCAGGTCTTCAGTTTAGATTATAGAATACATTCTAGTTCAAAGCAAATCAGTAGAGTTGTTTTGCTGCATCCAGCTTCTGTTTGAAAACTCTGGAATTTCATTAACGCTGCGCTAAAATCATGGATATGTAGGGTAAAGGCAAGCTTACACTAAGTGGATTTGACTTGTTAATGAGCTGATCGATTTTACCATCTACTGACATAAAATCCTACATAACGATAATGAATATTCATTTATAAATCTAGAGGCTGCTTCCCCGGCTGCGGAGGATTATTGTATAATCTTTCATTCCAGAGAAGAGATGTGTTGTAGTCGGCACTTGCAAGCGGAATAATGGAATCTGTTGTTTCTGGAGCAATGCCAGATAACGTTATGGGATTGTGTACTCAGAGACTTTGCCTCCGAGCCGTGAACATTGGTTTTACATTTTTATAGTCAAAGATATATTTTCTGTAGTAATAAGAATACAGACAGAGTGTTGAAAGTCATTGGTGCAGAAATTCTCCTCCCCAATGTCAAGATTAAAGGGGGTCAAAATCATAAAAAGCACACAGTATTTTAGAAATTTAGTTAATAGGCAAATTTAATTTGATTTTGTTGTCGAAATATCTTACACAATAAAGGATATTGTGAAAAACACAGAAATATACTCGCACTGTATAGAATGAACCTTAAACGATAAGAGGACCCAGAGTAACCCATCTAAATTTTTCGAGGTATGCGATATTGAAGTAAATGATATTCAGAATTAATACTAAAACAGAATTGGGGTACATATTTAGTTTATATACTGAAGATACAATCAGTATGACACGCGGAAAATAATATAGTGTTTAAATTATCACAATAGTCCTAATTTCTGGGTTGGAGAATCTTTTAGAAAAATAATGTTTAAGGAAAGTCATGGCTGATTAGGATCAACATTTTGTAAAAACTTAATAGCTTTTCATTTTGCAGGACATGACGTTTATCACAAAAAGTTTTATATTTTTACTTTTTAAGTTTGACACGTTTTTACCAGTAGCTGGTTCGTCGCGCTTTTGGCGGTATTGGAATATATTTATCATTCCAATAACATCGAAAATCAAAATTAAAGCTATACACAAAGTGAAAATTTTAGAAAAGTTTAAAAAAATATTAATAATTAATACTAACTTGATTACTAAAAGTGCAGACAGCCAGGTAACAAACAGCATTTAAAGCTTCGAGTAGTTATTTGTGAACATAAAATTATCAATAAATGCTTTTAAATATGCTAAAATATATTTTAATAAGAAGTAATTAATTTTATATTAATGACTAAACTTTTAATTATGGCGTTTCTTAATTCAACACTTTTATAATTATGTTGTATGGAACAATTTTTGTTGTATATGAAATAAGTGTACAAATTATTTATATCCTCAAAATTCTTATATTTATAGAATGCATTACTCAATTTCATTTTATTGAAATACATGATAACCGTTTCGAAAATACTTGACTCTTTAGTTTTAAGCGTTTCAAATTTTAACCATGGCTTGCCTTAAGGTTAGAGTAGAGACCTGCATTACTAATGCGAACTTATTAATTTTTATGTACATTTTTCTCAGGAAGTATTGCAGATACCTCAGTGAAACTTTTGTTGCTTATTTTTCATTTGAAGTTCTGAGCTCTAGTTTAGAGAATGTACTTCATGCAAATAATAAGTTATTTTTGTAACAGTCTTCTTTTTTAAAAAATAAAATTATATTTATATTCATGTATAAAAACATTTTTAAGTAAATGATCTGAAATTAGATCTTCACAATGAATGTATTAACATAGATCAGCTATGCTTTTATTTTCATTAGTTTATGAGTAAGAATATACATATGTTGTTAATTTTTCACTTACCACTAAAATAGCGCTAAAGTTAATACAACTAATTGTCAATTTACATACTAAATACATTTCTTGCACCTGCATCTTCACACAAAGTAATATTACCATCACAGGAGACAGTTTCACTCAAGTAAAATATTCAAGTTAACCACTATAGTAATCTTTCCTTTATTTTCTTCAATATCTTCCATATGTTTACCAGGTATCTTTTTCTTGGTAGCAATAGGAGGGGTGTAAGTAATTGGTTTATCATTCACTAAACTTCAGAAATAGGCCTATTATTTTCATTATCACTGCTACCATGTTTTACTGGATAGATTTTGTAAAATTCATTTCCTTTGTTTTTAATTTTTTTATAAACCCTGGTTTACCTAGGCATGATATTAGACATATTTAGAAAAGAAAACTGAAACTCAAAATAAGCACAACACTTTCCAATTGCTTCAAAAATTAAAACACACAAGGAGCCATTACTATTATTGACATTTGAAGCTGTAATTTACCTATAAAATACAGTAAACCACCAGCCTTCTATTACAAGGAGTTTCAAGGATATTTTCATTTTCATGCAATAGTGCGGGATATTAAAAAAAAGTAGTTTGGCACGAAAAACACATTACGTAATTAAAAGCACTTACAATGGAATTTTTTCATTAAATGATATACCAAATTAAGCAGAAAAATCTAAACATTTAATTGGATCATAAAAAAAATATTTGATTTTTTTTTTTTCAAAATTTGACGTATGATCTTACTTTAAAGAATTTATTTGATAATTTAATAAGAAATAGTAAATTGTTAGCTTTTTGTGAAAAACATCCAGTAAAAGGTAAACCAGTACACAGAAGCAAATTAATAGAATAGTTTAAGATTTTCAGTTCCTTAGGGTACCAATAATTAATGAAATTAATTATGACATAGAGAAAAAACTTTCAATTTTTCTAGGAGTGTGGCACAATCGTAAGATCCCTTTAAAGGAAAGACCCGTAAAGATAGAAATTGAAGATTTATAATGTTACATTCTGTTGTCCGAATTTTTAAAATTTGTTGAAGGTGAATTTTAAATAGTGCTGGTTATATACTAACGTCATTGAACTGAAATTTTGTAAGATAATTTAATCAGGTCGACAATGTGGCAGACAAGCAAGGGAGAGACTGCAAAAGTGCTCTCGGCTGAGAATACACACCAAATTATTGGCCGTGTATGGCAAATTTCAAAAAAAGTATTAAATAAATCTCAAGTCGCTCATTTCTACTTTTCAGCGTACGTGCTTCATGTATGTTAAATGTTTCCACTCACATCTTCATTCTGTGGGAGGCTGTTTCCCCATCGGGCTGTGATTCCATATCCTCGAAAGTCAAGCTGACATTGTAACTTGGATCGTGGGGTGTGGCTCGTAAATTCTCCGTAGAAGCAATGAAAGAGAGGGGGGGGGGGGAGGAGTGGGCTCTATTTGAACTGCTACGGCAGATTCATTTGAAAAGTCCTTTAGGAATGATAAGATACCCACTAGACTTCTCCACATCCGCGGGCCATTGACATGGAAGTTCCGGCCCCTATTTCCTACCGGACTTCCTGGCATCTTGCCGGTAGCAAATCCTTATTAGATTTTACTCTTCTATTCTGGGGAACCTTTGAAATTCATTTCTAGAAACTTGTACTTTACCTATCGAGAGTTCAGAACTAAGTATATCCCCTGTTTCGTTGTTATAGCCGCATAGAAATAGGGAATATACTCTTTGAAGAACAAAGTGGACAAAAGGTAGTAGAAAAACATTAGGAGTTAATAAAGATTCTTTCATCTTATTTATAGCTTTCAGTACAATCTTAAAAACCTGAGCTCTAGAGTGTGCTACTATCTCGTATATGTGGAGACAGAACAAATAATGTTTATATTATAATAATACAAGTAAAAGATTAAACTTGAAGCAAGACAAGAGCATAGATCATCGCGAATTCTCTTTAATTTGCATTTGTATTTGAAACAATACCACTGAAGTCAACAGACAATACAAACATTTGTAATTTAGATAACTTATTATTATAATTATTATAACAGGATGAGTCAAAAAAGTATGATTCTTTATTTTACTGTTTCCCACTAGTGTGTAGCTCAATGCCAGTGTAGAGAAGACTGGTCTATGCAACATCAAGTAGTATAGTTACTAAATAGCGAGGTTAGTAAATGAATGGTCAAACAGTTACTAGGTAGATTTTTTAAAGAGCCTGTAAAACATTCACCGATGGATTGTCTGTGTATGAAACGAATGTGATATTCATCCAAGATGATACCTGGAATTTACAAAAGCTTAAACAATTACAATAACCTGTTGAACAATAAGTATTGGCATTATGTTGTCCACCCATTAATGACTTTTTTCTGTTAAGGCAAGCGAAGAAAATATCTACATAGTCAATCATTTCCACTGTCAAGTATAAAATGTTGAAACGGTCCAACGAATAGGACATGAGCTTCCATCGTATTTATTTTACCTTATGACAAATGCTTGAATAACTTAGGCGAGTATGTAAAATATAAACAAATAAAATAAGTTTGTTGAAAACAAACATTTTTGGTTTGTTGACCTATTTTTATTCATTCACGGAAAAAAAAAAAATAAAAGGAAACTTACTTTTTAACGTGTTCCCTTATGTTTGCCTCAATCAAGTATTTATTTCAGATAAAGGTTCAGTTACTTAGGAGAGTCATACAGGTATCGTGCGGACTCTTCCAAAATGAATTACGAATAGTTAGGAGGCGCCTGCTGTATAGAAAGTTCATTAATTGCTAAATGCAGGAAGGTTCGTCAAGTTCGGACATGCTTTTAAGAAAGATTTCTCAGATGTTAAAGTAATGCTATATTGGGTAAATTTCGAGAAACGAAAAGTGTTGTGGAGGAACCAACCAAATTTTGTATTGAGGAAGCGTTAGATGACATATCATCACTTAGAAAATTACCTGCAAAATCCACAACAAACATTTTCTGTGTTTCTGCGTGTAAGCAAGTGACAGTTTAAGTTATTTTATTTCATCAATTATTGAGGAAGCAGTTGTATTACAAGTATAGCTATTTAATTTTCGGGGTGTGCAGAAAGTTTGAGAAATGTAAGTTTTCTGTTGATAGCACTGAAAAGAGCGCGTCTTGATTAGTAACCACAGCAGAAACTAGTGCATAGCATCCATTGTTGCAGCTACAGCAAAATGTTAATTGTGGTCGTGCTCTCGCCGTCTAATGTTCTCAGATGGAGGGAACTCGAGAGCTTTTTCATGCAATCCAGAAAGATTTCCTGGAAAATTATAGAGACTTTGTAACAGTTCCTCCCTCTCTCCCCACTGAAATATAATTGTAATGTATATTTATGTAAGTCCAATCATATTTTGCATTGTAATTAGTAATATAAATATGTATATATGTGTGTGTGTTAGAAGCTGTAACTTCATTGTAAGTATTGTACAAAAGAGAAGGCTTCTTGGTATTTTGTTACGGAAGCCGGAAGGCCAACAAGGTCGTAAAACTACACAATATAGAGAAACCCGAGGACGCATGTAAAGCCTCTTTATTTTTTAAATTCTCTTTCATTGTAAGGTTAATAAACTGAAGGATTTAAAACCGTTGTACTGGTAGCCTTTAAAACAGCCAATGTTATGAAAATGTTTTAAACTTTCAAAAATAGCGAATGGCACTCGGGGAAGGTGACCGTAAGCCGCTAATGGAAAATGTATGTTTGAACTTTTAAAAATAGGCAAGAAAATTGCGCGTGCCTTTGTGAGCCCGTGGTATTGTTTAAACCAAAGATTACTAGATTTGAATTTAATATATAAGGAAGCGGTTGCTCTACTGGGGCGTTCACTGCACTCAGTTAATCCAATGTTAACCTCGACGTTACTAAGGCACGTAATTATAAGATTTACCCTCGGCTAGAGACAAGCAATTCCTCAGTTCTAAGTACTCATTACTCAGTTTCCAGTTCTACATGTGGCGAGACTGGCATTCTTAAGTTTAACACGCGGCAAGATACGCACAGATTTTATTCAGTTTGAACACGCGACGAGACTCGAGCAGTCTTAAGCTCAGCAACTCAGGTTCTCAGACGCAGATAACAAGTTCCACTTAGGACTCGTGCACGCAGTTCTGATACATCAGTTAGGCAGTTTTTAAGTTGATACTCAGGCAATAATCAGTTATTAGTTACACAGTTCTGATACATCAGTTAAGCAGTGTTCAGTTTCACGCACCGCGACACTCATCTGTAAGTTTCACACGCGGCAACTAAGTTTGTATCGGCGTAGCTAAGTCTATCTTACCCAAAAAACCACAGGACGCGACAGATTTTGAACTTAAAGTACCAATATATGTTATGTCGCATCGTGTATACATTTACACTATCGAATACATCAAGAAAAATTCACTCTGAGAAATTATTGTCTTATAAGCGTGGGTTACAACACCGAAGCGATCAATAAACATTATACCAAAACGCTTCAAAATTGACACCACAACGTGAGGCCACTTGACGCCGACAACAAACCGCTTCAAAATGGGTTTCCAACCTGGGTCACATAGCCGGAGCCCACTAAACCGCTTCATAAATTGGTGACAATGAGGGGACCACAATCAAACATTCATATAAATAGGTTCCAATCTTGGAGCCCACAAAAGCATTTCAACTTACAAATGAATATTTAAGAGAAACTTATCTATAAGCTAAAACATCACTTTGCGAAAAATGCATTCATGGTCATAAGATCTTAAGATTTGAGAGCAAATATTTCAGACAGACAGCTTCAGAGCAAAGTATTATGCTCGTCTGACAGTCTTTGGAATGTCAACAACTCTATTACTGATGTTAGGATCGTCGAATCCAAGCAGTAATTAGCGAAGCCAATGAGATGCGATGTTGTTGAAGTAAAAACAGTGACCTCTTGCGGTCAACAGTAAATCTCTGTTTCTCTTCTGCAAGAGAGACATCAATATTCATAGCATGCCACGACATGACGCCACAATAAGATCATAGAGGTCGCACTGGCTCGTCTCCGGTCGATCACGTGGACAACGCCTTTATTGAAAACGACATCGACCTTCGATTGTTATCGCAAAGCGAGCCGGAGAGCGAATCTAGTGTGCAACGCGAAGAGGTTTAGAATTTCCTCCACTAAAGCTGGAGAGTCATCGGATTTCCTGGAGATAAAAATCATTCCGTGTATATATAATACCATAGGACCTACGCCCACAAGATTCTGAGGTAACCTTACACTTTTGCCGTGGGTGTTTTGCGGTTTTGTTGCCAACAGGTTCTCTGTGAAAACTTTCTTGTGTTCAATGTCAGCACGATTTGTCAGCACGGGCAAGTTCAGCAGGGGGATCCTGTTTTAGGTTAGGTCACTTTCTTCCTAAGTAAATCCCAATTTCTCCATACTGAGAACGCCACCAGTTTTACACCCCGTTTCTGAAACCAAGCGGTGTTAATGTGTTCATGTGTTATTATGTTTTTATGAAGTTTAATGTTTAAAACACAGTATAAGTGAAACACGTCTATATTATAGGATGCGAATTTAATTTAAATTTAGGCCACTTTTACATCAGAAAAGTTTTTGTTCCCATTTTTCAGCGCAAAGATAACAATGTGAGATGCAATTTTTCACCAAAATTACTAAAACTTCATTGAAATTACAAAATTCATATTCGTACCTCTAAACTTATTTTTTTCTTATGCAATGAGACTATTTCAATTACGGACCCTCCGGACTTTTTGCCTGAGAACCGTCGCTATTAGAAAAAATGAGGTAGAGTTGCCGTTCGAAAGTTTATTTTAATATTTATATTTTATTGAAAGCATAATATAACAGCATTTAGATCTGTTAATAATAATCTCTAACATGTGTTATAAGAGATATTGAAAATGCTTTCCCTCAGCGGCAATACGTTGCCAGTATTTGCGTAGGAAATTCCTGGCTAGGCCATTGGTTCTCCATAATAAATCCACTTGTTTTGCGATCTCTGATATAAAATGTTTCTGGCAGAAATACAAAACTGCCATGGCGCTTCATGATACGTGTTTCACATATAGCGAACAACGTGGATGCAAGAAGTATATGTATCACATTAAAATATTCGGGCAGAACGTTAGTCAATCTTCCAAGTAAAATAAAAGAACCAGATAGTGTCACTAACTGTTCCTGCCTACAAATAAATGTTAGATTGTGCTTAATTTAAAATTGTGTCAGAATTTAATCACATTTTTTAGTCACACCCTCCTCTCCTGTGAGTTTATCAGTGAACATGTTGGCAAGTAGGTCCTGAATGCAATAGCCAAGAATAGAATACTTTTTGGGGAGGAAAATCAGCTTCACTAAGTTCTTGCACTCAAAACTAGTATTGATAAAGTAGTGCATTATACTTACAGGAATATAAAGGAGCAAAGTAAAACAATGTTGTTTCCTAAACTATCAAATATACCAGGACATCAACACTACTTTGGAAGGGCCCGAAACAGACATAAGAATCAACTGAATTCTGGTCATTCGTCACTTCTCTGGATAAGAATCATCAAACTACTTGCTGGGGCACTAGCCTGAGTTGCTGGACTTCACTCCTACGCTAGCATTGTGTGTATTACAGCGTGGTGTCGCCCTAGGCGCTCTAAACTTGGATCAACTCACACGAGCTATAAAATGAAATTGGGCTATGTAAATCAGGAGTCCAAACTTGGCACTATCTTTCTTTCTCTCTCCCTCTCTTTTATTGCTAACAGCTACTGTATTAATCACACCTTTACAAATGATACAGACATTTAAAATGTCTAGTCAGTGTTCATGTTTATCATGTTTGTGTATAATTTTTATATTTATATGTTGATGACGTTATGTCATTATTATCAACAATGAAACATGCCTGAAAGGAAATTCACACAGTGACGGTTTTCAGAATATATTAATAGCTACGAATGAACGCATCATGTAACTGGCTTTGTATCTAAACGTCTTAAAGCAATGAAAGTACTTAGAAAAGTATACTAAACTTTCACACTCTTTCAGTTCTAAATGGAATATTCCGAAATGTTCCATTTATATCTGAGATATAAGGATGACCCACGAACATTCGGCCCCTGCCTCGTATACAAAAATGGGCGTCATACCGTGTGATTAATTTTGTTTTCCCCCGGGTGTTTGCCGGGAGCTCGGCGTTTGTTAGCCGGGTCTCGGTGATTACCAGGAGGGCAAAACATTAAAACAAACCAATAATACGACAATGCACAAATTAAAGGTTCATTACTTACCAAATTATCAAATGAGATGTTAAAGCTGCCCGCCTTCATTCTCCACACATTTTTGACATATCTATAGGAACTTATTTATCACTCGCTGTGTTCATTTTGAGAAATCCGGACAATTTCCTGACGAATTTTATCGTTCGGGTTCGTCTTCTATACGAAAATTTTTAATTTGCCCAAAGATAATCGCAGACTGTTTAATTGGAGGACCGAGAGAATCACAAATCCCTACTAGTAACTCTGTCTTGAAGTGAATTGCTCTTATGGATATATTCGCAGTGTGAGCAGTGGCAGAGTCCTGTTGAAAAAATGCATGATCACGCTCCCTGTCGAAAAGAGATACAGAATCACTATATGCTAAAAATGATCCAATGATTATTTACCCAGGGAGTTAACACATATGAATTGCACATAAAGACAAGCTGTGTTGTTGTAAACACACGAGGCATAATGCACTTTATGATACTCTCGAATTAAGAAACTACAACTGCAGCGACTGTTAGCAAGGTTAACAAGTAAGCAGGAAGGCCTGCTACCCTCTGCACGGCGCGACAAACGTGTGGGGGCTCGATCGTAGAAAAAACCTCGCGCCGCGGGGGAAAGCATCACTGATCGCACGCTACCTGTCGTAGTTTAAGTATCCACTTACAAAAATAGTGATATTAATAAATGTTTTTGGCGAAGTTAAGATCGTAAGGCCCAATCTTCCACTTCACTAGGAACAGTTAAGAATTACACAATAAGCATAGGAATTTCTAAGCCTAAACATAATTGAGTAGACTTGTAGGCTGCAGTTGGGAGGGGAACAATAGGTCACTAGCTGTAATTGACGCTGTGTCCTTAAACCTCTCAATTTTGTTTATCTGCCGGGCGGTGGCTTAGCCTGTGGTTATGTAACTTGATGTTATAGGCCTATAGGAAATATCCGCGAACAAGGATGGCACTCAATTCGCCCTAACCCCCACTTATGTGCAACTAATCCTGTTGTATGCCACTTTTTCAGCAGCTCTTGTGTACTTCTCTTGGCAGCTACGCCGGCACCAGCAAATTTGGCTGCAAAATTCTCTCGCATTTTCTTAACGGAACAGGTAGTTTCAGGGAATACATCTCACATGACATGGGTGTGAACACTTTTCCAGGCACAAATTGCTTCCTCTTGTTGAAATAGCCACTATTGCGGTAATGTAACATCCTTCTTTTCTTTTCCCTCTTCGTCAGCATTCCTTCATTATCTTGCTCACCATGGCTTCGGCTGTATGCATGATTGAGGCTTTGTTGCAATGCCCATTCCGACGTTTCATGGGTCACCCAATATGTATGCACACTTTATACACAGTACCTGGTACATTTTTGCGTAAATTTACTGAACTTATTTAACAATTTCTATACTAATCTTAATTATTTTTAGTTATAGTAACATTTTTTCAATTACCTTTTTATTTAAATCTTTGTTCAAGAAAAAGTTAAGCTAAGAAGTGTTGTTATACTTTTTAAATACTTAGTATTTAGTATCTTTGAGTGAATCTGGTGAAAAAAAATGTTATCTGGTAGAACTCTTTGTACGTTAAAAGAGTGAAAATGAAATAAATAAAATGAACACTTTTTTTTTATTCTGCGCAATAATTACTCAGGATGCATATTCATATACTATATGTTATTTTATCTTTGCTAGAAACACGTATTGATGGAAAGAACTTGGGAACTTAACTCGAAAGATCTAAATTAGAGCAGTGTAATCTAGTTGCTTATAAATGCGCCGCTCATTTGTTTTGTGCGGAAGAGCGCTGCAAGCCGCCATAATTCAATGCCACAGCTGTTATGGAGCGTTAATTGAAATGCAGATGAAAACACAGCACATTACATGCCAGAGAGAACTACATTTGCAGTAATGCAGCAAACGTAAGTCACTTAAGCATATGCTTCTAAAGATTTAAGTTAGTGCATTACATAATGCGATATAAATTTGTGTGATTGGAGTTAACGAGATATCTTGCATAAATTATAAATACAGATTTCAAGGAAAAGTGCATGCGGAAGACTTTATTTTTATACACTCTCGCACATAACACAAATTCTACTAGTTCTTTACTGTGTGCTAACTCTGTAGGGGAAACGTGTTTCTCTGTTAGTTAATGAATAACGGTTGCATTGGTTTGTGCTTTTCTTATATAGTTTATGTAAATTAAAAACAATTATGGGCAAAATCGAAAGTTATTAACATTAGCTAAATTCTGCCACAAATCTCATTTTGCTTACGTTTCACTTCTATTCGAATATCATCATTATTTATAAAATACGGTCTTCTTAATGATTATACTTTTTTTCGACAACATACCTCTACTCATTCTCATAATTTTGATAATCTTTTTCAAAGCAGTTCCCTTTGGATGCGATGTCCCAGCGTTTCTGCCAGTCTTTGAAAACAAGCTAGAAAACTTTTTTGACAGGTTCTTCTGAATCGCCTCCGCAGCCTTCACCACTGCTTTTGATATGAGAAATGCCTCCCACGAAGACAATTGGGGAAAAGGTCACAAGGGACTAAAAGTAGGAAGCGTGAGAGAAACACTTCACATTGATTTTTATGAGATATGCAGCATCAGCATTTGTGATGTGCGACTGTGCATTGTCGTGGAGCAGCATCCAGCTTGTTGCTTGGAAACGTGACCTTTTGCAGAATTTTCAGGACATGTCCATAATATTGCTCAGTTACAGTTGTGTGTGCAGGTACACCATTCCTTGAATATTGAAATATCAGATGACCATAACTTTCCCAGCAGAAGCAATTTGGTATTGGTGATGATGAGAATTTCCACACAGAGCTTTGCTTTGGTCTCAGGATCGAATGAAACATCGCAAGTTTCATCAGCAGCGATCATTTTTTGAAAGAACTGCATGCAAACCTGAACGCGAAGGTGGTTTTTGTTCGGAAATCAGCAATCTTGGAACCCACCGTGCACAAACGCGTATATGTTCAACTTTTCAACTATCAACATATTCATCGAAAGTTTCAGAATTTCTGAAAGTGTTCTTAATTTTATGCGACGATCCTCTCTCACAATGATAGCAGCAGTGTTTATGCTTTCATCCGTTAGGTCACCGACTAGAACGTTGGGTCCATCTTCCTTGACTCCTTTCATGAAATATTTTAAACAGTCTTCGAGCTGTGTTATAGGAAAGAACTAATTCTGCATAGGCCTTCTATTGTAAGCCTTAGCTAAAGGTTTGTTAAGACGAAAGAGAATTCCAGAGCAGAGTATTGTTCGAGATTTACCTCCATTTTGCTGTAGGCGGAAGTGAACATGTCTCAACTTGCGCCCCTCACAAGTGGACACTGGAAGTGATGGTACCACATGTACATAACGCATTAAATTAACAAAACATTGAAAAATAAAACTTTTAGTGCGAGAAATTATGCCTGTAAAATTTTTTGAGGCTCATTCTTTATTCCTCAGCCTTGGTGTTGAGTTTTTTCCCTCTAAAATATAAACATGATAGTCTTTAACGATACCTATCATTAAAATTATAAAGCGATTTTATAAAAAAATCCTTCGATATACGTGGTCATCTCTTACCATAAGCCTCGTAAATGACTCATAGATATATTAAAATGGTATTCATACGTTGTAAAACAAGCCTTTTCTCATCATTTTTATATTTTTATCCATTTTAATAATTCCTAAAATCTTTCTTATTGAAATTTCTCCCTCAAATTTATTCCATTTCTCTTTCCGTACCTGTAGTCTGCACCGCTTCGTTTGCTTCGTTCGCCACACATGGGACATTCACCGATACTTCTCAGCCGTGTTAAATTCCTTACCAAACGAAATCGTATCTCCTCAATTTATCACATCTCCCAAACTTTTTATCTCTCGATAAATTTTCAGTGAACTCTTTTCTCTAAAGCTTGCAAAGATGTTTTATTTCTCAGTATATTCAATTCTGTCTCTTACGTCTTTCCAAATTCACGTATGTATCTATGTTGCTCTTTTGCCCCACAATCTCCCATATTAATTTTTCCAATAATATCCCGAGTCTCAAGCACCATTTTCCATTTAAACTTCTCCTGTACATTAAGACATTCCTTGACAATTTCTCCATCTAACATATTCATTTGTTCTACCTTTGCTAGTTAACCTATCCGTTTATGTTATTAGGTGATGTCGGGTCTGGTGGTGTAGTGGTAACATACTTGCCTCTAAATCCAAGATCGCGGGTTCAAACCTGGCCAGGATCGATAGATTTTTTGGGGTATAAAAATCCTAAGTATGTCTTCCTTCGGAAGGGAAGTAAAGCCTGGGTCCCGTGTCGTAGATTTACGGCATGTAAAAGTACCTCAAGTCTGAAAGAAGAGACCTCTGAGCAGAATTTGTCGGCTGTTTCACGCCCTAAAATGAATGGGACGCTGATGACTTGAGATGTTAAAGAGCGTCCTTAAATAAACCAAATACAAAAATTTAGGTGACATTAATTCCTATTATAGTTGTCTATTGTTTTATTTAAACATATAACCATCTCGAAAATATATTTTTATTTTTAACATTAATTCCCTATTGGCTAGTTTTGCGCCCTTATGTACCCTTAGGTTTAGCGAAAATGGCTCTGTATGCCAGTACAGAAAATATATGAGGTGGTAAGTTTAAGTGTCGAACGCTGTAAAGCGCATATAGTGCCAAAAAGTAGACTTGGTGCTGTCAGGTTACTCAGGGTTTAAATTATTTAAGAATTTAAAAAGTTGAGATTTTTATTTCTACCGGGGCATATTTTATTAATTGGGTATGTGCATGGTGTCCCATTTATCTTGCTCACACAAAATAACATTTTCTGATATGTCAAATTAAAATCTGTTTCAAACAAACGGTTTTTAATATAATGAATTATTTTGTGGTAGCAAGATAAATAGAACAGCCTGTATATTGTCAATGCTAAGGTTTTTTTTCCCCCCTATTTTTACTTTTGTTCAGGTTTTCTTAAAGTTTCCATATTTCTGTTCGATCTCTTCCGAAAGAAAGAAGTGGTAATGGCAAATCTTGTGTGTTTTTAAACTTTCATATTTTATGAGTTCCATATTTTCTCGTCAATTTCCGCTGGTGTTATTAATTTGTATGAATATAATTGTATTTCCAGGAAATGAGCAAGGAAGGCTATAGCCGGCAGCGCTAATGAACATGTGCTCAAGTTGTTCGCAAGATATAGCTAATGTATTGTTTCCTGTCTGTTTCAGACGACCGCGCCTTGACCTAGTGGAACGCTAAAGTGGAACAAGGGAACAATAGGGCGGCATCGACGACACTCTGCTAAGAGATAAGGTCACAGCTTATCTGCTCCGAAAATTTACCTCAAGATGATGCTTCGCCTTGCACAAATTCTCCCGCCTTCAATAAAACGAGGACTCTTTCGTTGAGCCTGCCATTGCTGTGCGACATCTACAAAGATTATAGACATTTCTGAGATATGGACAGCCTGCATCAGAACTGTTAACAGATTCCGGAAGTGGCGAAAACTTCCTCAGTAGTGACCACTTCCGTTGTTTCTCTCTGTTTGGTGTTGATATACTTTAAGTATTTCCTCAGCCAGTTTCCACTAACGGCCAGGTTGTGAAGAAGTATTGCTTTTAAAAGTTTGATACTATTTATGGCTCAGTTAAGCTAGTCGAAAAGCCTGAAGGTGCACTGTTTGTGTTTTCCAAAGACTTGCGAAACATTATCTTAAGTGTAGTAAAGGGAACAGTGGAGAGAATCGTGTGTATGGTTATTCGTCATGGAAAGTGAAAGGTTAATGCCGAGTTTGCCCATAAAAGTGCGCATGAGAATGGAGCTGCGTAGGCGATAGTGAAATTAAAGTGCAAGAAAAAGACAACAAAAGGACGATGACGCAACAGCAGCAAGCGCTAACTTTGTGTCAAGACGTGGTGGCAAGCAGCACGGCGGGTGGAGGTCCTGCCTCGGGATCCTGCGCCAAGGACTTCAGAGAACGCACGCTAAGGTCTCTGAAACTCTCCTTGGGGAAGCTTTGGAGGCGAAGGTCAGTCACCATCACGGAGTATGACCCCACGTACAAGGTCGCCTACCTCGGTAACGTCCTCACCGGATGGGCTAAAGGTGAGTTACTCTAACCCTAACTAAATTTTTAAAGAGAACAAGTTCAGGCTTGCAACGGATTTTATTTTTCGATACAGTTCCCTTGAAGTTTAACGCACTTGTTCCAACATGGAAGGGGATTCTTCGATGCCCTCAAAATATTCTCTTATATCTTCATTTGATTTTGTGTCCAGCTAGGAGAGTTTTGAGTTCCAGGAACAGGTGGTAATCTGAGGGAGCAAGGCCAGGTGAATAGGGTGGATGCGGAAGCATTTCAAATTGCAAGTCGGTTATTTGTCTGAAAGATGAGGTTTGAATACACGGCACCATTTTCAGCGATCGCTGTCTTCCGTCTCTTCAAACGTATGCGTAATATTCTCCAGTAATGAGTTTCCCCTTCTCCAAATTTTCGATCAGGAGAATTCTGGAGCCGATTCGCTTCATTAAACTGCTTTTTCGTTTCCTGCGTAAAGTAATGAATACACGGTTCGCACAAAGGCACAAAACCCGTAAAATATCAATTAAATTCTGCTTAAACATTTACAAGCAGTCTGCCGATGTTCGTATGCGGTTTCGCTTTAGCTCCGGACCAAGATCCGGGTTCAATCCCGGTCAATGTCGTGGATTTTTTTTCCGGCATAAGAATTGTAAGTATGGTTTCCTTTGGAAGGAAAGCGTACCTGTGGGTTCCGTGTCGTAGATGAACCTCAAACCTGAAAGAAGCGCAACATTTATCAGCCGTTTCACGCCCTGTATTGAATGGGACGCTGTTGGCCCCAATGTTAAACAGAGTCCATAAATAAACCAAATAAATATATAATTTAGCTCCGGAGTGAGCAGATCAATCTTTTTCATGTATAATTCATTACGCAAAATGTTAAAGCCTCTTCAAGGGCTTGTGAACACTTGAAACTATGAGGGAGCGAGATCAGGGCTGTATGGGAAATCTGAAATCTCAATCTTGGAACGGTGTCAACAGTTGCAGCAATCGTATGAGGGAGTGCATTATCATTAAGTGGAAGAACGCCTTCACACAATGTTCCCTTGCGATTGCTGGCTTCAGTTCCTTCACAACAACAACAATAATGAAGCCTTTTTACAGCCCCAAGTGGGTCTGGGCTTTACCACGACGATCACTGCGTCTTCTACTCCATCACATGATTTCATTGGTAGAGTGCAGTATTGCAGGGGGGCATGTGATCAGCACACGCATCCCGCAGATCGCTATATCGCGACTTACAAGATCCAGTTCCTTCACGCCGAAAGAAAAATTCTAATTTACATGAAGTTTGTCTACAGCGAGTACTTTTGTGTGTTTCACGTTCCATTGTTTTTCTAGAGCGAGTTGACAAACTCTGCTTAATACTCCACACCAATATGCAAAAAGTAAAATCTATTTAATTACATAATTACAGGTGAAATTTGCGTAAATTTTGTCCCTCACTACAGCCTGCATGTGATTAGTTTCGCTATTATGCAACAAACGAGAAAGTGGACCTCACGACCAAAGTCCAGAAAGGAAATGAGTGGTAAAGGGTCCCTGGAGCATGGCGCTGACGGAACAAACGAACTGTTATTTACTCTTGTTCACCGGTGGGCTTAGGCGTTGCATAATGTTTCAGTCCTCATGTTTATGAAGCCGAGCAATGCAGGGGAACCTTTGAATTTGTTGACTTGCTATTGCGGAAGCCCGATAGAGACATAAACAGGTTTTATTTTCCTCTTCCTGTTGTATAGCATTTGCACATGTTTCGCTAGAGGTTCCTATAGAGAGTGTTAATTGCATGCTTGCAAATATGCGTGTGCACTATAGTAGAGGGGAGAGAGAGATAAGGTCATGTAAATTGAGCAGTTGGCTATTTACTATATGTGAATTGCAACTAAAAGACTTAATCTTTTTACAATTATTATTGTGAAGGTTCTGACGTAAACTATATTTTTAGGTACAGTATTTTTTTTTCTTCCATTTTTTCTATCGGTGGAAAATCTTATTACTTTAAAACTTTTGGCGTTTCTGTGAAAATGTTTTCAAGTTTTGAATTAGAACATCGAACATAACATTTTTATGCAAATACAAATGTTAAACATTACTCAAACTTCTTTTGTACATTTTAAGTTGCATTGGTGATATTTGTCTACGTTCCTGATTGCATGCTGAAGAGTGGCTTTTTGTAAAGGATAGACTGGGACACCAGATGTTGAAATTAATGAAAAATCTAATTTATGTCATATACCCCACAAAAATGGCTATGTAATGTTGTTATAAACATCTTTTACTTCAAAATAATGATACTTTGACTATTAGTGATGCGAGTGATAATGAAATTAAATTATATGCAATATTAAATGAAGCTAACGTTCCATACATAACTCATCCTTAAATGTTTGTATATAAATAAACTCAATCCACCGGTCCTTTTAACGAATTATGAAGGAATGTAGGTAGCTATCGCGCTGTCTCTATGAAAATATTTTTGAAAAATGTCAAATATTCATCGATTCTACTTACTAGACACAGAAAACGACAATGACAAAAATTATATATATGCGCGCGTGTGTGTGTATTAACGCTCTGGCTGTCTCAATTTTTGCTTTTTCTCAACGAAACTCGGCAAAGAACTACGAATTAACTAACGATTTAACGTTAACCAGCAAAACTGGACCATTACGGGAAGGGGTAACCTCAAGCGAAAAATTAATCGCTTTAACGGCCGCAATTTTTTTTCTCAACGGAATTCCGTATGTGCCATTAAAAATAAAACGATAAAAATAGTTTCCGAAAATCAGCGAAATGAAACTATTAGGACTGGTGGTTACCTGAAACCCAACATTTAAAAATCGCTCAAACGGTACCATTATTTTTTTCATAACGATGATCGGTATAAACCATTTAAGTAAAATAAAAACAGTTCCTGAAATTCAGGGAAATCGGGCTATTAGGAGAGGGATATACCTGAAAACCGAAATTTAAAGACTGGTTAAAGCTAAATTTGAAAATCACTCTAGCGGCCGCAATATTAATTCTTTTTAGGGAAACTATGTCATTGAAATAAAACATAAATAATTTCTGAAAATCAGTGAAATCGATTATAGGAGGGGGATTTATATGAAATACAAAATTAAAAAAAAAAAAACTCTTGAGGCATTAATACTTCTTTTTTTCGCAACGAAACTCCGTATATACCATTTAAATAAAACGAAAAAAAAAAAAAAAATAGTTCTGAAAATCAGAGAAATCAAACCATTAGATGTAGGGATATATCTGAAAACCGAAATGTAAAAAGTGCTCTAGCTTTTAATTTTCTCTTTATTGTTTCAAAATAAAATGACAGATTAAATAAGCATATAAACTGTATTTATAACGATGCATATATTTTATATTTGCGTTATCGTGAAGATGTGAAATATTATCTTATATATGGTTGATTCGTATGCAAGAGCGCTTTATAATAACCTTCAGAAAACACTTGCGATATATGTTCTTAATACAATAACATTTAAATTAAATTTCAAAGCCATTTAAAATCGACGAAACTTTCGATTGATTATCGTTGATTGTGTATATTTGCTTAGTATATTGTATTTGATTCTGAATAGTAACATGTTTTTGTTTTATTGAAACATATTAACATCTTGTTGAATACGCAATTATTCGAAAATTTCTGTTATTTTATTCCATTTTATTGAATGTAAAGATGATACCAAGTGTTGGGTTTATAAACATGGTTACACTTAAAAATACCCACACAGTATACTTTGTCTATCAGTGGTCATATATTCAATTTAATAAGTTGTATACCATTACGTTTTGTGGTTTAATCGCAATAGTAATAATAATAATAATAATAAAATCTAAAATGTAGTTTTTCTTTTGTGATACTTATAGATAACAAGAATTCTAGTTTTGTTCCCCTAATACCACACAACAATGGCATAAGTTATTTAATTTAATTAATTAATAAGGCCATAATTTGGATTTTGTATTTATTTTTAAAGTTATTGAACTTGTTCAGGAATTCGCCTGGTTTACGCAGCTCCAGCGTAACGGAGTTTTTCTTGTACATATACATCAACCTGTCTTGAAATAATTTCATGATTTTTCATCAAAACTTTTTACAAAGATTATAGATTTCTCTATAATCTTTGCAAGATACAGCAAATGGAGGGAAAGACACTTATAGACGAAGAATTACCAAACTATCACGCGAACCGCGGCCCCGCGTACAATTAAGTGAATTTAAAAAGAAGTTTGAAAAATGATGTTATAATACTGTAATGTATTATAACATCATGTACTGTTAAAATAAAACAGTTAACATCATTTATACAATTAAAATAGCGAAAGGTTTTAAATTGATATTATTCGCATCCTGGTCCTTCTGTTAGACTTAGTCTATAAAATTGCAGAATGACTGCGACCTAGGCTGGTCTACAGAGTAAATAAAACTTCACCTTTCCCTGATAGTGATGTAGAAAATCACTAATGGGTTTGCGCAAGACAGGCTGTCTTGGACGTATTATTGGTGATCGGCTGTCTACGCATTAGTTAAAATTAGAAAGTATTTCAATTCGTCAATAATATTAACATCTACAAGCAGGCACATTAACTTTGGCTACAGCCTTAATCGCTTCTGCTGATGTGTACGGTCATCAGTCCCAGCACAATGGCTAATGAAACACACGAAATCGTTATTTATGCTAAAAGCAAAGGTGCGTTGTAATTTCCAGTAGAGGACGTGTATGCTGACAATAAAATCCTGGACAGGTCAACACTTGCTTAACACAGGAATTACATTTAACTCCTATATTCCACGCAATAAAAAATACAAGTTTAAATAACAATAACATTGAAGACATAAATGCTTTGTATTTTATTGTTTGTTGCTATGCTACTAAATAAAACGTTTGAAATTATTTATACATAGAAAACGGTAGACATTTTAAAATTTGCTTGCTCTTTATCAACAATGATTTGTTGCACGTAAATTGTCACTATCTGAGAAGATGAAAAAGACATGTGAAAAAATGCACATAGTATATTGTTGAAAGGCACCTATTGCACACCCGAGTGTGATTAGTTACAACCCGAGGCATTGAGCCTTCCAACAAATATGTTACATAGAATTTTTATACTACCAATTCGTAATTAACTTACTTTAAATTTATTATAATTTATTTTAATTGTAAAGATAAAAATAACGACAACTAGAAATATCGAATCGATTAGTATATGTTCCCATGTTTGTATAGTTACGCGTTAGTGTATTATAATTGACGATTTTATTGAAACATTTAGTAGCTGGATAATATGAGGGTTTATTGAAAATTATAATGGAATTTGACGAAAGTCGTAAAGATTTTGAAGGAACTCTACCCGAGGTGGTTGAAGCGGCGACTAATATTTAGAATGATCTAAGAAATCTGGAAAACGTATAGGAACGAGAACGTGTGTTATTCACAGCGTGGTGCAAAAGGTAAAAACCAGGGCAATAAGCCAGGAATTAATTTTAACCAGTGTACCATTCATATTAACAGCAAGTAATTTGTATTACTTGAATAATCTCGTAAATTTATTCTGTTAAATTGTGTGATATATTAAGACTGCAACTTTCAGTTGTAATTTATAAAATATTGGTGCAAAGTAGGCAGCACTAGTCTTATATTGTTTTATCCCAGTGCCGCTAGAATGCTACTTTCAGTTCTAAAATAAGGTAGACATTAGTTGCATTACCATACGGTAGTATAAAAAATTATTTAAAAAAATTAACTCTTAAGAATAAATCGATATTTATTTTTCCTCTGTTTGCTAAACTGTATTTTTCTTACTTCCCAGCGTTTTTTTTTTAAATAGTGTTTATTAACGGTTTTTATGTTGAGGCATCACAGATTGATTTGATTTATTTACGGACACTCTTAACATCTCAGGTCATCAGCGTCCCATTAAATTCAGGACATGAAACGGCCAACAAATTTTGCTTAGAGGCCTCTTCATTCAGGCTTCTTATTTAATTCAAACATTTGACACCATTAAACACTTGCTGTAGACAAACATCACTGCTATGAAGTTTTTGTGTATCGTGGAAAGAAAACTTTCAGTTCCATTTAGTGTCTTCCCGGACGTGCAAGAAGATGCCTTTTTTCTTCACGCCCAGAGGTTCGCATCGATTCTCAAGATTCTTTTCTTTACCCCACAATTACATCATGGTAGCTAATAATAAGCTGTATGGTTGAAATTTGTTGTTGTACCAACTTGTTCCCTCATTCTGGTCGACCTTGTGGTCGTTTTAAGTGTAGATTATATTCCTACGCAATTTACTGTATACCATCACGTGGTGTAATTATACGGTGCGTCCAGTCATAGTGGTAGCAATCTTTCTGCAAGATTTCCGAATTATGTATCTGCAGCGTGTGCAAGGGCTTGCTCTAAGACTAGATTACAAAATGCTATATTCAAGTTTTTTTTTTTTAAAAAACATAAAATTAGCCTTAATAGATTTTTATTTTAATACTTTAGCAATCATGTTTAGATTCCAAAATGTTTAACCTAAGGCTTATTATATTAGTATTTTATTATGAATATTTCAATTAGTTTAAAACGAAACAATTGCAAATAGAGATTCAAGAAGAAAAATTCGGAGATTTTCAAATGGAAATATTCGGAATTTTTCTTTCTTAGTTTGTTTGAAAACATCCCGAAATATTAAAAAAAAAAAAGTTATTTTGAAACTCTCTGGAAGTAATTTTTTTTATGGTGTTTACGCCCGCTTTAACTGCTGAGGCGGTGTGCACTGGTGTTACATGAGATGCAATGTTCAACTAGAAAAGGATCCTTTTTTAAATGAAGGAAGCGTATAGGCTTTAGTCTAGGTTACCTCCCCGGCATTTGCCAGTTATTAGGACTGAAAAAAAAAAACCCTGGAAAAAGCCTCATTTCAGGGAGGACAACCTCAGCCATCCTTGACGGTCATATCAATGAAAGAAATTAAATTACAGCCTCTATTTTCAATCAAGTGTACATTGTCTAATTGAGATGCCGCTATATCCAGAAATGCTATATTTATATTATTTTTTCAATCGGCATACAAAGTTGTGTATTTGTATTTAAATAAAATAATGTGATTGAGGTTAAGTTCAATGGTTTTTTTTTTGTGCTTAATTAGGTCTGATTATTTATTTATTCTGTTAATTTTTATCTTATTTTAGTTGCATTTATTTTCTGCTGCCACAGCTAAAAAACACTAAGAAGTTTTTATTAGCATTGCACACCTACAGCTGGACTTACTCGCAGCGCTAATTATTATGAATTATGAGCGTTAGTCACTTTTTTCCTCCCCACCATATTGTTTGTTTTGCTCGACAGTATCCAATACAGAATACGGTGGCACACGCTTTTTCTCATCCGTATAAGGGGAGAAAACAAAAGAAAGTTCCCATCCTAGTCTCGAGATAAAGGAGCCTCACATTTCCTGCAATTGTCTCTAGTGAGGAGGCTATATATGTAAGATTTACGTAACTTGTGCGTCGGGTCTGCAAAAGCTGTCTTCCTGTCACAAAACTAGTTCATTACGGGCATTAGCAGTGCTATTATCCTTGGAATTGACTCGAGAAAGGTGCTCTGTTCATTATAGAGAGAGAAGACCTTTCATTTTCTCCAGCTGATTGTTTTCAGCATAGCTTAAGGGGGTTGCCTTGGTTATAAAAGAAGAGTCAAAAAGAAATAATAGTCGCTTTGACGAACAGCTACGCAATCTGTATGCATTTGTGAAGTACATAAGCGAAACTAACTGTTGTGGATAGTTAGAGAACATGAGAAATGGTCGTATACCTTAGAACAATTAAACCGTTAATAAGAAAAAGTTACCTTTATCTCAAAACATGTTTTATTTATAAAATGTTACAAGTGGCACAGTTTATAAAATAAAGTATTGCAAGTCGTTTACATTATTTTAGACACCTTATAACGCAAGATCTTGGAAATAACTTTGAAGGACAAAATGCGAGCCTATAGAATTAATAAATCGATTATCTCAGACTACAGACATCGCACAAATAGCTGCCCGAAGCAAATGTCCAGAGGGCGGTCACGTCGCAAGAACGCAGGACCTACAAGATCTCCATGTGGGACCCCTGGATAGGAAAAAGGACACTAGGCCGACCCAGAAGAAGGTGGACAGACTTCTTCAAGGAACATGCAGGTCCAGATTGGTCTAGAGTAGAAAGAGGAAGAGAAAAATGGAAATCTCTCGAGAAGCAGTGAGAAATGGAGTAACCAAAGAACAAATCAGAATGTCAGCACACGAACAACTAGCGAGGAATAGCTCACCACGAAAGGAAAAAGCGAGCTTTGCCTACTTGTTAGGAGGTGTTTGCCATTAAGGAACACAATAGGCCATCTATATCTTTATACCAAAAGTAGCGTTTTTGACACAATGTGCCCAAACTAGAAACTACATTTTATAACACCCTAGTGTTACCACCTTGGTATATTTATGTGTGTGTGTGTGTGATGATTATTTAATGGAATCAAATTACATATATTATATTGTAGTATATATATTTTTAATATGTATATTTTTTACGGCGGTTTCGAAATCAGGCCTTAGTTCTGAGATTTATGTAATTAAGTAACCGTATAGTCAACCCTGGAACCATGTCAGACTGGAAGAAAATTTAATAACAGGTTATCCCATCATTACACATGCTTAAATACATACTATAGCTTCTTGCAGTACGAGAAAACTAAATTTTAAACACCAATTTAGTATCATTATATAACAAAAATGTTATAATAATGTCAATAATATTTAATATTTAACTTTACCACGGTCAAATACGTTTAAAGACCACGAGAAACGCATGGACTACTTCTTTATCACGAGGAACGTTTTGGAATGACTGGAATAAAATGCATTTACAGGTACTAATTTATTTATTTATAAATATTAAGTGGTGTCTAAAAAATATCTACCTGCCTCGTTACTTAGCGGGATGTTATAGGCAGTAACGCTTGGGATCCGCGTCCGGGAGATACGGGGTTCAAATTTCTTGGGGCCAGCCATTCTGATCTGGAATTTTTTTCGTGGTTTCCTCTTTTCTCTTAGGGGTACCCCCCCCCCTTGAATAGCGCATAACGTCTGTTTTTACTATTGAGGCACCACAGGGGATGTACATTGGTTATACTTGAGATGAAATTATATATTGGGAAAGGATTGTTTTTTAAGAAAGGAAACGTTCCAGCCTAAATTTTAGGGTACCTCTCCCCGGCATTTGCCATTTAAGAGAACTGAGGAAAAAAAAAAAACCCTATCATGTAGGACTGTTCTCCAGATCTCCCGCTCAGGAACCCGTACCTTAACGACCTTGGCCACCTGTGGAGGATGCTGGTATGTATCTTTCTTTTATAACGTCTTATTTCCTTTCGTTGACAGTGCCAAGGCGAGGCGGGCTGGGTCGGTATGATGGTAGCTGCTCTTTGGAAAGGCTTCTTATATGGAAATGGATCTTTTGAGGCACTCGGAACTCTTTGGAGGGAACCAGAAGCAATATTAGGGACCCTGTCTAGCCCGTACCTCACCGCCCTTAGATCCTGGCTGTCTAATATCTCACCAGACAGCCCCACTGGGGTTTTGGGCACAAATGGCCAGCCGTTAAACAAGGCTGAAGTATCGAAATATCTTTTGTCCCTAACATCCGATGAATCCAATCATATTATATGTTGCAACATAACCATGTACCGCTTCCTTGGTCTAGTGGTTAGGGTTGCTGACTACTGGCCGTAAGGACCCTGGTTCGACTCTCGGAACTTGTATAATTTTTTTTCCAATTTATGAGGTCCATCCAGTCTCGTGAGGATAATTGGGAAGCTGCCTAAAGGAGAGGTGGCATTCTTCGATATAGAAAGCTGCTTGATAGGCGAGCTGCAATACTACAATCTATCAGTAAAGTCATAAGGAAGAGGTAAAGGAAGAAGAGGTCGCTGCGCCAGGCCATGGTTCATCTCGAGTTGTAGCTACATAGAAGAAGAAGAAGAAGAAGAAGAAGAAGAAGATGATTATGATGATGATTGATGTCTATTCATCGTAAATGAAACTACCTTCCCGACCACACTCAAGAGTGCCTTTACGAGCACGATTCCTAATTCGGACTCGATGCTCAAGCATCAACGGGAGCATACGGTGTTGATATTAAAGAAAAAAATGGGGCACATGGTATTTTTGAACTCAATATGACAAATGAGCTTTCCAATTATACAATTTAAAATGCGAGTTGGCACTTGGATAAAAATTTAGTAGGTAACTTTGGTTAGGAGTCATCGTTAAGCTGGAAAGTTTACAAGAATACGAACCAACTAACGACAAACTCCGCGATGTATGGAAACCAACTTATTTAGCTCTGGGAGGATAGTGGGCTTAGAAGGAAAGAATGGTGTAGCTATTCCTTAACGATCAATAAATGTAGGCTTGAGAATTAACCAATAAAAAAAAAAAAAAGCAAGTCTGGGAAAAATAATGGGGGTGAAGGCACTAGAGAGAGATGAAAGAAATGGAAAGGAAAAGGAGGTTAGAAAGAGGTGACAGAACAAGATAACAGTAGAGCTTACATTGTATCCTATAACGACTAGCCTGAGAAAATGTTGATGGCACTACGGAAGACAATTAAGGGATCTGAATCATCAAGATACCAGGTGTCTTTTTCCAAACTTGTAGACCATTCTTAGTGTCTCCAAACAAAATGTTTTATGTTAAACAGTTATCTTTTCAGTTATTCTTCACAGTAGTGCTATGTATCAAAACCTTGGACAATTCTAGTTTGTGTTTCTTGAGATGAGGAAGCAGACTGTTGCGTAACGACGGAAACAGGCTTGCCAATTGTGTCAGAATGACCTTAAGTTGTGCTGATAAACACAGACGTTTCTTTTCTCAAGTTCACCAAACTTCACTCGCTGATCGTAAATGTTCCTATTTAACACATGCAAAAGAACTGGCCTTAGGGTTAGTTTAGACTTTTAGAGAGTGATGCAAAACTGAAGTTGATCTGCACAGCATTGCCACACTGGCAGCCGCCTCCAGGAGTGTGACTTGGCCAGCTACCAACTCTTCTCCAAAGCTGGAGGTGCAAGTATTACTTAGAAATGCCCCCACCAACAAGGTGTATATGGTGTGCCTTCGTTATTCAGGCAAACTTCATTCGGTGCGCTGTCTATTTCATATTTTTTGCCTAGTATGTTTCCAAAATGTGTGACATATTTATGCCGCTGTTTTGTTATTTTTTAATCTTAGATTACCGATGTAAGTGGTCAAGGTCGGTGTTTTAAACCTGTTTTACCTTCCAGTAATTTCTGAAAAGTTGCTGGCAGGAGGTTGCTCAATTTACAAAAAACATAGATGTTAGTTCATTATTAAAACCTTTTGAACGACATTGAAACAATACTTTCATTTCAAACATATAAACGCTTTGTAAAAAGTAATGCTAGTAGTGAACTTTTTGTTAAATATTATGTGAAAGTGATAAAAATATATAAACTTTTGTATTTGACAAAATAAAACGTGAAATTACACAGAGGAAGCGATACCAAATTATAAGACATAGAAATTTATGAGGTATCTTTAATATCTTTCTTTTGCAGAATAGTATTTGTTAAATTTCATTCAAACTTTTTGAAAATACAACTTTACCAGTAGTAAGAGACTTTTTAACTTCTTCTTCTGTCTATGTCGTAATCATATTTGTTTACATCATATAAGAAAGAATAATTACAAACCGCTCAATTCTATTTTCCTCTGAAATCAATGGATATTCTTACGTATGCAAATTGCACAAGTCAACAAATTTTTCTTTCTTTCTTTCTTTCTTTCTTTCTTTCTTTCTTTCTTTCTTTCTTTCTTTCTTTCTTTCTTTCCTTCTTTCTCTCTTTCTCTCTCTCTTTCTCTCTCTCTCTCTTTCTCTCTCTCTCTCTCTCTCTCTCTTTTGGTATCTGGTTTGAAATGTAATGATCTTATCTAAATTTGGGTTGCTGAATTCAGTGGTAAATCAGTTTTTCTCTATCCTGTGACATTTCCTACATACACAATGCTAATACATACGCATGCATTACAATGTAGATGCATGTTAAATTTTTTTATTGCATCAAAATAATTAAGAAGAAATAAATATGTGAATTTATTCAATTTTGAGCCCCAGAATTCAATGGAAAAACTGTGACATAATTAAATAAAAACAACAAATGCAGACTCAGAACTCTATGTGTGAGCATGATGCAGAAAGATGTAACATTTAGTGCACAGTATAGTTGCAATATTTATTTTGTTTTGAAAAGTGTGCCAATGATGCTCATTTTTGTGTGGTGTTTCATTACACTCCCTAAGAAGACACAAGCAGTAGTCGAATATCATGGAAGGGTTCCAAAGCGCTTGATAACGATGTTCCATAGTGAGGATGTCTAGGTAAAAACGCTCACCCTGCTCATTGCTTAAGGCGCCCAAATTTTCAGGGAAGAGCCAAGATATGAACGTATAAAGTTACTTTTAATGTTTTGTAGTTCTCCAACACTAAGGAAACACTCTGTTGTCCAGAAAATCATTAACAATTGCTTTGAAAGAGGACCAAGCAGCTAATTCGAGATTTGTGAGCTTAGTATTAAAGGATGGATCTTTCAATTCTTTTCTAATTTTTGGTCTAATAAATATACCATCTTGTACCACACCTCTACTCTAGTGATTAGTTTTAAACAACAATTCTGCGTTATATTATAAAATAGTAGCAAACAAAAGAAAAAAATACAAATAAACACATAAACCAAAGAACAGAGAGTAACAGAAGACGTACAATGAAACGTTTAAAAATCTAAATTGATCATAAACATTTGTTAGCACATTTTAACATGCAGATTCGGATTGTATGCACTAATTGATATATAACATGTCAGATGTAAAATAACTGTTGACCAGTGTTATTAGCAATTTTACGCGTTTCAAATGAAATGAAAATTGGGTAGGCGTTAGAAGCTTATCATAGCATTCTAGTGTCACACTTCCAATCTATTACTGCAAAATTTTAAATGAAACGTAATTTGAATATTTCAAAAATTCATGTAGGACAGTGCTCCATGTCATCAAATGTATGATAAATAAATAAGTGAATATAACGTATTGGCATTAAAAAGCCCAGATATGAATGTAGTCAAATCTGTAGAGCGTACTTTTTTTTTTAAATGTTTACCCAACAACAAAGGAAACTGTGGAAAGCACACTTTTATTATTGTAGCAGAATAATGAAATTCAGTATTTATTCATGCACTGTATTTTCTGGACTACTAAATGCTAAGTGCTAGTGGGAGAAAATGAAGTTTAAACATTTTCAGAGTTTTTATTAATGCTTTTATTAGGTATTAAATTATTTTCTGCAACATGTAAAACCCAATAATTTGCACACCTTTCACATTTTACATCTGTATAAATGTCATATTCACTGTGGGATATTTGCAAACCTTGCTGTTGTTTGGAAAACACAGAGAAATCATTGTATTTTCCCACAAATGGTTCACATTTATTAGAAAGTGCGCACGTTTGTCAAGACAGTGTTGTATATGTTGGTGGACGTAATTGAGAAAATTTTCCTTCTATATGTTGATTGTTGCATTGCTCCCGTATTTGTGCAAAGGTGCATTGGCATTGCTGGAACATGAATGCATATTATAACACATTTTTATGTACAGTGGTTGCATATTTAATTAGCATCTACTTTTCTTGTAAATGGTGTTTAACGCCCGTTTTTGCTACTGAGACACCACAAGCGGTTGCATCTACTTTGCCTTACAACATATAAGTTATGGCAGTGTGATACCATCCATTAGTACGAAATTCGAATTTAATTTGTTCAAATCAAGGGGGCTATTGGGTAAATATTTGTGGAAACAGCAAGAAAAGTTATTTGGAGGATATACAATGGCTTTAACAGAGAACCAAATTTCTTTTGTCATTAAAATAAATTTCTCAAACACAATCGTGAATGCAGAAAATTCTTGGACACTATTTTCTTTAACAAGCAATTATTATTACTAAATAAAGCACTCAATTGCAGTCAGTTGCATAAATCTATATTTAACTGTAAAGCATAAAAACGATTTTTATAATTTGTGGTTCTTCATAGAATTAATTAATTTTATTCATGGTAACCAAGTTTTAAGAAGTTAAAGTGTTGTGAAACGTGAGGTCGCGGCGCTAGATGCTGGCTGGCGATGGCGAGAATATTCGCTCCAGTCGACGTGAAAATAGACAGTAATAAAAGTGCCTCACTGTATCTCAATTCAATGTGCTCCGCCTCCGAAAGCAGCTGCTTCATTACTTTGTAATAGGTAAGGTTAGGTTAATCAGAGATTTATGGCACGTAAAAGAACCTCTAAGCAAAGTGTATCGGCCATTTCACACCTTAGAGTTGAATGGGACATTAATGACCAGGCATGTTTAAGAGCGTGGTTAATCAGGTTAGGTTGTTAGGTTAGATGGTATGTATTGTACTGCTACAATGTGGTTGATAAGTAAACAATTGTGATCTTATCTAGGGGGGTTTCCTAGAGTGCTATCTGCGAATCTGTTTAAGAGTACTTTAAGAATGAAATATAATAAAAATGGAAACAACTGAATGTTTGTTAAACGTATTTTTAAGCTGTTAAAGGTAAATAATTGGATAACTTTTAAGTATGAACATTAATACTACACGCTTGTTAAAATCAAAGAGATAAATTGTAACTCAGGAATTCAGTAAACACCGCCGATATTAATTATCGCCCAAACATTGGGCACAGAATGTTTTGTTGGCGTCCCACGCAGTATCGGCAAGAGAGCGGAAGTAAGCAAGGATGTCATTGCCACATCGCTTTGTTGTCTAACCTTAAGAGAATGAAACTGCCACTTGACACATGTCTGCCACGCCAGGCCGCGTTTCTGATCAAACAGCCCACACACCTTTGTCTTTCGCCACTTGTCTTGCAGCACAAAGGTAAGCAACTTGTGATCAGATGCAAATAGTGCGTTTCGGTTCGGAACCTGATCTGAAGGCCTGTGGTTAACCTAGCTTGGCCATCAGTAACCTCGCTCGATGCTGTAAAAATGCAGACAGTTACGATGTATTTAAACTATAAAAATATCAGAACACATTTTTATGTTGCTGATGCTTTAGTATTTGCTTTATTTTTTAGAACTGGATAAAGGTATAGTTTCCATCAGTGTATCATTTTAGATCTCAAAAATAATTTTTAGTCATACAGAGATATTTTTATATCTCAAAAGCTCTCTATATTTTAAACCATGAAATTTTTTTATGTTAAACTGGAGAAAACTGGCATAAGGGACATGCTCTCAAGTGGGCAAAATCATATTTACATTGGAGACAACTGGTAGAGGTCACATGTATGGATTGAGGCAAAATTAATTACCATCAATCAAACAAATAAGAGCAAAGCTTGGAGTAACGCAAGGCTCAATAATAGGTCCATTGTTGTTTATACTTTAATGAATGATTTGAAAAGAAACCTTTCTACCTAACCTATCATTCAATGTGCTGCTACATTGAAACTGCAAATAGTATTAAATTCCTTGGAATTATAATGGAAAATAACCTAACCATATTGAAAATTTAATGAAAAAACTTAGTATAACTAAGTATCCGTTCAGAAATTTAGCAAACAGTGTAAATATTGATACCTTAAAAGTGTGTGTTTTATTTATGTTTACACCCGACTAAAGTATGCATTCTTGCTTTGGGGTAACTCTTTCCCATCCAAGAAAATATTTGTAATACAGAAAAAAATAATCAGAATAATAACTGGTGCAAATCAGAAGATTTCCTGCAATCCGTTTTCTTAAAACTGAGAATCTTGCCACTCATCGTGTACATACGAGGGTACAAAAGTTTCCTACCTAACCATTTTCTAGCTATGATGTTTCACTTTTCAATATAGTTACCCTTTATTGCAATACACTTCTCACATCTTTGAATTAGCATTTCAATCCCCCTACCCCCCAAATAGTCAGAAGTCTTGTCTGCAAAATGAGCATAAACAGCACCCGTCACTTCTTCGTCACACTTAATAGAACATGAGGGGGATGCTTTCCCATATACACAGTCCAATGGCTGTTTAATTTCATTTGAACAACTGAACACAACGGAGCTGAAATTATTTACTTAACAGATAAGGTGTGACACCAAATGAGGGTTTTGTGAAGGCGATAATCCTTATCGGCGAGGCCGGAAACTTATGGACCTACCCTCGTATATGAGGCAACACTATTTATAAGAAACAAGCTGGTAGCAAAAGAATCACATTAACAAATGAAGAAATGCATCAACACAATACAAGAAGAAAAACGAATCTTCATATAATGAGAACCAACACGAAAACATTTCAAAACAGTTCAACTCAAATATTCATAAAATTATACTACAAATTAAAAAGTCAACTTTATTTAAAAAATGGCAATAATGGCATATTTATTTTCACTGTTTCTACTTATTAAACGAATTCTTAAATAATAGTGATACTATTTATACTGTATGAAATTAAAGTTATTTTATTTTAACAGTTAATTATATTTGTAAAGTGTTGAAGTTAATATATTTATTTTTCTTTTGATAAGTCATTTTTTTCCTAGAGTGTTTGAACAGGTTAAAGATTTATTTTACATTCTGGGGCAGCATATGATAACTTTGTATATTATTACTAGCGTTATATACTTTTAAATATTATTAAATTCAAATTTTTGTGACTTGTTCTATATCAACTAGCATTCTGTGAATTGTATTAATTATAAGAACCAATAAACAAACATACAATATCTGGTATGTTATTTTGTTTACGAGATCATTTTGTAAGTTTGATAACCATATGGAAAATAACTTTTTATTTCTCAACAAACTTTCCACCGCCGGGGAAATAGACATTGCCAATAGTACTTGCCTTGATGGCAGACAAAAATTTCTAAATCTGAGAATTAGGACGAGGTACGTCCTGACCATTTTCGGTAGGTGGTAGGAATAAGTACATTTTCAACGTAATCTTCCGTTATTTGAATGCAATTCTGTCACATCTAAGTTAACATTTCAACCCCCTCCCCCAAAAAATAATATTGTGGAACTTTATCTGCAAAATGCTGGTAAATAGAGTCACTCAGTTCATAGTTCGTGAATCACTGCCCTCGCAGATCAGATTTCAGTTTTGAGTACGGTTCCTGGAAGACACATTTACGTTGTCGTGCGGTAGGCGAACTCCTCGACTCAGCAGTCCACGCCTCTTTTCCTTGATGGCTTGATGCAGTACCTCAGGATAGTACTTCCCAATCACGGCTGAGTTCATTTCTTTGTAGTCTAATTGTCACAATTCCTCTGCAGTCCCCCAAAACTTGCCACCCTGATCTTCTTCTTGAATTGTATGATCTTGATCATTTTAGTAGAGCTTCACCCTATCACCACTTCAATGCTTCTCTTTTTGAAAGATGGTAATAGTAGAAGACAATAGTTTCATCCACTGTGACCATGCGTTCCAGCACCTCCCTCTCGTTACCACGGCAAATTGTCAAAAAACTTCTGACTACCGCGCGCACTTGAACTGCTGAAAGAATTGGAGCGCACACCTTATGTATATATTCTCAAAGACTGTCACTGGTGATGAAACACGAGTTCTGCACTATGACTCAGAAATCAAATAAAAATTTATGCATAAGAGCTCCCCAATCCCAAGCAATTCCGCGTGTCCAAGTAAGCCAGAAAATTCATGACAACAATTTTTTGGAATACAAAAGATATGTTAAAATTCATGCCGAATAAGTTCACTAAACGAATGAAAGAATTTATTCATTCATGCTATTAACTTTGCAACCTTCGCATGGGTTCACGTGCCTTTCATAATTTCACAAAAAGGTATGTTTCTTAAATAAATTAGTAAATAAGTCATACTCCATTGCCAGCATGGTTAAATAATAATGATAATAACAATAATAATAGTAATAATAATCTCAAAATTAACTTAATATACACATACACAACGTAGAACTCCTTCCCCGTTGTCAGTAGAATAAGTGAATACAATATCATAAATGCACATACCCCATGCCCCCCTCACCCCGGTTTTCAGCCTTTTCAGAGCTGAGCTGTCTCACCTTCGACAGGAATTTGCTTACCTGCTCATCTTTGCCTGCCTGCAGAGCCCAACATGCCCCTTGCCCTCTGTTAAGAGTCAGTAAAGGAAGGCGGCAGACATTTTTTTTTTTCTCCACACTTCAGTCCTGCTACATTTCGCAAGGTAGAAACTTATGCTTCTACATTGAAGTTTTTATGTAAGATCATCAACGAAAAAAGCGTGGAAAACTTGCAGTGGGCGCGTTGATGCTTCACAATAATGCATAGCATCACAAATTCCAAGAAGTAAAGGCTCTTTTCAAGAACAGTGGATACCTAGAGTTTATCCATCTTGGGGCGTTCAAAATGATTGACACTTCCCCCATAACTCTGGAAAAGTAGCAGTTTGAAATGTGTGCCGATGTATGCTTCAACATACACTATAGTACTGCCTATTGCTAAAACTGGTGTTGCTACGTCCCAGATGTAGACCAGCGCTGCCTCATTTGCTGCATCATGCTATTGAGCTCGTGGACAACGAATACACAACATGGAAGCAGACATCATAGGTAACTGTGGACAGTGTGGTTTCTGTGTGAAGGGAAGGAGTAGCTGCTTCAGACATGTATACGAGCAGTATCAAGTCGCAGATCGGTGTTTCGTTGTATATCACAGTTCAAAGACAAAAGCACTGGATGCCCAGCAACAGCACGTGAAGGCAACACCCATTTCGTGTTTGATTTGGTAATGGAGAAGAGGCGAATCACTTTTGAAGAAGTACAGAACGGGGAACCCGTCACACCATGAGGACCTGAAGGTGAGAAAGGTGTGTTCGCAATGGGTGTCTCATTCCCTCACTATTGCGCAGAAACAGAAGTATGTGGAGACATATAAACGACTGGTGAAACTGTACAGCGCGGATTCGGTGAGGTTCTTTCAGCGTCTGGTCATCGTGGACGAGCTTCAAGCACTTGTCCAACAGTGGTGCCGGAATACCCCAAAGAATGGTTTAATATGCAAATACTAAAACTTCCAGAACAACGGCAAAGGTGCATAGACATTGGGCCGAAATGTCTCAATTATATTCTGTATCCCCCGTTTCGCAATACATTCCTACTGTGGGGAAGGGAAAAAATCGTAGTAATTTTTGAAGGCGGCATATGCGATCCAGATCTGACCTCCAATGGATGTTTTTCTTTTTCAATAGCTGAAGAAATTCTTTCATGGACGAGTTTTTTCCAACGGTGATCCCATGAAGGAGGTGGTAATGGCTTAGTTGAAGGATAAGACTATCTTTCTATTCCGAAGATATTAAATCACTATAGGCGATATGGACAAACGTGTGCAAATGGATAGGGTCTAATTGAAAGATAATGAAGAGTGTTTCATCGTCAACTTTCATTTTCATGCTCGGTAGGGGACTTATTGAAGCCCCTCGTAAACAAGAATTCCTGTTTCACTTATCTTGAGAAGTGATAATTTGGTAATATGTTTGTTTGCGTAGATTAATGTGATAAACGCATTAAAAGAATACAGTAACCCTAATGTATATAAGTGTGCATATTAAAGGCTGCATCCATCTGAATATTAATATACCTAAAGCAATAAAAACATATTAATATTATATTATTTCACTCTGCATCGCGGAACTAACAGTTAAAAGAACGCGTCGAGCTGTGACCTATCTTGAAGCTTTTATGCCTCGAGATGCAGATGTTGTTACAGTTTCATCACCTTGACGTGCGATTGTTTTTTAGTTTATCGCCTTAAGTGCAGATGTGTATCTATATTGTTTCTGATGGAAGGACTGAATTGATACCTATAGATAGAACATAATTCAGATATAATGAAACAAGTTTTTGTTATTTATTTAGGTTTTTGTATACATTAAACTTTGTTTAAGGTTCTTCTTTTCTCTAGATAAACTAGGTATCTCTGCTGGTAAGTAGGATACTTAAAACGAGAATACAAAACGAATTCTGTGCAACATATTTTTGTTTTATAAAATTCGCTTGCACAGGATATGAAAACACGTCTGAATTATTTTCCTAATGTAACTTTTAAGTTCGAAAAGTATATTTTACCATCTAAAAATAAAAGCTCAAGGCGCTTCTCAGTGTTGTACAATGTCAAAGGAAAATCTTAGTGAAACTTAACAGTGTCACAATTTACAACAATAGAAACTAATGTGTTTAAAATTTCATTCAGGATGTTTAGAAAATAATAGTTAAGTTTTGGAAACTTTTCATTCGATTTCAAGTGAAATTGTATGAGGTATATAAGCGAACAAAGGACAACACGAATAATCTAAGATGTACGATTGAAAGTGTATGGAATATACTTTTGAATGGAGCCACCAGATGGTGTGTGCGGAGCTGCGTATCTCAGCACGCACTGAAGTTCAGTTGGTTAGCGACAATGGTTAGAAATACAGGTCACTTGTGTATGTGAAAATAGCATTTCTCCGCGACTAGAATGCACGTGTTCTGCCCTATCAACAGTGGCGAGATGGACAGAAGTGCCCATCGCTGGCAAACGAAACAGTCGATGTACTTAGAGAATACTTCGGAAGGCTGCTAAACACCGTCGATTACCCGGGAGATCTGAACTGTGACGGATTTGCAACCACGTGTGTAACTTTTGCTCATGTCATAATAAACCAAAGTTATCCGGTAGCCTGTCTGCTACTTCCCTACGAACGCCGTCTTCCTCCAGCCTTCCGTTGGTGACATCACTTGGCAGTAAATGATGTATGCTTTTAATCGTATATTTTAGATTTTTCGTGTTGTCTCTTGTCCGCGAGAAAAAAAATTAGTTGCCAAGATATATGAATTATTCCTTGTATAACAGATGTTAAAAGTTTAAAAAAGAGGGAAAAAAAAAAAAAAAAAAAAAAAAACAAAGCTCACACATGGAGGTTTTACCGAACCTGTTCCGTTTTTTAAATTTACTAGAGGTGCATGGTTATTTGATAGTTCGAGGTTTATCTTCCTTGATAAAGAACTAGAAATCATTAGAATAGCTATAGAATGACTGGCATTATTTTTCATTTTCGTGACGTATTGTATGAACTGGTTCCTTATCTTAAAATCACAGTAATGTTAAAAAAAAGCCTGCTTCTCAAACTTGGTAGCTTTGCTTCAGCTGTAAAAGCATTGTGATAAATTTATGATGTGTATTTTGTAAAGCAATTCCACCAGAACGTGCCGTATTCAGTAATGCAGCCTGTCATACTTAATGTGTACATCTTTTTTCTTCTCTACAACGTTTCTTTTTCATACTTACGAGGTGTCAACTTCAGTTGATTGATCGGTTACTGTTTCACGAACAAAAAATGGCGCTGTCAGCAAACATATTAGCACTTTCTTCCTCCGAGTATATTACTAAGCTTATTTCACCAAGAGTAGCAGTGTTTTCAATAACCGCTTCATCGCTCGTTTCCTCCTTGGCTATTTTGTTTTACACTTAACCCCCCTCCCTCCCCCTGATGATTACATACTTCACACATTTCTTTGCCTACTTCCCTTCAACGCTTATAAGGTATTTAAAATGAACATATTGCCAATTATGATGACTTTCTCACAGACTTAGTTCATAAAATGATATCCCTAGTGAGATATAGCTCGTCTTGCCATACATCCTGTTAGACAGACAAGTTTTAAAGAAAGTCAATCAGTTATTTAGAACAATCATTTAACAGTTTTGCTGCCAGGCACTATCACCCTCCCGGTTGCGTTTCATGTGCAGCAGAAATGTGGAGATTATGAAAACTGTTACTATGGCACCCCTTCACTATGACCTCTTAGGGTCCGTTATGTGATGTCCCCACCCTTCCGATTCCGTTAAATTATTATTTGTTTATTTACGGACGCTCTTTAACATCTCGGGTCATTAGCGTCCCATTCAAATAAGGGCGTGAAACGGCCGACAAATTTTGCTCAGAGGCCTCTTTTTTCAGGCTTGAGGTTCTTTATCGTGCCGTAAATGTACAACACGGGACCCACGGCTTTACTTCCCTTCCGAAGGAAGCCATACTTAGGATTTTTACGCCCGAAAAAATCCATCCGTCGTGGCCGGGATCGAACCCGCGATCTCGAGTTTAGAAGGCTAATATGGTCCACTACACCACCAGAATCGACAATTCGGTTAAAGATTAGGTGAGGTAAATGAGGGGAAATTCGCATACATACTTACCAGTTACGTGTTACATCGGGATCGTGACATATTTCCCACCATAAATATTATGAAGTTTAAAACTGGATTAGTATTTCGAAAAAACATGGACAATTTTGAAAAGAGGGAATAGTTGGTAGTACAACAAGAAATAAACATTCTTATAGTTAATAATAATTGCTCTTAAAATAAAAAAAAATTGAAATGTTACAAAACATTACGAAATAGAGCTGCATAATTTTTGTGCTCAAAGTCTTCAGCCTTGTTTACTAAGCAGTAAAGGGGACTCGCGAAACGAAGTAACTGCTATATCAGGATCTGAAACTTGGATGATTTGAATAACTTAACCTCCCATGGCTGTCGCAATTGCACTTCTTATCACATTAGAGGTCATTTCTTCGCGCGAACAAAAAAGGATTTCCCTTGTTTACACCATTTAGAAAACGACTTCAAGGCGCCTTCTCAAAGTTCATCTTTCACAATTTTTTTAAAGCACTCTTGGAAGTCCGGCAAAATCCAACAGGAACAAACAAATGACCCACACGACATTATGACCCCCTAGTAAAGGTCAATAATGTTTCTGTGATAAGCGTTCACTGCAGTTGTTTTCTGCTTTTGTGAGTGTGAACGTGATAAAGATTACACCTATTTGGTTTATAGGAAAAGTTAAATTATGAGGATGATCTGAACTGTGTAGTAAGATGAAAGTTGTTTTGAAATGGTACCTCCGTCTTGAGCATTAATTTGATGTGTGAAGTAATTGTTTCAAGTAGACGTGTTGTTTTTCTTTTGCACTTACGGGGCTTCATTGTTGTAAAGACCTTGTCACAGATGGCTAACTATTGATGTGTTATCCGTTTAATTGTATTATGTAATTTTGCCTGCTACGAGGTGTGTGTGCATGCTTCTTTGTCTTCCATTTTGAAGCAATTTCGTAGCAGATGGGACTCTTTTTAAGAAAGTTTTCAAAATTTAATTGTAAGCAATTTTTATCTTTATTTAAACGTTTAATCTTTTATGTTCAGTGCACAAGTTAATTTTGTGCCAAGTTATTTCAACACACTTTTTGATCACTAATTATTAAAGGGATGAAAATAATTATTTTCTCTTAAATATTGCTAAGACCTTATCTTCCTTTACCAAGCCACACACACGTTTACACCGTTTCTCTAGGCCTTTTCATTAGTACGCCAAATGGCAACGAGTAACAGCAGAGCGCAATAGGATAAATATAAATATATTTGTATATATATATATATATATCTGTTTGGGTATGGATAATTTTAAATATTATTATAAAAGCTAATATGATAGTAAGAGTTATTTCTTGCTGGTAATATTTTGCTTAAAAGATGCGAGTTTCCAATGCAAGAATGAGAATCAACAATACATAATGGCAAATGAAAATCTGACAAATGAAAATCGCAGATGATTGAAATGGATTACAACTCAACAGCGAGCGCTATGAATCTTATATGGATATGTTGCAATAGTTTCTGTTACCGCAACTTAATGAAGATATATTATATTGAATTATGCATTTCTCTCATTTAGCACTCTGCAATTATAAATTTAAATTTCTTATTAATGGTATACATTTTTTTCTCCAACACGATGGGGGAGGGCTATTTCATAATGTTTGTATATGTATATATAAAATATATACGTATAATATGTATAAAATTTTGTGTATTTCTAAGACCTTAGTTATCCCAATACTTCTCATTTACCAGTAGATCATTATTTAAGGTAACCCAGAAGTGCAAATGTAGCAAATAATGGAACAGTATATATTTTACACTGCATCTCAGAAAGTTTTAAAGCTATCAATATGAAAATTTTGAGAGATATTAAGAAAACCTAACTAAAGATTCTGTATATATTTTAATACTCTAATGCACATATTTTTTTTAAAAAAAATTAAATAAAAATAAAATCTTGTTAAAAGCTGAAAACACTGTAACATAATAATGCATTTTTCTTATAAACTATTGGTGGAATTGAATTTTTTTTAAACTTAAACTGCAGACAACATGCAATTATGGGAAATAGAATAATATCAATGTTAGTTGCTTGAAAAGAAATTAATTTTCAAAATAAAAATAATAATAATAATAATAATAAAAAAACTAAAAAAAAGCATTTTTTACAGTTTTATTGGTATTTATTTTGATCACCTAATAGTGATATTTAAATACTTCTAGTTATCACACTAAACCTTTTATGTTTATTATAGAATTAAATTTGTCAAAGCATCTTAAGTTAAGTATATTTAATATCTCATAAACTTTCATATTGATAGCTTTAAAACTTTCTGAGATACAGTGTAAAATATATACTGATGCATTATTTGATAGTTTTACACTTCCTAGTTACCTTAACATACCAAATAATAACCTTTATCTTCTACATTTAAAATACTAATCACAGCAGGGTTACAAACTAAACAATAAAGTAAATGAAAGAAATAATTTATATGTAAATATTCCCCCCACCCAATTTCGGCTACTGTGCCGTCACAACCTTAAATGAATGAGTAGTGAAACAGGTCTTTAAACACTTTTAAAAACCAGAAAGCACCTGACTGTGGCAATGTGATAGGAATTGTTTGATGTTCAACTTTGTTTTTGGCGAACTTATTTTGAACATGACTGAGCCGTTTACATGTAGTTTAATGTATGGAAAGATAAACTAGATTGGCAGAGGGGGACACTATCCCGGTCATCTAGACTTCCAGACCTTACCCCAATTAAACTTTTTTCTGATGCATTAAGAACCTTATGTACAGTGATTATGGACACACACACTGGGCAAAAATCCTTCAGCAGTATTTTTGGGGATACAATTTGATTTAAATTTCTTGTTGTTTTTCAGTGAGTATATTAACATTATATGTAGCCGTTAATTGTGTGACACAAATTGATCATTTTGGCAGAAAATATTGCTATTAAAATAAATGTTAAATAAAACCTTTTATCATGATCGGTTGTTAATTATAAAAACCATTCTAAACTCATTTGGGTCATTATTAGGCCACAACAGTGTGTAGGCTGCGACATTTTCTCATGACGGTTGGTTGATAATCTCTGACCTAGGGCAGCTGCAAAAGCTGTTTATTATTGATATATTAATCATCTGTTAATCTCGCCGAATATTATACATTCATCTGATGCAACGTTATCTGTCATCGATAATGATTACAACTAACATTATATAATCTGATGCTGTCTACTTTGAGATTAAATTACATAAAACGTCCGCTATTGTGGTTTCCAGATAATTATACGAGTTAAAATAGTTGTCTGTATTAGGTTTATTATTCATTTTTTTTTTCTCGAATGTTTTCCTGTCTCCAACAGAGGATTTGCAATACAATTACTACTGAATTTGAGGCTGTAGTTGCATGGGACGTTAAACAAATGAAGCGAGAGGAGGGGGGGGAGAGAAAAAAAATCACCGGCAGCGCAATGGTAATGCATCAAAATCAATACGCTGGAACGGTACACGTATCCGTCATTTGTTTGAAGGTGATTACAATGTTTTGTAACGAGTTTTCATCCACATTATTGGGATGGCCCACGTACGAGAAACTTCGACTCTCTCCAGCAGACTGAAAAACACTTTTTTTTTTTTGTAAGGATAAGATAGGACCTGATGCAGCCATTCGTCAGTGCAGCAACCATATGGATCCATCTTGCTCTGTTAAGGAAAACATAAACTCGATAGCTTGGTTCCACACGAGTTATCAACGCCTCAGAAGACAGCAATAACTGACTTCTATTTTACGTTGGTGTCACTTCAATTAAAGAATCCCTTGTAGCAAAATGAGCTTATAATTATCCTTTAGCGAATTCCAAAGGAATGTAGCCATTGAGATTGTCCCATGAAGACATTTTTGAAAACTTTTTTCAAATCGACATATTAACACTCTAGTTGCAGCAACTTTAGCAAATTTCCTTTGGAATTTGTTATTTCTCAACGAAAATCGGCATATAACGATCAATGAACGAACGATTCATCGAATTCGTTAATCAGCATAATTGGACTATTAGGAGTGGGGGTTAACATAAAGCGATGCATGTATGTATAATGACTTTAATAATAATTGCCATTAAAGCCAGTAATAAGTATGGTGCTAATATAATAGTTAATTGTTATCTATTTTTGCATATGTGTGTGTCTGTGTATTAACTCTCTAGCGGTCGCAATTTTTATTTTTTATCAACTAAACGTGGCATATAACGATCATTTACAAAACTATTCACCATTACCCATCAAAGTTAAACCATTAGGAGTGGGGTTAAAAACCAAATGTAATATTCATTTTTCAAATCTTCAATTAATTAAACTTTTCAAAAGGGAATTTTTAAAATTTGCTGTAGTGGTCGCAAATTTAATTTTTCTCAACAAAATTCGGTATATGTCATTGATATAACACAAGAAAAGTGGTTTCTTAAATTCAGCGAAATCAGATTATTGGGAGTAAGGGGTTTAGCTGAAACCCAACATTTAAAAATCACTCTAACGGAATAAATATTTGTAATTTCGCAACAAAATGTGGTATATATAATTTAAATAAAAGAAGAAGGAAAATAGTTTCTGAAAATCAGGGAAGTCGGATCATTAGGAGTGGGGATATATACGTGAAAACGTTCTAGTGGCACTAATTTATAATTATTTCTTGGTAGTAGACACGCGAGGCCTTGCTTCCTCCCTCTTTCTGTAAACTCAATATGTAACTTCTCCCCTCTGGCGCTGTGTAATAACTTTCAAAATTCGATTTGCTGAGAAATTCGCTTAGTTTGCGCGCCTTCTACGTGACTGACTTTTTAAAATAGAAAAGAGAATTTTATATACACAATGTTATCATCTATTTCTACTAAGGTATCTGACAGTCACTCCTAGATTATGCAAATTATTTATGCGTTCTTCTGTTGTGACAATTTTCCAAGGACCACTGCCAATCCATTTTCACATTCAAATGCATGATGCAATCTCTTTCACATCAAAAACTACAGCACATTCCTCCAAAGTTGCTGACAAATCTTGATGAATTTCAGTAGACATTTCCTACGTTTACAGACACTTAAATCACAGGTTTTTGCTCGACACGCTCCAGTTTCCTAGTGAGTCAGCGTTTACTCGTGTTTCAACAGCTGCTGTGAGGTGATGCAACAGTACATGAACTTGAAACTGCATGTATTTCAAGTATTCTTGTGCCACGGACTCAAACATCTTAGATTAAAAAGAAATGGTGGTAATTGCACTAACAGTCTCATACAGTATGCGTTTGCATTTTAACTACCTTGTGGAAACGTTGGTGCCTGTTCCAAAATAAAGCAGTCAATATGTTTTGCCTTAACGGGAATGTTGCGCCGAGCAGAAGTGGATATCCGGTCCGAGGAAAACAGACGTCACGGAAACTTTTGTGGACGATAGCATTTATCATGTAGTGACCTCGGGAAGGTTACGGAGCCTGTGAAGTCAGCATTGGAGCATCAGCACTCAAGGTCATTTATGTTTTTATAGTATAAAGATGCGCACGAAGATCGCAGGGGTTTTGTGATTTCGTTCAAAGAAACCCGCGGGCCATGGCTTCGACTTTGGAACAACCGACGCGATTATAAGCCTTCTCTCTGCCAAATGTAGAAGACTGCAATTTACATTTGTTTATTGCTACTTCTCTTGGAATAGAACGTGATGGAAAAGAGCGGCTCTCCTTGAAGTCGACACATAATGTGACCACTGTGAAATTCGAAACCTACTAAGTTTTTTCTCTTTTTTTCTTTTTCTTTCTTTCTTTCTTTCTTTCTTTCTTTCTTTCTTTCTTTCTTTCTTTCTTTCTTTACGCATGCATTGCACGTGCTTTCCGCGGCCTTATCGTCTTCAGAGACTTTTAATTCTTTATTGGATATATGTCCCAATTAAAGTATTTCTTAATACACCATGTGAAAATTTTATCTCTGAGGATTTGTATATGCTAACTGTCAAATTTCTTTCTTACTTTGCCCCCATTCTCCCAAAGAATGAATGTACGAGGGTAGGCTCATAAGTTTCCGTCCTTGGCGATAAGGACTATCTCCTTCACAAAATTCTTATCTTATGTGTGTGGTGTAAATAATTGCAGCTGTAACTTCCGTTTCGCTGTGTTCAGTTCAGATATAGTTGCATAAAGAAGGCTATGTGTAGAAAATTGTGACAGTTCAAAATGGAATTTTGAGCTGTTATTAAGTTCTTCACAAAAGGACACTCCAAATAAAAATAAACAGCGATTGAATGGTGTATACGAGGAAACATCCCCCTCATATTCTACCGTAAAAGAATGGGCCAAACTTTTTCGAAGATGAAGAGCATGCACATCGGACCTTTTAGGTAGTAACTCCTGAAAACGTCGCTCTTGTTGAAGAAGAAATCATGGAAGAAATAGCAGTAATGTGGGACCTTTCTAAAACAACAGTCCTTCGAGTTATTCAAAAACATTTAAACATGAATCAGGTTAGTGCCTAGACTTCTTTCCTCAGTCCAAAAGCAGCAACGATCATCTGTTGTCAGGCATTTTTTGAGCTCTGCCATGGAAACGAGAGAGAAGTTCTACAAACCATTGTTACAGGAGATGAAACTATGGTCCTCTACTATGATCCGAAGTCCAAAAGAAAATCAATGGAGTAGCGTAAACCTGACGAAGCACCGCCTCAAAGGTCAAGGTCACTCAGTCAACCAAGAACATCATGGCCACAATCTTTTGGGACTGTGAAAGCAACATTAGAGACTATAAAACAAGATGATGTTAAAGGCATAAAATAAGACAAACTCCCTATAAGAAGTGGGGTTAAGGCAGATGCAACCCCTGGCCGACTAAACCAGGCGACCATTTTGTAGCAAGTATTGAGCCCTGCCCAATACACGTTAAACTTAAGAGCATGCAGGTTTTTAAAACATTGGGGTAGAGGGTAACTATAAAGCATACAGCACCATTCTTTAGCGTTTGAGGACCGTCACCCTATCTCGAAACCTCATTTAGTTCCGTAACCAGACACAGCAAGGCGCCAGTGGTACGTTTCCCTATGTCATGCATTCTGCGCAATGTGATTGTGTGTATAAATTTGTTTCAGACAAGCGGAACATGTAATGAGATTCGGCTCTGCAGTGTTGTCATAATCGGATCATCGATAGAAATAACAGATGCCGTGCCTCGAGCCAAGGTGACCTTACCCGAAGAAACATTTTAAATGTAACAGATAATCTCCCGAGGGCCTTGCGTTAACGTAGAATAGCACGCCTCTAGACAGCATTGCGAATCTGTAATCACTAAATGTAAGCTTGCTGGAGGTAAATACATTTAATTATTAGGATGGCGAGCCTCGCTAAAGAAATTAAAGATAAACTGAAAATGTACTGTGTTTCGACATTTACAGAAACAGAAAACTTGATACAAATATAAATGTTTGAAAAGTTAAAAGACGGAACCTACTCTAAAGCTTTATTTAGTACCCTTTTCTCATTAATTTCTTTCACATTTTTGTACTATTAGAAAATGTTGTTTAGAACTACTAAAAGAGAATTATAGCTTCTTAACATGTAGGTATTACTAAGTGGTATTCATTTATGCAGCAGAATGACGGAGATTGAGCCATTGTTTCATTGCATTAACACATACCTTTTTTATTAAACTTGATTGTTATATAAGTCCGGATTTTTATGTAATTACATTTTTGTATTATGTATATGCTATAAAACTAAAAATGTTGACTAATTAGTCACTAGGACCAATGTATTTAACGTATTTGGCACAGCACTACACATTTTTAAGATAATTGCATATATTTACATAGAATGACATTCCTAGAAGTGCTGTTTAATTAATCGCATTGAATATTAGGAAATTATAAACTATCATTTTAAGTACTTCTTATGCCTTCACGGCCGATGTTATAATTATAACAGTTAAAATCTTCCGGGCCCTTTTTGCTGTGCTGCATGACTTAAATTGACGACGGACAACACCTGACTGCTAGTAGACGACGGTATCGATCAGTTTCTGTCTGGTTTTTGAAGGTCTATCGATATCACGTGTGTCCTCCACTTCCCGCCACACACGTGATATCGACCGACCTTCAAAAACTAGACAGAGAGGGATCAATCTATCCTCTTCTAGCTGCCAGATGTTGTTCATCAACATACTGATGATGCCAACCGAAGTAGTTAGTGAAAGCTATGGTAGCCATGGATCACGGCAAAAAGGGCCCGGAAGATTTTAACTGTTTTAATTATCATTTTAAGTTATATGACGTTATTGAGAAGTGTAGGTACGTAATGGGCGGAAAGGGATTTTTGTTATTAGCCATAAACGCAAAATGTATCTGAAAGTTGAAGCAAGAAGTAATACAGTTTTATTGTAAACGTAAGTCATTAATAACTCTAACATTTTCAACAAAATGACTGTTTCTGTGAAAAATGTTTGTTTCTGCGATAAAAGCGAAAAATGAAATTTTAAAATATTTAAAGTATATTTTACACCCTTTGCAAAACATGAGTTCATCTCTTGAACGTAAAATTCTTGTAAGTCCTTACAGCGTGGGCTACAAGATAACCAGCAAGTATGCATAACCGCTGCAGCTGTTGTGTTATAAAACATGCACTAAGACGCTGTCTATGTGTGTGTTCCGTTAGCTCTGTGGCAGAGTGTGCAGTAATGCCGTGGTTAAGAGCGCAATCGCCTCTCGGTATGAAACACTTTTCTTTTTAAAAATAAAACATTTGTAACATATTGTAACTAGTTTTAATATAGTTTTCCATGCACAGAAAACTTTAACGTTAACATATGATGTACATTATAATATTTCCTTCAGTATTCGTTCTATCCAAATGCAATATGCTACACACGCAAGGTGGACAAAAGATAGCTTATGGGCACAAATTCAAGAAGCCTGGGATGTTGTAGCCCCTCGTTCACACTACTGCAGAAATCTGACATCATCAATCCCCGAAGATTGAGGACAGCTGTACATACTGAAAGTTTATAAACCCAGTATTAATTTGGTTATTTCTATGTGTTTTCGCTTGAGATAAAAATATTCTTGTTCATGTTCCCCTCAAGAGAGAGAGAGAGGGGGGGGGGACTCAACAATGCTTAAAATATTGGAACTACTTAAGTTCAAATAATTACACATTTATTTTACATTTAAAGCTTTAACTCCAAATTGAATGGGTAAGTTAATAATGCAATAGTTATATTTTACACAACCATTCGCTGAGAATTACTTTTTGGTGTTATTGACTTATTTTTTGGCACTACTTACTACATCCAGGAGTAAAAACGTATGCTTATGGGATTTAACTAACTGAGAAAGTAACTACACACGCACTTGGAACGGATTATGGGAGAAGGCATGTTAAAAATGTACTAAGTCACATTATACATTTATTGCATTATTCCACGTTATCAAATACAATTATCACATATCTGACTGTAAATGTCTTACATGTTCTCGAACTGAAGGGAAGATAATGTTACACGAAAGTACATCAACTGTTCTGTCCTCATGATTTACTTTAATCGTTACCCCAAACCAGCAGTTATGGTAAAGCTTCCAAGTTAACCTCCACTTCCAAGTAACGGACGTTTTCAATTAATGGACTTTTCTCCCTCAATAATAAAAACTCATCAGACACTGCAATAATATAAATGTTGCGTATGGTGCATTATTATATGCTGAGGAGTTCCATGCGAGCTTATGTTACATGTTACAGGGACATTTCAATATTTTAAATATCTCACTAAACCTATAAGTTTTTTTTATACGTTTCATTTGAAATTCAGTGAGAAGGATGGAGCAGAGCTTTGAAGCCGAAAACCGTAGAAGTTAAATAAAGTTTTAGATTACTTCCATCATAAAGATACTTTTTTTTAAATTTTTTTTTTAAATAGGCATACATCTCGCACAAAAGTGTCAATGAGTTGGCTTTATTCGCTAACACTGGAACTCTCGTTCTTCCGTCTTCTGGCACCCCATAATCAAATTCTTCTCGTTATAACATATTAAGGAAGCTGCTGCCTGCCACTAAATATTTAAGCACATGCACATCAGTACTTTACGATGACCATAGTTCGATAATACATATGTAAATTTTAACAAGTGTATCATTTCATCTGGCATCAGAGAAAAATTATAGCGAACCCTTGCAAGATTTCGGGAACCTTCAGGAAGTGCACGGGCCACTTTGGGAAAACTGCGACACTAAAGGCATTTCGTTTATGCAGCTTTTGCAGAATTCCAATGCACTTTCTGCTGGCATAGTCTATGTAAAGTAAAGTTACACTAAATATTCTAAAAAATGAAAGTTTTAATCCCGTTTTTTAAACTAATAATAAATATTTAACATTCACATTTAATACAACTAATATGTATTACCAGTTATGTATGTAGATGCCTGATAAACTTCAATTTAATTGATTCTATTTGACTTTAATCACGTTTTTTAAACCATTAATAAGTTTAATCGCGGTTTTTAAACTAATAATACGTTTTTAGCATTCAGAGTTAATACAACTAACGTGTATTATGTATGCAGATGCTGTAAATTTCAATTTAATTAATTCTATTTAGCAAACATTTCTCGACCTACCATGTGTATTTAGAATGGATAGCGTCACATATGATTCTTGTTTTCTTGTATGTTGATGTTCTTTATCATGAGACAGATGGACTATTGTCAAAAGCGCAGCTGACGTGGGAGAGCGCAGTGGATACTAATGGATCCCCGACGAAGCTTCACTTCTTGTTTGCCACAACCACTCCAGACTCATGATTTATGTGAGTGCAAATTCCGCAGGGAGGAAGCTGCTAGTCCAAATGAAAACATTGCTGGGCAGCACAAAGCCGCAACAGAAGCATCACGGGACCTTCTCCCTTCTCTACAGTGTGATCTAGAGACCGTATCGGATTATACAGGAATTTTCCCGATATCCTCCTCCCCTCGCGATTACGGTTTTGGTATGCGCGTTGCAATTTTAATAACAAAAGCGGCGTATTCTGTTTGAGACACAGTGACAGCAGAAAACCAGTAGATAGAGAGGAATTATACGCGGTTCTGCATTCGATCGGACTTCTTGCTTTATTCAAAGTTTCTCTTTGTCAATACGGAAATGATTGCCATCTTATTTTACGAAACATTACTGAGGAAAATAGGATTAGTGAGACACTTGAAATTTGTCTAAATGATACAGCATTAGAATTATAAACAGTGTTGGTCAAAATCGTTAGTTGAATGTGACATTGCATAACATTATAGTAGCAAATTAGCCCTCATGTTGATTTTATTACTAAAATGCTGTCATCAACTGTAAGAAAACAGTTTATGTATTGCTGCAACTGAGTAAATCATAAATCTTCATTGTAGGATATTGTCATGAACCTGGCTCCTTTGCCAATAGATACCACTTTATATGACATCCGGAGTTCACTTAACTGAAAAATAGTTCATTATTTTGTACTCGCTTGACTGAAAGGTATTTTGTTAAATTAAACACTTGTTACCCACTAGACCACAATATGAAATTTATTGTATCAAATGTTTCAAATACAGGTGCAGTTACTGCTTACCTGATATGCAATTCTTAGGTTTTTATACGTTTTCCATCGAGTAAGAGGAGATATGGTACTCAAAACGTCTGTCCTGTTTAGTGGCTGCCCTTCGACTCACTCTTTCCAAACGGTTCCCATGCTTCCTTTAGGTCCTCACCTAAGGGGAGCATGGGGAACCGACTTCAAACCACCAATCAGGACACAACAAATAACTGCTCCCTTCTCGAATTAACCCAGACCCTGCTAATAGTCATTTAATAACAAACGACTTCCGCAAAGAATGCTAAGATAAGCACACAATAATGTACCTCTGAGGACGGAGAGGAGAGAGAAAAAAGTCATCTCTTAAACGGAAAATTCTTCTAAGTCCTACTCGGTGTGAAAGCGTGGTTCATAAGGTTACCAGCAAGGCTGTGTAGTCACTGCAGCCCTAGTGTTTATGGCATGCACTACAGACGCTGACTAGTGTGTTCCGTTAGCTCTGTGGCAGAGTGTGCAGTGATGCCGTAGTTAAATCGCACGTATCACTTGTTTAAAAAAATAAACAAACCTTTGTAACGTATTATGACAAATTGTTTCTCTTGTTTGCTTTTAAAATACTTATTATTGTGACCATTATGTATGTTTACGTGTCTACCGCAGTGTGCAGTCGCTGTATGCGCGTTGTAAATACAGCGTTTACGAGCGTCCCCAAAGTTCTATATTCGACACGTAGAATCTGGGAATGACATAATTTATTTATCAAATGGTGTAAATGACACAATAGATAATTACGGAATTATTAAAAAATTAATAAGCTAATATTAACCACCAAATGCATTAGTAGATTTTTATAATACAAGCATATTCTGAAGTTTAGCTACACTAAAGTTTCTGAAATATTCATAATATTTTTGTTTTTAAATTCATGTATCGTCTTATTCTTTCTGATAAATCTTGTATGCAAATATTTTTCTCGGTATTACTGACAAAACTGACTGACTTTTCAGCTTGAGCTAAACTTTCTTGCGGTAAATCCATCTTGGCTAACGACAATAGCAATAGACAAACGAACTAACTAATCTCCATCTATACAATGACGTCATAAGTATGAGAGAAAATCTCATTAATACTAATTTTATTGTATTCTTATCCTTTTGTATTTCTTCTGTACAAAAATAGCCCATGCTTTTTGTTTATAATATACTATTATATGTTGACATACTGACGACTAAATCTAAAATAGGCGTATCAAGGCCATAGTCTTAACACTATGCATCCATTCCCTTCTGCCAATACTGAACATGTGGGCATATTCCCCTCTCCTCCCTATTTACTGCCAATCCACGCTTTCTTGTGATTTGCTGTGCATAAGAAAGCACCCCAACATTTAAAAATCGCTCTCATGGCATTAATATTTTTTTCGCAATGAAACTCCGTGTATCCTTTTAAATAGAATAAGAAAAATTGTTTCTGAAAATCAGGGAAATCGGGGCCATTAGGAGAGGGGGAGTTGCGTGCGTCCCGAAATTTAAAAATCGCTCTGATAGCATTAATATACTTTTTTCCCAATGAAACTCCATACTATTTAAATAAAATAAACTATTTAAATAAAATAAGAAATATAGTTTCTGAAAATCAGTGAAATTGAACTATTAGCAGGGGGGGTTACCCAAAATTTAAATATCGCTCTAGATGTATTAATATTTGTTTCGCAACGAAACACCACATATACCATTTAAATAAAATAAGGAGGAAAATAAATAATTCCTGTAAATCAGTGAAGTTGGACTTTTAGGATGGGGGGAGGGGTTTGCCTGCATCCCAAAATTTAAAAATCGCTCTAGTGGCATTAATATGTTTTTTCGCAACGAAACTTTGTATGTGCCATTTAAACAGAATAAGGAAAAGTTTACGAAAAAATGGGGAATTAGACCATTAGGAAGGGGGAGATTACCTGAAACCCAAAATTTAATAATCGTTTTAATAAGGAAAAGTTTACGAAAAAATGGGGAATTAGACCATTAGGAAGGGGGAGATTACCTGAAACCCAAAATTTAATAATCGCTCTCGCAGTACCACTTTTTGTTTTTTTCACAACAAAACAGGCCATATTCCATTTAAATAAAATAAGAAAACATTTTCTGAAAATCAGTGAAACCAGTTTATTGGGAGTGGGGGTTTACCTGAAACCCGAAATTTAAAATTTACTCTATCTGCACCATTTGCTTTTTTGCAACAAAACCGCGCATATACTGCTTAAATAAAATAAAAAAAAAATAGCTCTTGAAAACAATGGAAATCGGACCATTATGAATGGGGGTGTATCTTAACCCAACATTTAAAAATCGCTCTAGAGACACCAATCTTTTTTTCTTCACTACAAAATTCGGTATATACCATTTTAATAAATAAGAAAAATAGTTACTGAAAATTAGGGAAATTGGACATTACTTGGAAATCGTAATTGAAAAGTGCTCTTGCGTTTAATTTTCTCGACATTGTTTTAAAATATGAGAAATTAATTTAGCTTATAAAATGGATTTATAACGTTGCATATGTTTTATATATAATAAAAGCATCGTCGTAAAGACAACAAATGTGAAATATTAATCTAATATGTATTTTGAGATTTATATTTGTATGTTAGAGCATTCTGTAATAAATAATTTACAGGAAACGTTTGCGTTATTTGTTTGTTATTAAATAATATTTAAGTTCACTTTCTAAGCCAATGAAAATCGTTGACATTTTCGATTGTTTATCGTTGATTGTATATATTTGCTTAGTATTTGTTTTAATTAGTAACAAATTAAACATATGCAAAGCTTCTTTTTAAACACATAATATAACTGAAAAAACGTTCTGTTATTTTTCTCTATTTTCGTGAATGTAAAGATACCAAGGGCTCAGTTCATACACATGGTTACATTTAAAAATGTTTAAGATACCCACACAGTATAGCTTTGTCTATCAGTGGTCATATATTTCATTTAATTAATAGTATACCATTAATTATTTTGATTTAATCTCAATTATAACAATAATTCTAAAAAGTGGTATCTCTTTTATTAAACTTATAGATTGCAAAAATTCTAATTTTATTTCCCTGATACCATAAGTAATGCCATAACTTATTTCATTTCATTCTTTAATAAGTCCTAATTTAACTTTTGTATTAATTTCTATTAAAAGTTATTCAACTCGGCGAGGAATTCGCTTAGTTTATGCACCTCCTGCGTGACGGACTTTAGTGCTTAGTGCTTACGCCTGACCTTCAGCATATTCACGCAGTCTTTTGAGATACTTTCCAATTTGAAATCCGGTAGAGCTGAGCTGGAAGATGAGGGTGACCTGGACTCCCAAGAGAATACGGAAGTCTTAACTGGCATTAACCTTCTAAACTATTTTATAATGTCGTTAGTTAGTCTTCTAGCTAGACGGACGCTAAATTGCACTAATCGTCCATTACATTCAAGGAGTCTCACGTGTTCGGCTAATAACCTTTCACTCACATTGCCATGGTCGTTGAACTTTAACAAACAAGACTAAATGCTGGACTTATTTATCAGCTGATTATGTATACAATTATCGTGCAGCTTAGCTCAGCCCCTCCTGTGTCGCAACGGAAGTTGTAAGCCTGGTCAGCGTCCAATTGTTCGGCATTGTTGCTCTTTGGCTTGAGCAGTTCCATGTGAAATCGGACGGAAAATTACAACAGTTGAGGTTAAATGTTTGTATAGGTTTTTTACAGTGCAATAAAGACATGTTTTGTGAACTATGGTGTAACTAGGCCGATAGTTTTCACGCAGAGATTAGGCAAATGTAACATTTTGTTAAATTTTCCTTCTTTATAACAATATATCCTTAGCTCTCAAACCCTTAAAATAGAAATGTGAACAATAGCTAATTTTAAAGAGAGACGGGCGAAACGTCAGGTTTTTAACATCTTCTGGACCACGGGCAAAATGCCCGGAAATTTCATTTTATTGGATTAACGCCGGCCGTGGAAGCCTGAGTATGTACGATTTAAAACATGATTTATGTACTAAAACAGAGAAACATATCAAATGTTGGAAGTATATCTTTATATTCATTTTAAGTAACATGAAATTTAGAGAGTACTCCCGAATGTTACGTGCTAGTAGTTCCCTTAGAATTGCAGTGTACAATATAAGTCACCTCCAAATTATGCTTCAAAAATGCATGACAATTGTAGCTGTATAACGTCTCAAAGCCTCTTTAACATTAAGTTTTATCGCATTATATTATTATTATTATTATTATTATTATTATTATTATGTTTTATTTATGTACATTTTAATATCATCACTATCTAATTTAATACAGTGTGTCAAACGGCCGACAACTTTTTCTTAAAGGGTTCTTTTTTTTTTTACAAGCCGTAAATTTACGATACAGGACCAACGGTTTTACTTCCCTTCCCAAGGAAGCCATACTTAGAATGCTCACATCTTACATTTATCCACCCTGGTCGGGTTTAAATGACGCGAGTATAATTTCCACTAGAACACCAGGTTCGACTAAGTGTTGTATAGTCTGTTCATTATAAGTTTATAGTAAATGTCAATGAAATAATGGGTCGGAAATGATTTTGATTAGCAATATAGGATATTTCGGTTTGCATTTCTGAAAGAACTAATGTTTTTGTGATACAATATGAAAACAACATAATGACTTCGTAAAAATAACGGCCGAAGCTACATGCATTACATGGCGCTAAATTCTACAGCCATTAGCAACTAAGAGGAGCAAAACGGGAAACGCGGAGTAATATTTTACTATGTAGCTACGATGGACAGATTATAGAGACTATTGTTTACTGACATCATTAGTTTGGTATTTGTGTTATTGTACATTGTGATCTGTTATATTTAGCGAAGCAGAATTGTATGCCTATCCATAGTGAGGTTCATCACGAGTCCCGGATTTAAGCATCTTTTAAATAAGAAAAACAGTTTTGGTCGTAGCTGGATATTGAGTGTGTTGCTGGAATGTCATCCAGTTCCGTGATTTTTTTCTTTTAATGCTAAATTCGGTACATTCAAAGAGCAGGTGATAATGGCATGTGTTGTGCGGAAAGTCCGACAAATTGGTTGTTGACAAGAGAGGGGATATGATTTAGTGGGTTGGGAGTGACCAAATCGAAAAACTTACCCTTACAGCAAGAAACATCCTAGACTGCTAGGGTGGTAAGAGCTGCCGTCCCGAGCGACAGCGGAGAGAGTCGAACTTCCTTCCTTCCTTCCTTCCTTCCTTCCTTCCTTCCTTCCTTCCTTCCTTCCTTCCTTCCTTCCTTCCTTTCTTCCTTCCTTCCTTCCTTCCTTCCTTCCCTCCCTCCCTTTTTTTTTATCCTGCCGGAGTTAAAAGGAGATTTTCTACTATTTCAATGATTTCCTTCCTAACAGAATATCGCGCACTGTGTGCATTTCTTCACTGCACAGCCGTTTCGTGGTCAGTGTATATAAACTGGTGGCTAATGAAATTACTGATCATTTCGTAAAAAGTGTTCTGTATTTAGACGGATTAAAGTTAGGTTTCTGATGAAATGGATTAGCGGCGATTATTTGAGGAGGGTAAATTTTCAAGAGGAAGTTTCTGATCATGAGTGTAGTAATATTTCTTAAAATAAATTATTCTTTCCGTATCATTCCTCAAAGGTTATCGGGTAGGTCCTGTTATACATTTTATACCCCGAGTTCCTATAAGGTTATCATTCCTAATAGGCGGTTCGAAGGCTTTTGGTACTTATAGTTCATCATAGCTAACTGTACTATTGTGATTAATTTATATTAAATGCTGTTTTTTCACACAGGTGTTAGGCTAAGTTTAGAATGAGCGTCACATAAAATTAATCGAACCTTTTAAGCACATAATCTGTGAATGGTAATTTTGATAGCTGCCAGATAAATTACAATCATAATAACGAGTATTTAACATACGAAATTCTCTTACAAAATATTCCCAGTATAACCAAACCATGGTGGGAAAATCCGTTAAGAAAACAGTTCCAATATGGAGCATATCTACAATAAATCACCCTAAAAAGCTATACGCAAGATAGAAAAAACTCAGTCATGCAGGAGTTGCGTAAACTAAGCGTATATTCCTCAGCAACTCGAAATTGTGAAGGGTATTACAGAGCGCTATAGCAGAGAAATTGATGCCGCTAGAGCAATTTTTAAATTTGAGTTTCAGGTAAACCCCCAATCCCAATAGTCTGATTTCTGTAATATTTAGAAACTTTCTTTCTTACATTATTTAAATGGTATGTATAGAGTTTCGTTTCAAAAGTTATTTTTATTATTTTATTTGAAAGGCATGCACTGAGTTTCTTTAACGCTGATGACCTGAGCTGTTAAAGAGCGTCCATAAATTAAAAAAAAAAAAAAAAAAAAAAAAAAAAACTGAGTTTCTTTGAGAAAAAACAAAAATTGCGGTCACTAGAGCGTTAACACATACAAACACACACACGCGGCTTTAGATTAATCCCCAACCCTAATGGTCCAATTTTGCTGGTTTTTGAAATCGATGAATCGTTTGTTCCTTGATCGGTATATGCCGAGTTTCGTTGAGAAAAAACAAAAATTGCGGCCGCTAGATAGTTTACAGAAATACACAAACATACAATTTTTTCAGTAATTTTTGGTGCCTAGTAAGTGGGGCCGATGGATATTTGAAGAACACTTTCAATAATCTTTTCGTGGGTACTACTGTAATAGCTACATTAATTTGGAACTCGCCTAAAGATGGAAGCGAATAACATTTTGCATACAGTAAATAATTAATTACTTACCTAGGTCGCTGCTCTGATGAGTCGGGCTCCATATATGCCAAATTTCAAAAAAGAACTTTGTGGGCAAACATTGATAAAAGATATCGTCGCAGAACGATGGGACACGGCTTTTCACCAGCCAAACGCTAACCTCGAGAACAGGTCCGGAACCCAAACGTAGCTACTTATACCAAAGACGAGAGTTGACTACAATATGCCGGCAAGTAGAGTGGTAGGGAAGAGTATTAATAAGGCACGGCTCTACCTAGCCGTAAGAGAAGGAAGGTATATCTGGAAGATTTAAACCTAAGCAACCAGCGAATATACCGCTAAAACAAAAATAAGTAAATAGATAAATTCGCTTTTAGAGCGACTTTTCCACAATTTAGAGTTACAAAATGCATAAAAGGTACATTTATACCACTGAGGGTGTATAGAATTTTAAAGCATGAATGCAGGAAACTTCGAAAGTGATATCATTAGGTACAAAATGGGAAAAAGAGCAATAAGGGAAATGCTAAGAAGATGAAGACGAGTGCAGAAAAGAAAGTTTATGGATGGACACAGGAGAGTATTTACTAGTGAATTTCTTGTAGAATTGTTTGCCATCACTTCGGTAGAGGAAACTGTAATTAATTGATGCTATTTCTTTTCGATTACGTAAAATATAACGGAAAACAACAGTGATAAAAGAGACGGTCAAATGCTGCAGTTTTCGAACTTGTTACTTTCATCTACATAGAGCAAAGGGCCATTGGTTTGATGCAGCTCATAATGGAACAGTCTCTAGCATTGCTTGAGGCATGTTTGTTTTAATGAAGATAGTGGGTCACAATGGGCTCTCCCTTTGCTCATCCTGGGAATCGCGTCAGCCATGTCCCTGCAGACACCGTAGTGGTTACATTGCTAGGAGCTTCCTTCCCTTAAGAACCAGATTTACCATAGGATCAACAGTCTCGTTCATCTCTCAACCAGAAGCAAACTAATTGAAGTTTCGCCCTTCGTGGATAGAGAGCAGTTGCACTACCCAATTTCTGTTTGCGCATCAGTTGGCAGAAGGGTTCGTTATTCATTGTTTTATTATAGGAAACTGTTACATTCTGTATTCTATTAAAAAAGAGGAAGATGGAAGAGATAAACATTAGTAATTATAAATCAACACAAGTTTTCAAGGAAATTTCTCCCTTTGCACATAGGTAAAATTGCCGTGAGATCAAATTATATTTGCACCGCAAAAGCGGTAACTTAACACGGTAGGAAAACAGGAAAACATTTCGGTATTTCGGCCTTGCTCAAATGTTGGCCGTTTGTCCCTACGCTTCCATTGGGGCATCTCAGGGAGAGATGAGAGGGAAGACAGAGTGTGGCCAATATCAAGGGGTAAAGTCAGGTAAAGATATAGACGGGATCCCTACGCTTTTTCTCCAGTTGAGATGCCTTTCTTCAAGGGGTAGAAACCTTACAAAGCGCAAGTCACGGTCACCACATACAGTGCCAGACCATCTCGCCTGACACTTGCGACTCTAATAGAAGCAATGAAATGAAATAATGTGAAATGGAGAAACGGAAATTAATGGATAGGAAGAATCCTGACCTGAGCGACCCCCCCCCCAAAAAAAAACAAGTTCAGGGTGTTCGATCCAAGGCATTTAAATCCGGCGTTATCAGCTGAGTCACCCGTTCGATGATACGAGACTCGTTCTTAATGTAAGCTATTATTACATGTAACAACCAAGTCACATACCCGCCTATACTAAGAGTAGAAATGCGTCTCTAAACGTTAATTCCCCACTTGTGTCAGTAATCCTACAGAAATATCTTCATGTGAGAAAACTTTGTTGTCGTTGAGTACCCCACAGCAGCAAGAATGAATGGAAATTGTTCATATCTGCACAGTTGCGAAAGTTGGATTTATAAATGCTATCTAGTTGGCGTTCTGGGCCTTCACAAATGACGACCCCTAATGAAGGTTTATGCAATGTGTGACAAATTGCAACTATTCGCATTCTAAGAATTAAAAAATAATTGCCAACCAGTACTTCACAGTTTGCTTCCCCAGAACACTAACAGAAAGAACTCCGAAATTACACCCCGCTTTGAAAACAATAGACTTTCTACAAGAACCAGTAGTGATATTGGTGAATCACCTACTATATAGTCCAAATTTGGATCCAGTGACTTTTTTCCATTTCCAGCTCTAAAGGAAAAACTGAGGAGCCATCAATTTAAAAGTATGGAAGAAGTTGTTGCATCCTAGTTGGTGCCAACTCTAAAGAAACATGCCATGGTTGGTTTCCAAGAACGCAAATTCGTATCGAGAACAAGGGAAGACTATTTCGAATGAAATAGGCAGAGTTGGTGAGCTATAGTCTTCCATGAGAAGAATGATTCTCATACAGGCGTAAATTGCAAGCCCTTAGTCTTCTGTGCTAGGCAATGTAAGCGGCAATTGCGAGTTCATGACACCGTTTTGAGAGATCACTTCCAAGTAAACCCAAGCTACAGCAGAGGAGTTTGTGATCACAAAAGTGTTAACATTCACTTAAATGAAAGCATTCTTTCTTATTTTTTGTGGATTTCGTCGATCTCGAGCAACGTCGACCTTTAGATACAATACATAAAAGCAAAGATCAGGGTCCTATTCCACAAAAATATGGTGTAATACATACAAGTGTATTAGTACAAGTCCTTGTAAAGTACGATCTTGTATCTTTCTTTTCCACGAAAGAAGTGCAACATTTGTAAAATATTAATAAAAAGTTACAAGTGATGTCATATAAAAGCAAGATGGAGTAACAGCTGCTTGACATGCGTTGCCATACCTTAATCACGTTTTTTCCTTAAGAATGTTATGTATTTATCGGATTATTGCCATTCCTGCTAAATAGGTGTTGTATTTTTTCTCACATATATGGCAATTTGAGTACAGTATTATGCATTTATCGATATTCAATCGATTTAATCGATTTCACTTCGAGACGACTGTTTCAAACGCCTACATTTAGGAGCATCATTTTTAGTCGTCAAGAGATGGCAGAAGAATCGAGCTTTCCGCTTGCTTTTGATCATTTATTGTATTTTATTTTAATAGTCCATTCGATCATTTATATTTATTTTTTGTTTATATTGCTTGACAATCACGTTCTCGGTACAAGCAGAAAATTATGTCAAAATAAAATGAAGAATGAAAGGAAATTATTTTCGCGGTATGTAGCAAGAACCTTAAAAGTACATCAACTAAAATGCTGGTCTGAAGTATACATTTGAAACAGGAAACGCCAATATCAGTCATAAGCAGTACTTTAATTACACTAATCATTGTAAACAAATATTCATTTATTCTTTCATTATACACATCATTATCATCACTTTCACTAATGCTTAGCACATTTGGTCAATTGACTCCCAAAAATCATTAGAAAGATAATAACTTTTGTGCTAGTGTTTGAAGTTACCAATATTCCTACACTTGTAAAGAAATTTTAACAAATTACCAGTGTCCGACTAATACTAATACTTCTGTAGAACAGAACAACGAAAAATCATTTGTAAGTATGGAGTTGTAAGGTACAAGTGTTGCAGAAACCTTTGTGGCACAGAGCCCAGTAGTCTGCCTGTCTAATCTTTTCGTATCGATCACTTTAATATTGCACGATTTATATTCAATCGATCAACTCTGCTCAAATCTAATAAATTATTCATTATTTTTATTCAGTATCCTTTAATGTAATGCAGATCTGAAGAATCTAATCTGCCAGAAATCTGAACAAACTAGTTCTGTGCAATCTCAGAAGAATTTTCTAATAAATTTCGCGGTATTGCCTTACAAAAGCTGTTTGTGCTTGCAGGACGAGTAATACAGCATTGCATAATCTGCTGCTTATCCGTAAATGGCACGTTCAAGAACTCGTTCTAATGCATCGTGCATGTTAACTATTTTTGTCGCGCAATACACACGGTCGCAAAGGCTGCTCGCAAATAAAGATGACCAATTAAAAGCATTTTACAGTAAAGGAACCATACACCTTTTTGAAGTACTGCGGACACAATTATTGTTTCCATAATTTTTTGGCAGTGAACATTGAAGCCGGTCATTTCCATGCTTAAGGGTATATATACTTCTTGTAGTGATGGAAGCTAAAAGTTACATATGTGTTAAAATATAGATATTATCTCATAAGTAAAGTAGGTTTGTAAGCAAAAAAATTATTTGAAATGTGTTCTGAAAAGAAATTAAACTATCTTAAAGGTAAAGGCAATTTATATTTATAGTGTCTAACCACTTTTCAGTGAGGTTTGTTTTCCCATGACCTTGCCAGTTATGGGTTTTGATGCGAAGAATTCAGTGATACCCATTTCCATGGCTTCAACGTTTTCGAGATTTTTTCCATGCGGAATCAAAACAGATGGTAATCTGAAGGCGCAAAATCAGGGTGCTGGGTGTAGTAGCAGTTCGATATTCCTGGGTTTTTCTATGGTTGTTCGAGCGGTATGGAGCCTCACATGGTCCTAATGCAAGAAAACTATTATTTCGATTGACTGATGTTAGATATCTCTTGTCTGAAAACTTCATGAACTCGTTCCATTTATTGAGAATAATGATGCACGCCTATTATGAACAAACTCACACCTTCAAAATTCCACCAGACACATAACTGTATTTTGGGGCCGAACCGATTTTGTTTAGCGATGACTTGGCAAGCTGGTGGGGTTTCTGTCACTGTTTCCAGTTGTCAGGGTTGTGATAATATAAACATATTTCATTACAGGTGACAATTCTACTAATAAATATATCATACACGGGGTTTGCGATAAGCTGGCGACAGATATGCACTCTGCTTTGGAACTGTTCAGCTTTCAACCAATAAGGTACAGATGTACAGCTTCTGCGTGACTTTTAAGTGTCTAAATGTGGCGATGTATGATATCTTTTAATGCATCAAATTCTTCTGGCAGCCTATAAGTACATTTTTTCCGGATTTTCTTCCAAATCTCTGCGTGCATTCTCAATATTCCATAGTTTAGATCTTCCGAAACATGGTAATTTTTTAGTGTGTTTTCTTCTCTATTATTGAAACGTCGGAACCATCGCTCACTAACACATATTCACTTAAAATATTCTTTGAGTAGCAGCTTAATAATGCTTTAGAAAGATTCCAATCTCAAACTTTCTTACTCCATTTTAAAATTATTTACTAACAGTGCACGACTGACACTTTCTCACAGTATATCACATAAACTATACTATACACCGCTTTCATTTATAAACTTTGCAGTCTGAATAACTATCTATTTAGAACAAATTTAATTAAAAAACCCGTAAATTTAGATATTAGAGGAAAGTTTAAAATCGATATTGATTACATTTTAGGTTTTTAACTCCTCATCCCCAACCTGCCTCACTAAAATTTTAAATAGCATCCTAAATTGTAATACCTACCTACATTTAAAGAAATTTCAGTTATTGTTATCACATCTTTTATTATTATTATTATTATTGTATAGCAATCTGAATTGTTATTGATTTTTAAATTTGAACAGAATACAAAATAACTCGATGAATTCATGAGGAGTTTTTTTTTTTGTCTAATACCAGCCCATTGTTCTAATGAACTGTAGCCATTCTTTTCACCTGGCATAGCGATACTGTAGCGAACTTCTGAGGCTGGGAGGCCCATAGGCTGTTGAATAGTGTGTAACGCGCCCGTTTTTAATGTTGAAGCATCACAGGTGGTGGACAGTATTGGTATATGAGATGAAATGATAACTTTGGAAAGGTTTTTTTAAAGAAGGAAACGTTACAGGCCTAATTTTAGGGTACCTCCCCGGCATTTCCCATTGATGAAGACTGAGGAAAACCTGACGGATAAATCCTTAGTCAGGAACGATTTCTGGTTGAAATCGAATCCCAGGCCTGCTTTGAGTCCGTGACCCAGTGACCTCGGTCACCTGTGTGTATATATGTAGATTATTGCTTTCAGATATGTCTAATGCATGAGGTGGGAGATTTATTTAAAAGTGATGTTATCTCCACTGTTTAAAAAAGAAACATACTTATTTCTTGCCCCTTCACAGCGGCATAGGACAAAGAGTACATGTCGGAACCCGAGTTTTATTGCAGTCTCTTCACATTTCAGAATTATGCAATGAAAATAATATTTAATGATCTATGTTTTTCAATTATCCACACACTTTCCCCCCCATCATTAATCCAACATTCGTGAGTCTACTGCGTTTAATTTCAATGTAAAAACCAGTAAATATATGCAAGAATAAAGTATTTTTCATTCATTCAAGGTTGCTCAAGAATGGATAGGTAGTCACGTAGAAATCTGAACGCTGACGTCACAGCTCAAAATTAGATCACTTAATTGCAGCCAATTATGTAAGTTCTGTTGATGAAATTTCACTTTATTATAGTGCAAAAAGTGTAACAAATTAATTATACAATTAGCCTATATCGCAATTAACCGCGCTAAATTGATTTATACGCGTGACATGGAACACTAAAGCAACTTTACGATGTACCGAAAACTGTGCGCTCTTGAATTCTGCACCATATAGGTTCTGCAAAAGAATTACAGTCTGCTTATATGCAAAGTACGGCTAACTATTCTGGAAATAGAGCTACACGCCTCAGTGACTCCATTACATAATCTCCGGCAATGAATATTCCGGGATGACTATTGAAGCGTCCATGTTGGGCGACAATTTTGAAGCGGTTTTGTCGATGGGGACAGTAGATCGCCAACGATGAAGCGAGTTGCTGATCGCCATACTTTGTAGCGGCGTATCGTTAATTGACTATTCATTGCTTCGGTGTTATTGCCCACGCTTCATGTTCCTATATTTTGTGAGTCGTGTTCAACAGGACAGGGAGAGGATAGCATCTGTGTTAATAATCACGCAATGCGATATATATATATATATATAGTAATTTATTGTTCGTAAGATCTTTCGCGTCCTCTGGTGTTCTGCGTACGATAGAACTTTACTCAAATATAAATTTAACTGCCGCGTCTTGCAAGGAAACAAACTGAATCTGATTATCTGATCCTCTGAAACGAACTGATTTAGCAATGAATCGTCCTTCACTCCTGCTACAATCGACTTAATCGCACCTTTTTTAAATCATACTAATGAACTTCTGAGCAATATTCAAACCCACTTAGCACCAGAGCGACAACTTCGAAAATTGAAATGAAAATGAGATTCAGATTTATGGAACAATTATCATTTAGCACTTTGTAATGAGGACAGCTTCTGGGCTGCAACCTTAACTCATGTGTCTTGTTTATATTTATACTATGTTACATTCATTTTGCAGAATTGTATCATACATGTTGTATAATAAAATTTATAACTTATTAAAAATATTCGCAAACTCTTTGGGGTCTTCTGGTGTTCTGCGTACGGTAGAACTTGGTTACTCTAATATAAATTTACCTGCCGCATCTTGTAAGGAGACAAACTGATTCTGATTACCTGACTATCTGAACTGACTTTCTCTAACTATCTGATCTTCTGAAACCAACTGATCTGATGCCCTGGACTGCTCTGAACTGATTATGTGTGCTGATACCCCAGCGGAGGAAACGTTTGCTTATATATTCAATTCAAATTAATAAACGTTGTCTTCACCAAGCCAAAGGAATTCATACAAGCACGTGCAGATCTCGCGTCTTGCTTTAAAAGTTCAAAATATACATCTACTATTGGCTGTTTTAAATTCACCTGTCTACGCATGTCCCCCACTACTATTTGAAAGTTTGAAACATTTATTTACATTGGTTGGTTTAAAGTTAACTGTATAAAGGCTCACGTTCATAGAAAGTCTTGATTCTATTAACGCTCACTTAACATTTGTCCCTTCCCTTTGTATAGCTGTTTATTGTCTCCTTGGTTCTGCGTTTCGGGCTGGACTACTAGTGAACTTTTTCTTTTGATGACATACAATTAACATATTAAAGTTATACCTCATGATGCGCGCGCGCACACACACACATATTCATAAATCTTTCTAAAAAGGATATTACCAATAATATGCATGATTGATTAAGATCGATATTCCATTGTTTGCATAAAAATTGTACCTTGCCCTAGTGAAAAAGATTGGACAGTTAAACTGTTCGAAAATGTTAAAAGCCTTGCTGTTACAGAGCACATTTTTAGCAGTGGTTCATCGATGTTTTAAATGTATTTCTTTGTATGTTAGTTTTGATGTAAAATTATATTGTGCGTCTATGTTATAAGGTTTCGCTAGTACAACACAGTGATCAATAATAAATTAAATTTATTCAGTAGAATATGTAGAAAGGAATGTTGAATAAAACGACAAGCAAAGAGGCCTAATTGAAGAACCCACTCTGAAGCACGAGCATGAACTAAAGTATAATTAAGAAATTAGAAACAACAGAAGTGAACATTAAGCAAATTACAAAACTACCGAATAGATAATGAAGACCTTCGTGAAGAGATTTTAAAGTGTACGCTTCTAGAGAGAAGGGCGAAAGGGGCGGTCGAATAGTTTTGCAGTTTAATAGTATGAAGAAGTCAAGGCACGTACCTGAAAATTGGCGTGAACTTCAACCCTTCTCCACGTATTCACCCCGCAAGGGGACACACTTCTCCCGTCTCTCCTTATCCTTCTTGAGGCCTTGATTGCAGAACTGCTCCTAACTCACGTTTGCAGTTTACTAATCAAGGCCGAAAATTCAAATCTAGAGAGATTACTGTCGACATTTCACTCCATCTATTTCGAATATTTACCATTAATAACTTTATTGTTTTCTTAGCCATGTGTAGGGCATGATTTCTGATTCTGTCCCGGAGACATCCTCAAAAGGCTCATAATGCTAAGTACTTGAACCAGGCTTCCAGTTTTAGGGGATTAATTTATTTATGGAAATTGTTCTTTCACATTAGCCTGAGTCATTATGACATGGACTGCAGAGCGGAAGCTCTAGGGTTCGATTTCCGCCAGTAGCGTCCTCCCTGACAGGTATTGTTTTTCCTCCAAATTTTCGTAAGTCCTCATAAATAGCAAATGCCGTGGAGGTAACCGAAACTTATACCTGAAACACTTATTCCTTAACAAGTAATCATTTCACCCCATGTACTCTCAGTGTCCATCGCTTGTGATGCCTCAGTAATTAAACCGGGCGTTAAGCACTATTCAAGAAAAACATACATTTTAGGGCACAAGTTGGAAAAGAAGAATCAGATTTGAAAAATTAGGATCACGACCGGTATTCGAACCATGGATCTTCAGCCTTCCGTGCTGACGCTGTAACCAATTGAGCTACCGTGTCCTCCTCTAAGGTTGGACCCACGATCCTCTCCCATCTGATTCCGTGTGTTCCGGAGACCTCCCTAGTAGACAGATTTATTCCTTAAGAGGCAGCTCGTACTTAACAAGCTGCTGCCATATCCCTGAACCTGCTTAAGGTCAATGCATGTTTATTTTTGTCACGATTCACAGCGCAGAAATTGCAGAAGTTGTATTCTTCTCATCATTGATAAAACCATATCCAAAATATTCACGGGATCAATATGGTATGAGGGAGAAAGATTGGGAAAGGGATTTTGGAAAGACATAATAATTAAGTACATTGAAAAACAGGAAATATGAGCAAATCTTAATGTAAAAAAAATATTTGAAATTATATAGCACACTAAAAATGCTTGGGGAAAAGAAACATATGGTAAGGTAGGAAGGGAAGGGATGGCATGGTTTAGATCAGGAGTAAGCAGGATAAGAAAGGGATATGTCCTATGTGTGAACAACGAGATAATACTTGTCACTGGAATTGCCAAAGATACTGATCGTTTTTTCTTATTTGTGTTCATTTTGTTAAAAAGTTATGTATGTTGATGTATGAGAAATAAAACTCATATTTATTTATTCATAAAACCAAGAATCAGGTATTCTCATTAAATACGTTTTATTAGCTCACATATTTGGGCTTAAAATATAAAGGATTGGGCCGATACAAAAACTGAAAGTAATGTTTTAAAAATATGTTTAACTATAAGCGAAGTGACAATTGATAACAAGCAGCTGGCAAATTCTTCTTTATTTTACAGCCTTTTAGTTTATGCTATAATTGCTTGCCGTTGTTGCTTATTTTTAATTATGACATTCTACCGTTATTTTTATATAAGATCCCAGTGACAGAACTAGGATGACAAAATCAGTCGTATCATGTGCTTTCAAAGTAAAAATATGAATGAGGCTTCTGATTTGGGTAACAAAAAGGTTAAAACAAAACAGCAAATTTCTTATTTCAGTAGAGTACAAGATTGAAAAACACGGCAGGTGAAAGTTATGTTCTTTTATTTGAATTTAAAATTACTATAATAAGAATTCTGTTCAGATAAAAGTATAAAATGTCAACTGACCTCAAATCAATCAAGGCAGTAATTTCCTAATGGCAAAATCAAGTAAAATATTCCCAAATAATCACACTCAAACACTTCCAAAAAGCATAATACCATTAATAAAAATTAAATGAAAATGCACAGAGAATATTTAAAATCCCATAGTCCAATAGAAAACTATATTAAATAGATTATAACAGCAAATAATAATTACAGTAGACGAATTTAGACTTAATAAGTGGAAAGAATGCATACAATCACAAAAACAGAATCCAGGACCTTACAAATTCTGGAGCTTAATGAAAGCAACAAGGGGAAGAAGAGTGGCAACATATCCAATTACACAAAATGGCAATCATATGTGGGCAACAAATGACAAGCTAAAAGTATTCCAAGATCTTCCAGGTACCGCAAAGTCCGCAGTTCAACCAAATTTATTTCAAAAGAATAAATTATCATATTACGCATAATACACAATTATACAATCCAGTACAAAACATAAATGAACATGAAATAAACGAAGGACAATATATAAATCAAATTACAACTCAAGAAGTTATTGACATAATATACTAAGAAAATAAACCTGCTGGATCAGACGGAAGAACAAATAAAATGTTAAAGGAAATCTACATAGAATTAACGAAAGTTATAGCCAACCTTTTTAATAAAATTCTAATGCATGGTTATCATCCAAGACAATGGAAAATAGCACATGCGAGGGTAGGTCCATAAGTTTCCGACCTAACAATTTTCTAGGCATGATAAAGACAAAAACTATATTTCACCTTTTTTCAACATAGTTACCGTTTATTGCAATATACTTCTCACATCTTTGAATTAACTTATCAATCCCCCCCCCCCATAGTTATAAGTATTATCTGCTAAATGGGCATAAACAACATCCATCACTTCTTCGTTGCACTTAAATTTCCTTCCTCGAAGGTCCTTCTTGAGTTTTGAAAAGAGGAAATAATCATCACTGGGAGCTAGATCTGGGCTGTAGAGTGGATCGTCGTTCTCTTTGAAGCCACATTTCTTTACAGCTTATTTTGCAACAAGAGCTGTGTTTAAGGCGCGTTGTCATGAAGAAGGCTCACACCATCAATCGGCTTTCCTCGCCTTTTCTCTTTGATGAAAACACGTAGTCTGTGCAGTAGGCCAGCATTTACTGTGGTATTCCTCTCCTTGAAGTCAATGAGAGTATTCACAGTCCCAAAAGATTGTGGCCATGATCTTCTTGGTTGACTGAGTTACCTTGGCCTTTAGAGGCGGTGCTTTGCCAGGTTTACTCCATTCCATTGATTCTCTTTTGGACAAGGGCTTTTAGTAGAGAATCATAGTTTCATCTCCTGTAACAATGTTTTGCAGAACTTCTCTCTCGTTACCAAGGCAGAGCACCAAAAATGCATAACTCGCTGCTTTTGAACTGAGGACTGCACTAACCTTATCCATGTTTAAATGTTCACGAATAATTCGAAGGACTGTTGTTTTAGAAAGGCCCAACCTTGCTGCTATTTCTATAACTTTTAGCCGCCGCTCTTCGATAATTTCTCCTTCCACAAGAGCGACGTGAGCACCTTCAAGGGCCGACCTGCATGCTCTTCGTCTTCAATGCTTTCTCAACCCATTCGAAAAAGTTTGGCCCATTCTTTTACAGTAGAATATGGGGGGATACTTCATATATACCGTCTAATCGTTTTTAAATTTCATTTGGAGTAAGTCCTTCATTTGTGAAGAAGTTAATAACAGGTCGAAACTCCATTTTGAACATGTCACAATCGTCTACACATAGCCTTCTTTATGCAGCAATATCTGAACAACTGAACACAACGGAGCGGAAGTTACAGCTGCAATTATTTACTTAACAGAAAGGAATGGCACCAGATAAGGCTTTTGTGAAGGCGATAATCCTTATCGTTGAGGCCGGAAACTTATGGACCTACGCTCGTACATTAATTTTTGAAAAAGCAGGCAAAGATAATAAAAATTATAAAAATTACAGACCAATTTCACTCTCAGCAACCATATCAAAACTATTAGAGAAAATAATAGTAAAAATATTGCAAAATTATTTAAATGAAAACAAAAGAAGCAGGATTTAGGAAACAAGTTACAATACAAGATCAACTGTTCCCGGTAACTTAATCTCACACTGGCCTGTAAAGGAACTTAACGTTTACTGCTGATGTTCGGTTAAAAGAGATGGGCTTATCTTCGCAGGAATTCACACAAACGACTCCCACAAGAGCAAAAATAACTTAAAAGAATTTATGTGAATTCTTAATCCTCTCATGTGGCTTAATACTCTGCTGGAAGCTGTAGCAATTTCTAGCTGACGCGAAAGTGATTAATGCAACTAAATGACAATTCCTCCTGGGCAACTGTCAAAGGAGGCTCAAATGTCCAAATAATAGCTTAGCTCCATGCTTGATGGCGTTAGAAGCAATGGCTTACCATCCCTCTGCCACCTATAGGAAAATGAGCTTGGTAATTGAAACATCTCACATGGGAAGTTCAGTATTCCGGAATGAACTGGGGTACTAACTGAATAAGATTCTGCACTTTGAAATGACTTTATAAGCAAATTGCTAAATATTGACGTGGCATTAGATTTGTATTTTTACTATGCCATATTCACAAAGCGGATCCTGCTTAATGTCTGGAAGCAGGTCACTCGGTGCTAACTCTGGTGAGGTGGGTGAGGCAAGATGTCATAGCCACACTGCTTGGCAAGACCAATGGTGTCACTAGGTGCCTAAGTCGGTGCATGATCCTGATCAGCAAAGCCTATCTTTTGCTCTTTATTTCCTCTCACAAGCTTACGCGTCTGTCTGAAAGATCTGCACTTTCGCATCATCCGCAATGGACTACCTGTCGCTCCTTCGTTCATCTTGAATATTGTTGAATAATTTCACAAGGGGTTGCGAAGTTATTTCAGCACTTCACAGTGTCATAAGAAGGGCAAGCACCACGTGCATCATAAATTTCTTTAGAAAATTGACCAGCGACGGGCTTCTTTGTTCATGGCCTCCTTCCCCTTTCCTCATTTTTAACCAAAAATGGTTCTTTACAATGCTGCACAATACTCTCATATGCGTTGAGTTGCAAAACTTTTGACTGCCGTGTAGGATGGTGATTCTAAAATTGCATGTTCACCCTTCTTTATTGGACAGAACGGCGACTCCCATTGGGGTAGACTACGATGCTTTCTCATCCTCGCTATAAACATCCCATGCCGAACTTCGTCCTTCATCACCAACTTTTCTCAGCTGACGGGGCTTGTGACAAACATTCTTTGACCCCAAAACAGCGGGTTATTAGGTTCTTTTTCCTTAATTCAGAGCAACTTTGCATAATTGGATGCTTCAATGCAGTCCCATTTTAGTAAATTTGGTATCATTCCCCGTATCCGGTTGTCAGGTTGCAAAAACGAGAGCAGATTTTGCCGGTGTGTGCAGGAGATAGGATGGCATTGTAGAAGATGCGAAAGAAACCAGTTCCAGCCAGAAAAGTGGGGATACAAACCAGTTTACACAGAATACACCACGCTATTTCCATAAGAAATACATAAAAGCCAAGCATGACAGTCCATCAGGAGGACGTGGTTGCGAAAGCAAGCCAACATTATGCTTAATAAAACACGCCTCTTGCATATCTGCCCATCCACTCCACTCCACAAGGTCGTGGAATACCTGCAAGGTCCAGTTTTTGTTTTAACAACTGGCAAAGAAAAAATAGCTGATTGGTTATGCAGCAGCATTTCCATCCCGGATTTGAAAACTAAGCTTGAAGCTATGAAAATAAGTTTCCTTTATTAATTACGTAATAGGATTAGTCTACGCTATTCTATTAAACTCCTAGTAGAAAAGAGGATTGTAAACAATATCCTATTAACTGTCGGATATATAATTCATAACACCGGAGTATTAGCCTAGAGAGTTTTCTGGCGGCAAGGCCATCCGGTTCCACTTCCAGTTCGCAATCTCCTGGCTTTCTAGGTTGCTACGTTAAATTTAAAGTGTAAATTTCCTTGCAAGGTCAGCAGTATCTCAAAAATGAAAAATAAAAAATAAAGAAACACTATTAACAATGTAACAAATTAACACTAATAATAATTTATCTTTATCTACTTTTATTATTAGTGTTAATTTATATATATAGTGTTTAACGACCGTTTTTGCTACAGAGGCACCACAGGCGATAAACACTGATGATACATGAGATGAAATGATATATTGGGAAAGCTTTTTTTTTTAAGGAAGGAGCCGTTCCAGGCCTAAGTTTAGGGTACTTTCCCGACATTTACCATTTATGAGGACTAAGGAAAACCTGGAGAAAACCTCAGTCAGAGAGGACGGTCCTAGAAGGATTCGAACCCCAGATCCCTGCTCAAGAGTCCGCGCCTTAACGACCTCGTTCATCTGCGGTGGTAACTCCATCATTGTACGTTTATGTTGCGATAGAGCTTAGTCACTTTTACCCGTCAGGAGCGAGAAAACGAGTAGCAAATAGCTTTCTTTCTTGTGCAGTCTTTGTCAAGTGAAAATAATATTTGTTGTATATCGTTACTCATCATCTACTTAGTACCTAGATTCTCTTAAATTCCTTTTAGAATGATGTGTGACACTTTTTTGTTTATACACAACGATGTTATTAAGTTCCGGAACGGCAGAGCGCGGCTGCTACTAGGAGAAACCAATCGTTAAGGACTATAATGTATGTGCAGGTAGCAGCTTGTAGTTAGTTGATGAAGACTTTCCCAGCCAGTGGTTGTGTTACTCCCTGCATTGATTGTATATAAATTGTGCCTTAATTGTTCTTCGTTTATGCTGCAACATAATTATTATCTTGAATGGTTTTTATGTACGAATACATATGTGTAAACAGATTCTTGCAAATAAGTGGTAAGGCGATAGTGTTCCAAGTAGAGAAACTGTTCACCAACTCGTTAGAAAGTTACGAGAGACAGGCTCTCTCATTGGCAAGAAACGTGTTCGTACGGAAGAAAATTTAGTTGAAATATAGGAATTTCCTACATAAATACCGGCAATATATTGCCGTCGAGGGGCATAATTTTCAACATCTATTATAAAATGGAGTATTATCAGTTTTAAATACAGTATCATTGAATATTTTCGGTTAAAATATAAATACTAGAATCAAAATACAAACCAATACGAGCGGTGACTCCATCTTTCCCTTTTTCCAATTCCGCCCATTGCACTTCCCCAGTAAGCAGACGCACTCAAGCGGCCCGAAACTTAAATAACCCCAATGTACTTGCATTTCGTACAATAATTTGTTTCCGTAAAGTGTAACACTGAAAGCTGATACATAAATTTATGCAAAATTTCTGGTAAAACCTTTTCCCCCTTAAATCTTGAGTAAGCTAAGTGATTCATATTTTACCTTTACGAGGTAATTGTGGCTTACGGAGAGAGAAAAAAATCATGTTTTGCGCAGCAATTTTCACATTTCTTTTGTATATTTGAGCATCTTGTTCATATTGTTAATTCCATGCATTACAAGTATTCTAGCTGTTTAATATCTGCACTTTTTCAGCCTAATAAATAATATACACACATGTGAAGTAAATAACAAGAGTGAAAGGAATCCTAAATTTTTTAGACACCTTGAGAGTCTTAGGCGCCACTCAGCATTTATATATTTCAACATGAGTTGCTGGAAACCTTCAGGACTATCGAGAGTTTCCAGAACTTAAGACATAGCTTTTAGTTTTATATTTAAATATGCATTTTAAGCACGAAATTGAAGAATACGCACTAACATAAAAATAGACATTTGCATGCACTATAAAAACTAAGGCTTTTAATGTTTTTCATTATATGTATTAAGGAGAAAATGGGCATTTGCCTGAAGATCCGTTGTGTAGTAATGGCGAAGTGCTTCAGGTGACAGCTTGTTTGTCTCTGTTAAGCCATTACCGCAATATTTGGGATAACTGCAGTTTCAATTTTCAAATTAACAAACAACTCAGTATATAATATTTCGTATAAGACTACGTTTTACATGTAGATTACAAGGTTTGCTCGCTTTAAGTGGTCATGTAGTATAGTGGTAGTGATAATAGTTCAATTAAGTAAGATATGCATTGATCGCAAGACCGTTCATGCCCTTGCAAAATACTTCATTTCTGAAATTAATATTTAACTAATTAAAGAAATGAAACAAAACTAATAAGAAAGCGCGCGCGCGCACACACACAAACAAACACGTGAAACAGATACATACTTACAACAATTCTGATAATCATATAGATTTTCGTATTATTTATGTACAATGTTAACAGCAATGTTACGTATTTGATTTAAGAACGCCCAGCTTTAGCCAGTTTTGTGTATTTGCAATTAAGTTCCAACATGCCGGCCTCCCTCTATAGCAAGTCAAAAATGAATCCGGGAGAAATGTTATCCTAGCTTCTTAGCTAAAGTATGCACCCAGTCTCCCCGTTCCGAGCATAATGGGCAAATTCTCCTGCCGTCCTCGTCAACAACCTTATGCGATTTCCAGTCTCCCAGTCTAAGCCATGCTATTCCCGACCTTTGTTTTATGCCTAACTCCATGATATAGTTCTCTTTACTCCATTTTGTTTGACATTTGTATGCACATCGCACTTCTATTTCCTTCCGGTTTCTGTTAAATATCATTTAATCCGATTTTTGACAATTTCCGCTGTACAACCGCCGCCCACCATTTTGCATATTGCATTTTGTTTAATTGGTGCCCGTAGCATATTGCCCTCAAGATGGTTTTTGTCCGTTATAATTAGCCAGTATCTAATTATATTTATTTTTCTATAGACCGCGTCTTTCCAATATCCGTCTCTCATAGTACATCTTAGTTCGATGTGCTCCTTTCCCCCCTGAAATTCACTTCCAGAAATCATACTGTAATTTATTTAGACCGTCTATTTTATCCCATCACCAAACCTCACTTCCATGTAACAACGAGGACCTAATATTGCCTCATACACAGTTTTTAATGTTTTGACCGACATATCCTATATCCGAGCTAGAAGTCTGAGCAATGCAGAGTTGACCGCTGCCCTTGTGTTTATTTCATTTTCCACTCATGTCAAATCTTATTTCTAGATAGTCAAATTATTTAACGGTCTGGATTACTTCTCCGCTATATGTCCAATTTTCCCGCTTGCTCTAAACATAGTCCTTTTTAAAGGTGAGAGCTTAATTTTAGATGCATTTATTTGAATGGCCCCTGTCTTGCAAATCGTTTAGCCCAGTAAGTAAATTAAAAATGTCAAAATCCACTGAAAAATTCTACTTTTTGGGTTCTTAACGCAGTAAATGTCTTGCAATGCCCTTAATTCTAAATCAATAGCTTTTAGGGTAATCCTCTTACTTTTCCCAATTTTCATTTACTTTAAGAATTTTATGCCAGCTCTGAAGTTCCACATTCTAAGTGATGCATCAAGTCTGGAGAGAAACCGGTTGGCATTACGTAATTCTCATGTGCTATGATTGGCAATAGACCACATTAAAGCTGAATGTGAAATTGATAATTAGGAGGAATCGAAACGGGACCTCCCAAGTGTTGCAGAGCATGTCAGACATAGCTATCGTTTGGGGACGCATTTTTGCAGGCATATTTTAGGATTTTAAGTGCATGTAATTCTCAATACTAATTATATCTATCAAAATGGGTCTTAAATTTTTATTAAGGAAATTTCTATATTTAAAATGAAACTGTTATCTAACCCAACTGCTGATATAAATCAATACATGTTCAGTCCTTTATTCTCTAATAAAAAAAAAAAAAAACTATGCTCCAGAGAATTCAAAGCTAGAATCTGTGACCTAATTTGCTAGTTCACTTGCTGGAAATATGAAAGAGAACATGCATCCATGGACGGAACACTCGTAGTAAACATAAACATTGATTTGTTATCGTATACAACATTTATAGATGAATGGCTTTCGCGTTCATAAAACGAGGACTTATTAAACAGGGTGGATAGTTTTCTCGCACAAGCTTAGAACAAGGTTTTCTGGCCTCTTGATTGCTCTCTGCATTTTCAGCTCACTGCTTGAGGGGGTACTGAAGTAATTGACAGTGTAATTTCCACTTAGTTGAATATTTGAAGAACGTAATCCAGAACGGTATGCCGGTGAGCTGTAGAGAGACGGTAGCTGTTGCCGAATTCATTTCGTCAGAGCTTCCTGTATTGGGGTTTGAACAGTTGCCAACTCTGATGGCAGTACAGATGATATCCTGAGTTTGCTGACTTCCTCACGGGACCCCCAACTGACTGACTGACTACATTGCCACTTGTGCCAGTCAATTACTTTCAGTTTAGCTGGGAGCAGCACTGGTGAGGATAATTATGACGTCGTGCATGACGTATGCATTACGTACATTAGATAAGGTGTATAACACTTGTGTTACATTCCGGGAAAAACCTGAAGTGACAAATATTAGGAAAGAATCTGTAACATTTTACCGTATATTTCATTTTAGCAAACGGTAACCTACAGCAAATGCATAAAAAACTGAACGCATAGGAACGAATCAGACGCACTCTAGACCAGTGGAAGATAAGATACCTGCTGGTATTTAAAAGAAGGAGGCAGAATTCAAATTCTATTGCTTACATTTACTCAGGGTCTGGCCGTTTGTGCCTGCGTCCCCGGGGGACACCTTCGTAACAGGTTACTGCAACATATCTGGTATCACCTAACCGTAACATATACATTTGTTTTAGTTTTCATATCTGCATATAAACTTAACAGCATATTCAAGTAAAAAGTTCATGTAGTTCATTTCAAAAGGGCATTATTTAAACTAGTATACACTCTGAAAAATTACTTAACTTTCTTATCTGGTAGTTAATTAAATATTTGCATATGAAGATGATGTTTAAATTATAGAAAATTACAATCTTGCTGTCTCATACCATTTAGATTTGATTCATTTTTTCAAGTGAATTAAAAAATAACTTGTCGAAACAAACTTTTGAATGAGGGCGTTCTCTGTTCTAGAAAAATGTCTATAGTAACAAAATAATAAATCACCCGGATTAACATTAGTCACTTATTTCCCGTAGTTTGCATCACAGTAAGTGCCTTTTCCAAATCCTCTATCAAAATATTGGTATCTTTTGTCTGAGTATAAGTTTGATGAAGGATATTTCATCTTTGGTACATACATAAAGCCAACAGCACGCCGAATTCAGTTTTGTTTCATGTGCTTGCGTAAAATTTTTACCTTGCCCGAGTTCTCACATTCAGTTAGTCGGTCCTGGTGGTGTATGGTTACCGTACTTGCGTCCTAAACCTAAGATCGCGGGTTCGAACCCGGCCAGGACCGATGAATTTTTTCGTGCGTAAAAATCGTAAGTATGGCTTCCTTCGGAAGGGAAGTAAAGCCGTGGGTCCCGTGTCGTACATTTACGGCATGAAAAAGAACCTCAAGCCTGAAAGAGAGGCTTCTGAGCAAAATTTGTCGGCCGTTTCACGCCCTGAGTTGAATGGGACGCTGGTGACCTGAGATGTTAAAGAGCGTCCATAAATAAATCAATAAAAAAATCACACTCAGTTAGGCTTTAGTGTACACTTATATAGCTTACATCTTGGGCTAAAGGGGATTTACTATAGCTGCGGACTTAACCGGGATGCGAAGCATAAGCACTAGGCCGCGTAGACCAGTGGAAGTGTTCTAAGCATACCTTGTCTCATTTTGTGCCACATTGAGATTGGCACATAAGTTTTCAGAGGTCAAAGTATTACTAGCAGTTTCCTCCCTGCCTCAGGTGGAAGACAGTAAACCGCATAAGATTTATTCCATTTTTTAATCCTTTAATTACCTTGTCAAAACATTCTTTTTTAAACAAATGAACTTGTTTTACTGCTACGGACTTTCAAAATTTCGCACCTTCACTTTTTAACGTGCTTTGGGGTTTTGCCTCCAAATGGTTTAATAAGTTAACTTTTTGTAAGGTCATTTAATATTAGAAGCTTTATTTTGTTTTGTATATTTTCTATTTGCATATTATTCCGTAAAATAAAGTACGCGGGCGGTAAATGTTATACGCCGCATAATAGAACTATTTTTTTTTTGAACGCGGATGTACACATTCGTCAGAGAGAAACCTTCACTTCACTAGTCACGTACTACCGGCGTGTTGCAACCTACAGAAACATCGATTTCAATTGGACTCGATGAACGGCTAGCGTTAACAACTTAAAGAGCCGATTTCGTACCTACGTCACAAGAGTGGAAAAAAAGACCGAGTTTCAGCTCTTGAGCGCTGCATAGCATCATTTCCGGGACGCGGCCGGAAGACTTCATCATCTGCATTCTTTGTGTTTCCGTTTTATGAGCAGGACAATAAAACGAGACTGGTAAACTAGTTTAATAATTTACGTTATGTTCAGAATATCTTCCAAACATCATTTACCCCCTAGAGAGGAAATATAACAGGTACATTATTGATAAATATGAAAACACAATTTTATAATGTTCTAGACTTAAGAGCTTGGGAAATCCTTGTTGCCAAAATTTAGGCAGTTGACCGTTCACATTTTAATTAGTCAAAAATTAAATGTGTACACTAGGCCAGAAAAGCCCCTACAAAATGTAAAAATAAAATTGTACAAGTGTCTTTCGAAATAATAAAAATTAATTTAAAATATTTTACCATAAATTTTTTTCTAAATTATTTAATTATATTTGCATTGCAAAATTTAAAGTATAATGAAATGTAACAAAAGGATAATAATAAACTATATTTATAACCTATTAAACTGTTTATTCAGGAATACTTTACGATTCTCTGCTCTCATTGATCTAATAATACAAATATAGGATCCGTTTGGAAAATTTGGAATTTTCTCGTATTAAGCCAAATATATCACGACTTGCAAGTAAAATGCAGCATTATCACGAGAGGGTCTGAGATTACCGATAAATTCACGAACGGTAGTGTGTGAATTTACGTGGAAAGCCCAGACCCTCGAGTGATATTTATTAGGACTATTTCATGAATAAAATAGTGATTTAAATACATTCCTCTAAGTTTGGCTTACAAAATTGTAATAATTGCATATTTGCAATTAGCCTTTTCAAGCCATCTTGCGACAGAAGAATGCCTATTATCAGAAACGCCAATAGAGAAGAGCAAAAAGGGGTTTAGGACTATTTTATGAATAGAATATGAATAAAAGTAATATATATATTTGAAATTCATGCACAGAATATTAACTCTTATACTTATGAATGTATATTTGAAGAACCCTCCATTTTGTCGCTTGCCCTTTTTTTGTTGTTATTAATAACTCTCACCGCTGCTAGCAAAAGTGGTCAGTGATGCGTGTTCAGGAATCATATAGTGCAGGTTATAGTTGGCTACAGTGACCACAAGACAAATACACGTCACGCTATAAAACGGATTTGATCATTATTTTTCCGATAATTTCACTCTGTAATCAGACTGTGATTGGTCAAAATTCAAAGTTTTTTTTATCGTTTCTTTGATCGGTTTTAAGATGACGCCACATGAGCGAAATATTCCCTCTAATTCAAGAAATAAAATTGTTGAGTAATGTTATACCATCACATGGGTATATTTGATTATTATGAATATTATTGTTTATAAATGTTATATACTTTTTGATTGTAATACTATGATCAGTATTACTATAGCGTAAAAATATACTACAATAAAAATGCAAATGTTGAAAAATGTGAATTTTTTTAACGTATTTAAATTTTGTAAATCTTTGATGGAAAACTTTAAAAAATATACAGGATGCGAATTTAGAATTTTAAATTGTTAGTTAACCTTAGGTTCACTGTTAAAAAAAATAGAAAACCTCTGATCTAGAGGAATAATTTCCATAGGTAGAGGAACTTAAAGAAAAATTCAGGCAGAAAATGGGAAACTTATGAGCATAGTTGAGCTGGTGAAAGGGAGTTCAAATTTCATTAGAAATGTATGACTGCAGATGCACACCAGTTCTGTACATCTGGATAAATACATTTACTTCAATGGAATGTTTTAAAATTGTTTCATATTTATTTTTACAGCAGAAAAACGGATAATTAGATTTGAGGGGCTGCCCACGTGTTCTATTGGTAGTGTTTGCGACTGCTAATCTTGAGGTACTCAGTTCGAATTCTGGTCAGGTCAAGCTATCTGTGCGGAGGCGGCTCGCCAATAAGGACCAATAGGGCCCGGTCTTCCAAAGAAAATGCTATAATTATTTACCATTGTTTCTTTTACTGCTCAGCTTCAAAAAATACATGAAAACAGTTCAATATAACCGATTAGTTTTTAATTGTATCTTACGTATTAAGCTCATTTTCTCTCTACTGTAGTAGCGGTAGCATGCGGATCCTCCGTCAGAGAAGCTCATGGGCCAGCCCGGAAATTTGACACTTTAAACTTAAACCTTCACGGGCGAGCAAAGATTTGCGAGGACTATATTTATCTTTCTCCAAGATTGATTAGTCTTTCTCCTGCCTATTTCTCTGTTATCTTGTGCTAGCAGGAAGACAACTCATAGTAGATGCTCGGTATTCTCTCTTTTCTTAGGAACCAGATGTTGAGTGGTTACTGACACCACGTATAACTGACTAGAGGTTGTTTTCGTACTTAGAAATCGGGTGACTTCCTTATCGTTTATCAGTGGAAAATGACTTTCACAGTGTTAACTGATAAGTTATAAAAAAGGGTGTCTGTTTTGTGGCAAAGAACAAAGTAGGAATTATATTGAAGACTCCACTTTTGGCCAAAGTTTTAACTGTTCAGTTGGAAGAGAAGGTGAAACCATTTGGATCTCATCAACCGAAAGCTATAGGAGCTAACTGAGCAAGATGACAATAATTTAAGATCTATTTTTTAATTGCATGAAAAAAAAAAACATTTTGTCTGACAGCATGTGAAGTGAGAAACATATCTTGTATATTGGAATAGATTAGAAAAGAAATAGAAGGGGCAAATTTCGTTTCTGTACAGGCCTTCATTTCTCCCTACAGAATTACACCTATAGTATTCAGTCCACAATCTACAGACATCCCGAGAAGACCAACGCAGTTAAAGCAATAATAAATTTAAAATAAAGTTAAAACAATTCAAACATCCGAAATCTGCAGCTGTTCCTAATGTCCATCTTTCAATAACAGCGCTGTTTTGCAAGCTGCAAATTATTTCATAAGCAATATTTACAGAAAAAGTATGATAGAATTACACATGCTGTGAAAACTGTAATCAAAAATGTATTATATACAAAGAATGCAAAAAATTAACCCTTGTATCCTGGGTTTTCTCGAAGTTGGGTGCTTACAAAATGATTATGAGCCATATTTTTGCGCTAGCATAATATTTTTTTTATCTAATTTCAGGTTTATAATTTTTCAATTTTGCAAAAAATACACATTTTGTCCGTAAGCTTGGTTATTATTTCAAAGATTACTAAAGTGACTCGGAACATTTGAAGAAACATGTGACTCCGTTTCACGTGTGTTAGCGTGACCATTATATGGCTGTACGGATGATTTCAGAGAACGTAATCTTCAGAAGGACTGTGATTATAATACTTATTTGAGAGTAGAATGAGACGAATGCCCTTGAAACGACTTGCCAGTCCAGCGAATAGACATTACACGAGAATATGGCGCTCATAAAAAAGGTTGAGAAAAGATTGAGTAGTATTCCTTTATTTAGTACCTGTAAAAAGCGATCTTTTGACCTAAAATCCTGCCTTCGCACTCGGTATTCCATAATGGAAAATAGCTGACACTGCTTTTTGACGTTTCTATGGAGGCTGTAAGTACTCCTTGATTTTGAATTTTCCTTTGAAACATTTAAAATGTTTTTCTTCTTGATAGAATTTTAGGCGCTTAACGTTTACTAGCACTTTTAAGGCGTTTTTTTTATAGTATGGCGACGATGTTGGTGTGGGCTGCTCGCGGGGGTGCGTTAATTCGAAGTGACCGAATTATGATTAATTATTGCCGACCGCGACCACCACGATGTAATCATGTCTGGTAGAGCATCTATCCGAGGGTCCCACTTCGTATCCCGGGTCTTTCATTGGTCCGAAGTCGCCTTTACGTGCCCTGGTGGTCACGGCAGAAGAGGAGGTGAAAAGAGATGGTGTAAATCACACGACATACCTCGTTCAACGGCTAGAAGTGTTAATTCATACGATAGTTTGTTGAGGCCACCTCTTTGACGATGAGATTAGCAGACTTCGCTGAACTCAACTAAAACTCACACAACCGCGACGCTGTCTAAACTGATGTCGAAACTGCATCTTACTGTGCGAACCAGCGCCACTGAACTTGCCTACATTGCTGGTTTGAAAACCTTAAAAGCGTCTACAGCCCAAACCGAAGTCCATCTCTGCGTCTTATAACAGCCTGCCTAACTGCCCAAAAAACTGCCGAAACTGATATAGTTAAAATATAAAAATGGGTGTCTTAGCAAAAATGTTTCCTTTTATACTAATTTCAAAGTGTAGTCCTAAGAGCTTATAGGGTCCACAAAAGAGAACTCACGGGTTACTAAGCCTTCAAAATATTCAAATGTTATTGATGATGAGCTCTCATCCTTCCATGCGCACTCACTTTAAACTTTTCAACTCTTTGGTTTCTGATTGGCGAGTTCGTGATCATCCGATGTTATAGTGAAAGAATCCATCCTCGCCCATACCTGCTCCTGAGGTATGCTTAACGAACTTCCAAGCATTTTCAGCAAGTGGAATACAAGAAACCTATTGTTCCAACACCTAGACACACTTAGCTTTGTTAGCTTTGTGACAGTAGGAAGACTTAATGCTCGGGGCCACATAGGTACGCGTCCAGGTAGCCTAAATATATTTTCCTGATGCATGAAATTTCCTTACTCGCTGCTATAGGCTGTATAAAATATTTAATAATTATTACCATTCATTCAACTTTTAAGCTTTACCATGAACTTATGTTTCAGATCTTTTGAATTGTTAACATACTTTTATTTTTTAGTTTCTATCTTGAGCTTATTTACGGTGCCCTCTAGGGAGCAGCTGAAAGTTCTAGAGCTTTCATCTTCTGAATAAATTTGTAATGATGTATTTGAGACATGACTTGCTATCTTTTGATTCTTTTTGCTAACCTTAATTCGGAATGGTACAAATCAAGAAATTCTGCAGTCTCCCGGAGGGGGGGGGGGGATTTACACTGTTTTTGTTAATGTTTCACTTGTAATGGGGTAACATTTGGATTGTTGGATGGGAAAACAGTAGGAGGGGGTGGTTTGGAGGACAATTAGGTTACACCTGAGGGACATTTATAGGCAGCTGACTCTTTTGGAGTGTGCAGAAAAAGTTTCGCTGGAAATACAATAGGTGCTGAAAATCAGGCGGAAGGATAGAGCGTTGCATCCAAACAGCAGTTCGCTTGGTTTAGATTTGATGCATGGCGGATGACCAAAGTAACAGAATGAGGGTAGGAAAATCTGCCCTACATTTGCGGATAAACAAATTGAAAACATTCTGGTGTTCGCAAGGGGACGGAAGATTGGGGAAAAGGGAGAGGGCACTGGCATCGTTGGACTTCGCTCGCAGATGGAGTAGGTAAATGTTTATACAAGTGTGAGACAGCTCAGATATGAAAAGTTACACAACCGGGGTGGCAGGGGAACATTACACTCCCCAATTAATATTAGTAGTGTATTTATTTACAAAAAGGTTAGTTTCAAACTTAGCTAGCTCATCCGTGTCGCATGGGTCCTTGGACCGTAAACGCTTTTACACTACACTAAGAAACACACAGTACACAACAACGTGTACATGTATAACACGAAGAAATGAGTTTTTCTTGAATTGCATGCAGGAGTCGTGGCCTAATGTGCCATTACAGTTCCTGTAGGGAAGTCACAAAGCTACGTTTCCTCAGAGTCAATTCACGAAAAAAGGGCTGCAAAATATTCTGCACATACCTATCACTATTACTTATTTCTTCATAAAAAAATTAAGTACAGCCTATTATTTTCTTACCGCTAATGGCGCACCACACTTTTGATCTATGCAGAGAAGATTGCTCGTGAAGCAGATTTAGTTTATCTGAACTCCATTATCAGTTTTATGAATTAACATACCCACTTAGGTGAGATAAAAGATTCGTCCAGAAAGAAAGATTGGGGTTAATTTCTTCGTCAAGCACACATTCACAAAACTTACTTCTGGATGCAGGGTCATCCGGTTTAAGTTTTTGCAATACAGTAATGTTATAAGGTTTTAACTTCATTAGCTTTGCTGCCATTCGAACAGAGCTATAGAAAATTACCGTTTGCTGAAAAAGAGCGGAAGTGATTTTTAGAGGAACGTTCCAGAGTGTGACCAGTGTCTCTGTGAGTAATGCACATGGCTGTGTACGCCTTTTATCAAGAACACTTCCAGTTTCACAAAATACATTTACCAATCTATGAATCGAAGTTCGACCTAGAAGCTGAATATTATGATATCTCTGTAAGCAATCTCAGTACACCATTAGCCGATTCTATGCGCAAGTATGAATAAATACTCTTTGGTGTATTGTGGCTGAATTGAGCCACATTAATACACAGTCACACAACACAGAAGAACAAGTCCATATGTTCCTAGAGTTAAACTCGTACTGATCTCCCCTTCGGCTCCCGGCCGGCTTTCAAGTGTGAGAACGAGACGAGAACTGCAGAGCTCGATCAACTGCATGCGGAGTGGTCCCGCGAAAGAAAAATCGCCCAATTACTTAAGAGATATCCTGAATGCCGCGGAGACTCGCGGCAGCGGGTGCATTATTTTACTACCGCTATGGATGAATGTATATCGCAAGCTTCTAGCATCTTAGTAACCAGAATTAAAACTGGCTGAACATAACAAAATAAAGATGAGAGATGAGATGAGAGAGAGAATTAATTAACAATATCGCAATAACGCATCTATTTAAAATAATAAAACATTCTTTTGCTTTCTAATGGCAGCAAACTCATCAACGAGCCTACGATTAAAATCTGGAATCTGCAGGATGAATTCTGTCTCTACAGAAGGCATTGTATATTTCTTGTATTTTGAAATCACAATTTAACTCAAAAAATAAAACCTTAAAATGTAAATTGTGTATAATGTTCATTTTCTTTACGAATTCAGCAACAACTGAGTAACGAAACGACTGGTTGTCTATCGCTGCTGTCAAGGCATTGTTTCATACAGAAGTAGTCGCACATATTTAATACATATCACTGTGATGCTATAAATCTATTCTTTCACTGTCGTTTTTAAAATATTTTATTGAACTTCCTGGGAATGCACTTGAAAAGAAGTACATCATCTTATGGGTGAGAGGCTCATTCTACCACTTACTCCATACATTGGTTTGCACACGATAATGCAAAAAAGTACACAGGACGGGGTCCGGATGAGTTGACTAGCTAGATGAGGTCGTCTCACCAGTGGTACTGGTAGCGAAGGCGTGTTAAGCAGCTTACCTGCATTCATCCCGAAAGGGAGGGGACTGCTTTTGGCAACTAGGTACCGGCCTATGCATAAGCCCAACAAGGTTTGTCCTTGCTGGGCACGGGAGGAAACCCGACTGACTCAACGTACGCTCTTTTCTAATTCTCTTTCCTCAGACAACATGAACGGAAGTGCCAATAGTCCATTCCCATCACACCTATGAACATTATTCACATACCAAAATAAACGTTTAGAATAAGCTTTAAGGATATTTGCAATTGCTTCTTTCTATCAAATCGCTTGTGCTACGACTTAGCACGGGATGAAAGAAAGGCCCTAAAAGATTCCAACCGTTGGGTGTTTGATCTACAGCGCTGTAGAATATCAAGGTTCTCGGTTGTTTATTACTGGCCGTGACGTTTCTCTATTTGGTGATGAATGGCTGGAGCACCAGTGGCATTGCGCTTGACATGCGGCTAAGTATCACATGTTTGTTGTGTGCATTACATGCAGCGACCGTATGCTTTCTACACGTATCGTACACAAGCGCAGTGCGAGAAAGAGGGAGAAACTCTTGATGACCGATGGGTCAAGTCTCTTAAAAGTCAATTGGTGGGGCAATTAGCAGCGGAGAGAATACCAGACTTCCGCCACACCACACATACACCTGCTAGCTATACTGAATTCCTGTCTAGAATAATCACGCAAGAATAGTGGCAACCCTTATCAAGTTCAGGGCAGACGAGAGATTTTCAGTTGATCATAATCTTCCTTCCTCTTATATCCAGCGCGCAACTAAAGACATCTGGCGGCCACGCATGCGACCGCCCGAATTACTCCTGCCTTTATTTACTTTTAATATTCCCTATATTAAAAAAGAAGAAAGAGAAATTTTAAGCGGCCATCAGATGGCACATATACTTAAAAATAAGGGCCTAAATAAATACCTTCAGTAGGCTGCATTCAAAATAAATCATCTAGCACGGGAAGAGGTAATAATAAAAATTAACGAAGCAGAGAAAGAAGTAAGAAGACCAGAACGCATACGTATACAAAGACAATCCCAAAACACAAAACTCAACAAGAAGAGGAAATATATATATATATATATATATATATATATATATATAACTAATTTAATCAACAGGAAAAGAACGTTAGAGTAGAAGATGAAGGCAAGGAAGAAGGGAGTGATGGACAGGAAGTTACCTGAATTTATAATTAAGGGCAATAATTTGAATTACAACCTGAAATAGAGAATGGGGAGGTATGGGACCGGGAAAAATATGGAAGAAGGAAGATTACAGAAGAATATTAAGAGTGTTGAAGATCCACGGGAATGAGCGGCGGGAGGAGATGGAGGATGGAGAAGTGTCCGGAGAGGAGGAGCAGAGCGCGAGAAATGGTGTAACCAGGGGCCAGGAGGTTCAAGAGAGATGGAGGAAGGGACTGTTGGAAAGAAAAGGTGGAGGTTGATATGGTGGGAGCGAGGTGATAGTGTTTAATGAGTATTATATGAAATGAGTAGGAAATATTGATAGTGAAAAATGAACTTTAAGTGAAGGTGTTAAAGAAATTGTGTGATTGAAATGAGTTAAACAGATTTGAAAGAATAATAAGTGTAATGTTTAAATGTTGAGTGTAAATTTAAGAGAAATTCCTGCAGAAGTTCGACCAGTAGTATAGTATATAATAAATTAGGATAGAATAGCTGACTACCAGCTATAATTATTACTGCCTTCCAGTAATTTTATAGATTTTAGAATTTTAATGGGAAATAATTTAGTAAATTTATATTTTGGTTTAATTCAATTAATTTTGATTTGTTTTTATTTTTTATTATATTATTTTAGTTCACTTATTAGGAGAATCTGTAAAATAAGGAAGTAAGAGATTATTGTATTATATAGTTTATAATAATAAATAGAAAAATTTATATACACGCCCTGGTTTAGTAAGCACCAGGGTGGCATATACAGATGTTATTTATTAATTATTTATTCCCTATATTAAACACTTATTAATGGTTCCGTGCATAGCAGGCTTAATAATATCGTATCATCGTTTTATTTTTCCCCGCATATAGATCTGGCAGGCAGCCGAAAGCACACAACGCAGCTGCCCATATCCAGCCCAATCTCGCTATAGGCAAAATACATCTTTTTCAGAAGATGAACTTTCTCCTTTCCAAGTAGGTAGCGTGTAAGGCATGCACTTCAGTATGAAATGTTAGCAATTTTGTAGCAGAATGTGCTGAAGTATGACTGACGCCCGCTTGTTGTGCTGACTTTGCAACTAATCGAACAGCGATACCATACAGTTTTTCTTCTGCTAACAAAAGACGCCTACGTCTTATTTTCTTGCCCGTTTTTGAAATTAGCATATGTTACGAACTTTAGATTTGTTAAATGGATGCTCCCCAGAAAAGGTACTTAAAATTCTGCACGATACTGAACAGCTAAATCATTTCTTAAAAAGTTACAGCAAATGAAAATGCACTGTTCTAGATTTATCTTTTGAATCTGACAAACAGAGAAATGAAATGCAATAACACAGTAGCTCTTATTTTTCTAATCTAAAAACACACTAATCGGCCTTATCAGTGCCAACGAGCATCCATGACAGTTGGTGTTTGTAGTTGTGATATATTAGCTTCAGATTCGGTCCGCATGCGGGGAAAAACAAAATAAATAACATGTGAAATAGTAGATGTTCAAAGTGGCGTCTGCATTCATTAATCTCCGAAATCTAATACAATCTGACGTAAGGTCATTATAGCAATGTTCCAGTTGCCTAATCATTCTTAAACTTTGAAATAGAAAACCGAACATTAAATGCAAAATAAACAAATTAAATTCGATTAATATTTAACCCTGAAATGTACAGCAAAATGTACAAACCAATTTTTTGCATCGCTGCCACAATAAATTTGCATCACTGCTTAAGCATGAATGATCTTTTATCCATTTTTGACCCAAGTCTTATGAAAGTTTTCCAAGTTCTGCTATATACTGCATGCTTTACTTAAGTTTAGAAAACTAAAAAACAGCATTGACGACAAACATCTATAAATATGCAAGAAATATGCCCTTAGTGTCAAAATATGCAGTAACATCTCAGATATGCACATATATACATGAACAAAGATGCACCAGTCGTTTTAAATAAATATAAAACATGTCTTTATTAATTTTTATTATGATATACAGCTTCAGCACAAATACATTGTTCATCTCTAGCCATCTCCAGAAGTTAACCTGTCATCAAAAGCCTCCCTTAGATCCTTCAAAGAGACCCAAGTTGTCTCTCATTGTCGGATAATGGTTGCAAAAGCTCTGTGAGAATTTGTAAGCGACACCTCTATGAATTGATAATATGTTGAAAAAAATGTTCGTCTTGTGGTTAAACATATCACACGCCATTTTTTAAATTATGCAAGGGAATTATTTAATTAATGTAGGTTCTCTGTACTTCACTGACTAACAACATTGCAAACAAAAATATCCATGTAAGTGAAACCAGGGCTTCTCAAATTATCACTATTCTACAAAATTCAGTTACAAAAATTTGCACGACATACATCGACAAGCGGTTAAAATTCTTACACCTTATTGTAACTTTAATTGTTTAATAGTTCCATTAGCTGAGCTCTATAAAGGTCTCTACTGTGGTAAAGGACACTGACATTTCTTTAGAGAACGGTCTAATGTTTTCTAATATGACCCAGGATTACTTCCGTTAGAACATGTCTTTTTCGGTTAGGAATGCTATCGTTTATCGATCCGGTTTCCCTATATAAAAGAAAGGTTTTTAGCATCTCTTATGTGAAACCGGAACACCAAGATATTTTTCTATAAATAGCCCACATATTGCTCTACAATTTATGTTTTACATTAATGTCGTGTTCTCTTGTAATATTAACTTGTGACGTGGCGTTTCATACTCCACATTTAATTCACAAATAATAATTAAGTCACTTGCACCTAGGGACAGATGTTAATGTACTACAAGCCAAATACGAGTAAACAACTGTAACAGAGATCATTTGTTGCCCAAAATATTACTTTGAGGGGGATTGGTCGTCCAGTGCGCTTGGCCGGTAGATGACTGATAGCTGACTGGGACGCATTGTAGTTTCGTAATATTTTATGAAATATGAATTGTTAAGAAATTGCCAGCCAAATTTTAAATTATTTCTGTGCGTGAAAATTATGAATTTAAAATTGTTTCTGTAGTTCATATCCATGCCAGATCAGTCAAAAACAGTCTGCTGGAGGTTGAAAGAAAAGCATGCAGACGGGCAAAAATGTAAATGTCTCGCTCTCCTATGCCTGAAAAACTTCCATCCTACGTCAAAACCACAAAGGAATAGTGTGGGAAAAAAAGTAATTTTCTCGGACAAGAGTCTTTTGAATTCCATGGGCATAGTAAATTTATGCAAAAGCCTTGATGAGAAGATTTCACCCACTCATATTTAAAAAGTCTCAAAAAATACACGTAACAATTTGTTTTTATATATATTGCATTTTTACGGTACTCCATAGGAGAGTTAACTATCTGGCGATGAGTTTTCATACATCCACGAAATTAAAGAAACTCTTCGGTAACAAGGTGGTAATTGCTACCATATCTTCTCCTGATAAAACTGTTAGACAATCTCTGTTAAATTTGCAAAGAAATAACACAAACCAGTATGATCGCTTCTATGATTCAGAGTGCGAGAATACAATAACTGTCAGAAAATGATTGAATAGATTCCTAAATATTGTCAGACAATACTTTATTTACGTTATGCTCTAAATACAGATATTTATATGATTAAGTTGAGTGTTGTTATGCGTTAAAGCTCCTCTTTAAACGTTAACGCTTTCGTCAAGAGTTCGCCTTGAAATGTAGCGCAGTATTCATACGTGTCTTGTAAGCCGCATCTGAGAGGAATGTGATGATGAAACACACAGGTAGCAATTTAAATTGGCTTTTCTGCCTGCACGTATCATGTTGGTGCGTGATTAGATGCTTTTAAAGAGCATTCAATGGGGGTGCACAAGTTGTCGACTGTTTCTCGTAGAGCTTCCGAAACAGATCAAATATTGAGAAGCTTCAGTCAAAAGCCTCTGCTTAATATTTATAATATTAACGGCCAACTGTATAAAGAGTACTTGAGTTTAGGGCATAAAATTAACCATCACTTATACTCAGCTTGGAAATTTTGGGTGTATAAACACTAATAATAGGTTATTTCGTCTTAATCTCAAATGAAATGTAACTCGCGAAATGTCACAAGTTAAAGCATTAACTGCAGTTTACTAATTGTTAAATAAAACATTTTCTAGAGTACAGAAGCATAACAATTTCATTAATAAATAAAAGGGTGAGACGCTTATTTTAATTTCGTGTAGATATATTTCTTCAGCGTTTCACTTTTAATTTCCGAGTAAAGACATAGTTGTGTTTAGTTGTTAGGCTAATCTTACAAACGCTATATTGTACAGATTTCCGACATCTCTTCCGAAGACTAATTTCACTATGCTCGTGTATTTCATGAGAAACGACAAAAAATTCAAAATGCAGTTTCGCTTAGCAAAAGATGTCGAAGAGCTGGAATAGATGTTACGTATCAAACAAATCACAAACTAAGCGAAATCATGCTTTGAATTCGATGTTCATGATACTATTAACTTTAAGGTTATATGCGACAAGAAGCTTCTAAATAGTTATTGTAGATATATTAAAGTGGAGAAAGGAACGACTAGTAGAACCATTCATGAATTATTAGAGAAATTGAAGCTATGAAACTTCATTTCATTAACAAGCCAAACAAAGGGGGTGATGTAAGGAAAAGTGATGCTAGGCTTCTGTAACATTCGCAACTTTCCTGGAGTTTTAGGTGCTATAGACTGCATATACTTGCCCATTATCGTCTGGGGGTTATAATGTAGAAGTCTTGAAAACAGATTTATTATACTCTTTGGCAATTTTCACCCATATTCATTCTTTATCCTTATTTGAAATCAAATCTTTTTTTTTTTTTCCAAATATTCCCTGATATTTTAGCACTAGATCAATAATAATATCTTCTCATTTTTTCCGCTCGAATTCGCTTTGATGTTTCCTTATCCATATTTGAAGACTTATTAAGGGGAGAAAAAAAAGGGGGGGAAACTGAATAATTACTGCCTTTCTTGGGTGAACATCAACTCTCTCTAAACACGAATTTCTCTATTATTTCGCGATGTTGGCATAGGTTTGATGGTTAGTGTAAACTCAGGTTATTTTTATGCAACAGAAATCATGACTAACCTCTAGTTACTTTTTAAATTACAGATAAAAGTAATCTCTAGTTAGAAACACTGCCCTTAGGCTGTATGGTATATTTCTCGGAATAAAACTGATAAGTTAAAACACGCCTATTTTTTTAAAATGAGTAATACTTTCATATTTCGATATTTACAGTTCTGGGTTTTGGATTCTGGCCCCCCCCCAAAAAAAAATTACCCAGTGCGGCTGATGTTTCTAGAGTATCTGATGAAAGATAGCGCAAACTAATTAAAACTGGTTTTCTAGCAAAGTAACCTGCACTGTGCTTTTTTCTTTGTTTTCAGGTACGTGATGACATTAGAATAATGGGCAGAGGAGAAGGGAGAAAATAGAGGTAAGATGGATTAAGTTCATTATTAAACAGGAGGGTCCGAGAATGGGCGTAGATAACCAGAGAATAAATAAAACTGTAAAAAGAAAAGAAATGGCCCAGAAACATGCTTTTCACTCCCAAATAAGGAAAAAAAAAAAAAAAAACACCAAGTAGTTTTTGTGCTTTCAATTCCCGTAGCTGCGCCTAGTCTGTAATTTGGCTAACCATGCAGGTGAAATTCTTTTCTCAGTCATGTTTACACATGTGCCAAATAATTTTAGTTTTTGCATATCTTCACGTCAAGCGATGAAGACACATTATTACTTTCGCACGTTCTGTCCAGATGTCAATATAATGGGACAGCAATGTTGTCTCACTCGCTGCAGAATCTTATAAATGCCTGACTAAACTCAAGAAGACCATAGAATATAACCGAAGTACCTATGACATCCGAACAGTCCTAATTTCTTGCACAAGATGTAACTAGAGCAATCACGCATCAAATAAGGGCGATTCCTTATGAACCATACAACAAGGAAGCTTACAAAATTGTATTGCCTTGAAATAATTATATATAGAGAGGATTAAGAAATATATGCTTATATGGAGGACGGTTTTATTGTTTTATTGCCATACATTTATCGTACATTTGTGAAAATCAACAATTTAAAAAAATATCAATTGCAAAATGCTGGAGTTTAAAAAATGTTGATATAACTGATAGAACACATTATACAAACGTGTATGGACTATATTTAATATAAAATTTAATTGGGTTTATAAATTAATTTATATATTAATTTACTTTCCCACGAAAAGCAGTGAAAACAAAAATGTCGGCCTATTGCTCTCGCTATGACAAAATAAATAAATAAAATAAACAGACAACAATATATAAAAATCATGTATGTAAAATTATTTTGATACTATCCTACCAAGAAAATCTTCAATTAAATTATACTTGGAATTTACTAGTTCGGGTCGAGCGAGAAGTCGACTGTGATACTTTGACTTGAGAGTGGTCACAGTGTGATAACTGCATCAAAATTCTACCTCTAGGTATGAACTTTTATATGGTTTCGTATACTTTTTAAATTTAGAGCACAAAACCGAAAACCATGTTCATTGTGTGTAATAATATGCAATTTTGCTATATTTTTATTTTTCGTTGCCTTTGTGAGAAAATCATTGAAATAGGATGTTACGTCCTACGCCAGTTGTTAGCTTTATTTAATTGTAACTTCAATAGCCACGCACTGCTACCAAAATGTAGCTGCCTATAGCTCAAGCAAGCCTTTGTTATATTATTTTGGCATAATCAATACGAGCTAAGACAAATTGAAGTTCTAGAGGATCCTTTGAAATGTGTGTGTTTGCTGAAAGAAAAACAGGATTAAGAATTTACAAGAAATCGTCATGTGTGTTGCACACCAATTAATCAAATTGTATATAAAATAAATGAAAATATTAACCAAGAATTAAGATCTGTTTAAAATGAGACTTTAAAAACTTTTAACATTTCAAAATGTCTGCATATACAAGGAAATTGCTTTAAAAATAGATACAAAGAAAACAACCTAGCTGATCTAGCAAACTCCACAATTGCCTATAAGCAGGCAAAATTAGTAATGCAATTAAGAAGATAACATCCAGTAGCCTGAATAGTTCTGTGATTCCTTTTCTTTATCAAGCCCAGTAGCTACTCAAGTAATATATTATAATTTCTCTTAAATTAATATTGAAACCTATATGCAATTTACATTATAATTAGACAAAATAAATCTAAAACTCGGCAGCAAACTTGGGTTACCTTAGTAGACAAGAAGCTCCTCTTGTACTTATAAGAGAAAATCAAATCTAGCCATATTCTCCCGGGAACTTCTTACCTATGTCCTATCGCTATGACGAGAAGACGTTACACTGTCTCCGTAGGGAAAGACATGTACTGCTCAATATCATTAAAGTGGCGTCACCACACTCGCGTATCAGGACTTAGAAAATTTAACACTCAAATATGGATTGGCAAGGTATTTTCGTGCGACAACGGCTCATTGCATAAAATAGAATTCTTCTAATCTTGTAAACTGTTAACTTCGGCAAGACATAAACTTTAAAATGAGCTATTAGATGCCTCTTTTAAGGAATTGAAATTGAGTTGTATCTCAATGAAAAGAAAGTCAATTTTAATAAAAAGCGATACATTTTTCAATTTTTGCATGTACATTACCATACCCAAGGATGTCATATTTTACAAAAGCATTCGTTTTCATGTGTAGCAGTCATATAAAAATAGATTAACGTTTAATAAATATGAGCTCAATTTTTTTAATTTTTCGCCCTATTCAAAGCGTAGCATAACATTACATACTAAAAATGAATGGAATAATGGCCTACAGTATTTCTTGGGGTAATAGATAACAAACTTTAACTCCTGAAATTCACGTTACGCTTAATCCTTGTCGTTTTCAGGTGCGTTTTGGAGAGGATAAAATGCAGCGGTTACGACGATCACTAACACAAACGCATTTTAGAATCTGTTATTTTTTGTAATCGTTGTCTAGGCTTACACCACTGCTCAGAATAACCCAAAAATGTTTGAGCAAATGCATCAGGGAATCTCTCTGTTCGGATTCTGGAAGAGTTTTATAGTTCAGCTTTCATTCATCTCTTCCTATGGTCCCAGTGACTTGCAGTGGGTCTGTTTTCGAAAATTGCGGATATATTAGATTAACACAACGTAAAAACATTTAATTCCGAATAACTTAAATCTAAATCTAATCATAACAATTAATGCTTGTTTTAACAACGATCAATAAGTTTAACACATGTTTATAGAGGAAGTATATCCTTCTCGCCGTGAAAATATAAATGAGATAATTGCAATGGATGTAACGTTAACATGAAGCAAATGAGTGGATAGATTCCCAATTGAAAAGCAAAAGCCTCATTTCTCTGTTTGCATTCTTTTCTTGGCGACTGGACACCGTTCCCGGCCTGCTCCGGCTTGAACTAGCTTGGTTCTTCAGTGTGCTGTAATTGGCGAGAGCAGCCCACGTCGCGACCTTACTACTGACCCGGGTCACGGTAAGAATGTCAAATGTCGTATTACGTACCGCAGTTAGAATGTTTCATTCGTGTAAACCAAACGTGCAGTTATGTGGAGCAAATAGCATTTTAAATACTGAGACCAAATAAGATGAGATGTCTCATTTAAACTTCAAACACCGAGGCAAAATAAACATTTAGCTCTGTATTAGTTTAAACATTGGAACAGATTACTTAAATGTATATTTAGGTGTTGATTTTGTTTGGAAGAGCCACTTTTAAATTATGAAATGAAATGAAGGTATACTTAGATCTCAAATCTTCATTGAAACCATTGAAGCCGCAAAGAAATATTTAGAGTCCGTATCTTCATTAGTAGCACCCATTTTAAGCATTAAGACATAATGAAGAGATATTTAGGCCAGATATGTTCATTTCAGTACCAATTTTTAATATTTAAACAGGGTTTTTTGGGGGGGGGGTAATCTACATTCATTGGAAGCGCCTGCTTAAAGCTAAGGGACACATTGAAGATAACGTTGGGTCCTCATCTTCATTAGAAGCCTATTTTTTAAACATTGAAACCCAGTGTGAAATATTTAAATATATTTTTCTTGATTGAAGATACCCATTTTAAACATTCGAGCATAATGATATATATATATATATATATATATATATATATATATATATATATATATATATATATAGGTAGAGGAAGTCTGGGTTACGTTAATATTAACCTTAATTTACGTCAAAAGCTTTATTCTGGTGTCACTTATAGGGGGTGATTTAAGGAATTCGTTGTACCAGCTCTCACCCCAAAAAATAAATAAATACATTTTCCTTTATTCATAAAAACGGCATGACAACAATAAAACACTGGCCATTATCTGCTTTGCACAAAATGCATGAAATCACGGGGAAAAGTGAAATACTATATACATTTTTTTATTAATGTACTTGCATTTATATTCAATGATAATAAACTAATAAAACTATGTTTACGAAAGATTTGAATTCGTAAAAATGAAATTGTGCTTATAAAAACATGTTTCATCTGTTTAAAATTAAATACGAGCTAGCTATTTTTTTTTAAAAAGTTATCAATTACTTAAACTCAACACAACTAAAATTTAAATTACCTTTAACTTTAAAAATATTATTTATAAAATATTGAAAGTTAAATTACTATTTTTATAGCAAATCGCATAAATGGCTAAGCTTCAAAAATGCGTTGTTGCGTTTTGCAAATAACATTTTGTGATACGCTAATTGTATCAGAATATCATTGTATCAGAATCATTCCATTGCTGAACAAAATGAATTTTATATTCGGTTACGAACTTAAGTTGATAGATTGTATCTTGAAACGCGTTGAAGTAAATTTTCATTAATATATATGGATATTTTTTCTTGTTTTGGTAACCTTTCATTAATAATTGAAAAACTAAGGGTTTCCGAACATATGTTTATATGGACCTTTTTTTATCTCGTTTTGGTGTGAGGAACACGCGCCAAAGTTTGTAAAAATGTTTCCGAAACATTCTGTATATCCTTTTTGCAAGCATCCTTTTCAAATAATGAAAACCATGGGGAGATATTTAACTCTATATGGGAGTTTTTCTTTTAAACTCTAGACACAGTGAAGGTGTATTTAGGTACCGAATCATCATTTAGGCTACAATTTTAAACATTGATACACGGTGAAAGATATTTAGATGCTGCATCTCCATGGAAACTCCAGTTTTAAATACTGAGTGACGATATTGTATCTTCATTGGAAACCTCCCTTTTTTGTGAACGTTCTCTCCTCTTTTCTCATTATTACACTACTCATGTTTTCTCTTCTTTTTTACATTCTATTTAGTGATCGTCTCCATTCTTACATCTTCTGCTGTTCTGTTTGCTTTCTCCCGCTACTCCTACAAATCGTTTTCTGCGCCTTCTGTTATTTTAATTTTTTTTTTTTATTTTGTTGTGTTTTGCTATCTTATATTTTCTCCAAAGTTTGGCCAATCTGTTGCTAATTCCCTTTCAAATGCTTGTTATAGAAATGTCAAAGGTACACTCAACAATTTTGTCGGAAGGTGAAGTCTGCCAGCCATTATCGATATGCCTTTGTTGATAAATAAACGAGTGGTAATAGAGTTTACATCGCACGTTGGCAACCCAAACGAAGTGCTGCTGCTGATGATGTTTACAAAGTAAAAGCTTCATGGCCGTAATAGATTAATGGAAGAGAAGGAGAGGGTACTATAGTTTTAGCCACCTGTGCACCAACCAGCTGTTAGAGACAGAAATGTCTCTCGAGTTTGTATAGCCAGCTTGCAGGTTTGGTCTGAAAACTGCTTCCTGGTTCACTGATCACTGAAGAACTTTGGCGTTTGCAAACATATGGGCGGGTTTTCACCTGAACACGAACTGTAATTTGATCTAGAAAGAAACATCTCGGTAGCCCAGTACAAAGTTCTCACTCCTCCCTTATGTGAAAGCATCTGAATTTATTTTTAAATGGACATAATGTTCAGCACTTTGAGACACAAAGCAATAAAACATAAAATTTCTTGTGTCTTCACTTGAAAAGGGGCTTCGACTCAGGATATTCTTCCTATATATTGCTGTATTTTATTTTTAAAAAGTACTGAGCAGTCTGTTTATTGTGTTTTAGCATTATTCAGGAAGGTTGCTAAATTTTCTCCAGCATGATAGATTATATATATGCATATCCAACGTTCTTTGTCGGAATTATTTTCTTTGATAATGGCATATCTTTTTCCTTGATGTTGTTCATCTTTTGTGTTCAAATGTCCTGTTTTGGTTGCATCAACAATAGAAGTTTAGCGAATCATACTTGTACAAATAATTAAATTTACATCAAATTCACAAGAAATATTAAACGTTAATGTTTTGGCATAAATTAATATTAAACAAGAAAGATAAAAAATATAAATCCATTCGTATGTTAAAAATTGATCATTTCATTTATGTGACGTCATCATAAAATCGACCCAAACGAAACAAAAATTTAAATTCTCATTAATAGCAGCCCGATATCCAGTGAAATTATCAAAAATTTTTATAAAATCCCTTTTATCACGTGACGTGCCTTTATTTTGTGGTCAATGTAGCCAACTCTAAGCTTGCACTATACAATTCCTGAGCACGCGTCACTGACCACTTTTCTGTGTTTTCAATAATTGTAAATTTAACTAACTTCATGTGTATTCACTCAAGCAATTGTATCGCCAAACGGTCTGCTTAAATCATTTTATAAATATGTAACAATATCTGCCTAAGCAACCATGAATCTTAATAAACACGTTGTTCAGAATGTAAAAAAAAAGTCTTTGCTTTTTTCCCCTCGGTTGAAATTAGTAAATCGAACGGTAGCGATTGTAATAGTCGACTTTCGTTGTTAATATTCTATGCGCGAATTTCATATATATAGTACCTTTATTCGTATTCTATTCATGAAATAATTCCAAATCCGTATTTGGTTCTTCTCTATTGTCATTACTGACAGTCGACATTCGTTTGTTGCTAGGTATTCATAATAACATTTTCAGTTAGTACATTATTGTAAGCCAAATTTACGGGATTATGTGTATATTCTTATTTTATTCATGAAATAGTCCTAATAAATATCACTAAGCTTTCCAGAATCTCAGGTCCTCTTGTGATAAAGAACAATCTTGTTTAACCGCTTCTGTGACTATTATGCAGTCTCGCTTACTTAGGTCGTAAACTTTACTTCGCCAATAAGTTCGCTTTGATAAAAACAAAATCCTAATTGTTACTAGGAATAGAACCCAGGATCTACTGAATACTGGTCTCAGAGTTACCCCAGCTCGTTTGGTAAACACGTAAGTTGATCATAAGAGAATGGAACACGGATAGAAGAGAAAAGGCTAAGTAGAAAACAGCACTTGCAAAGCTGTTGTTTACTGGAAACATGGATAATAAAATGACAGGGCGGTCATGTTGTAAAAGTCACCAGTGCCGTAATGAGATGAAATACATCTGATGTCAGCATGTTGTTTACATCCTGGAAATGCAATTACTGAGCATTGGGGACGTAGCTTAGTTACTCTTTGTTAGCAGTTCGCATCTACTTAAAATCCCGTTGCAATTTACCCTACCCTCTGCTATTCGACCTCATTCACTTTGCTTTAATGCGATCGCCACATTGGGCACCAGGATTTCCACGTACTCTTTCTTCTCATCTCTTGTTTGCTAACGTATTCGAATGACAACACAATGCGAAGTTGGCTTTTATAAATGGGGGCTGTGACATGGGATTTCGAAACTAATGGAAAATCTAACATACGTTAAATATACTAGTAATGTTTCATTACTTTTTTATTGTGACTATTAATAATGTACGTGATTATTAAATTAAAATATTTGCAATGTTAAAAGAACATGTTCCACGATTCGCCCTTAAAATGGTTTGTATATACGCCGAAACTCCGGTTATTTTGCAGTTCATGTACATAAATTACTCTTCAAATAAATTCTTGATATTTCACTGAACATTTATACCTCACTTGCTGTAATATTACGTCCGCTGCTCCGGTAGCTACCGCTCTGACTGCTGGCCCATCAGCTGCCGTGAAACGGACGACAAAACCATGAAAGACCAGGTAATTCTTCCCCGAAGTAGATTCCATAGGCACCAATGTCTTCCAAAAAATATTCATATTCGGGTCAGCAGATGCCATGGGATATCTGCTTATACGAATGCTTGACATAGAGGAAAATTGAAGTTGTATGAAATTCAGTCATTTTCAACCGGTGTTCTGTGAACAAATGGAAACGGTTCCTTTTCAAATAGCTACTTTTGGATAAATTCATACTCTTATGGACATTATTAAGAAATGTTTCTCACTGGCTTTTATGGAAGGATTAAATTGACCAGTGTGGCAGTGTTTTTAGTTTCTCGTGGGCATTTTAAATGGTTCACATTTAGTTAAAATAGGAAGATGGGTAATGACGCTCAAAAGGACACAAGAGCTTCCACCAGCTGTTAATATGCAAAAGTGTTGTGCAGTAATATTTTGGACATCAATGTGTTCTAATGGAGAGCAATTATCAAATAAGTTAAAACAAAATATCTTGTCTCGAAACCCCATCAAGGAAACAGTTTTACGAAACAGCCAGTATTATCTGATAAAGCACAATAAATCACATGTGCCGTGGCTGAACTGATAAAAAATCTCTATACAGTTGCTGAGTCTAATTTATCTTCATGCTAACGTTTGGAGAAAATTCTGAAAAACAAGCAATGAAACTTCCCATATAGACTGTAGTGCATTACGCGTGTTCAAGACGTTTAAAAATATTGAGTCTCAAGTTATAAAAGACCTTAATATATTGAAAATATCTCAATGCAGTTACCGCAACAGTTGTTAATATTTCTCAGCTTCATTTGTGACGAAAACTTTATAGACAGCTTTTATTTTGTAAAAGCAGAATATATTTTCAATTTAGTAAATAATTATATCGATGCAGCAGGTTTATCACGGATAACTTGTTTGTGTATTTGTTTTGATGACGCACCATCAAAGTCTGGTTTTGTAAAATTATTTTTTTATTTTATTTATTTATTTGGTCTTAGTAAGTGAATGATCCACAAAACAACACAGTGGGGTTATTGGAGTTGCGGACTGGTGAATGAGGCTGCCTACTGGGAGAGGCAAGTCAGTAAAGGCGTATATTGCATATGCAAGTAGCAGCTTGTAGCTCGTTTTGTCAGCGAGTGTTACTCGGTGTTTTCACTATGTGTAATCGTTTGCTAAATTACTTCTGCGTAAATATGATCTGAAAGAACTGGTTTTATATACGATACATGTGTGAAAACGGATTCTTGCAGAGAAGTTGTAAGGCGATTCGCAAGAAAATATTCTCTGGCGATTGTGTCGGCAGGTTGCTAAACAGCTAAGAGAAGAAGACAATATATCTCAATAATAAGCAACGTGTTTCGATCCACCTGTTGTTACGAAGAAAAGTTAGGAATTTTCTTTCGCAGATGCTAGGAATGTATTGCCGCCGAGGGGCATCATTTTCAATATCTCTTATAACATTTAGCGCTTATTAATAGCATATTTAAATACAGTTTCACTTCGTTCTTTCAGTAAAAACATAAATTCTAAAATAAAATTTCTAATTGTACACGCATCGAAGGTATCTTCCCTCTTTAGTTTGCTGCGGATTATAAGAATAAATAACTCGTATAGTAATAAGAAATACAGAGTGGTTGCAGCAGAACTTGCTAACACTTGCCTGATTAATTGGAAATCAAGAGCTGTCCTATATGAGCTGCTGAGATGTACAGAGAAACATTCCATTATAGAAGCCATCCACATACTAGATCCCCCTTGACTGAGGTTTTTCCAGGTTTTCCTCAGTCCTCATAAATGGTAATTGCTGGGAAGGTATCCTAAACTTAGGAACGTTTCCTTCCTTAAAATAATCCTTTCCCAATGTATAATTTAATTTCATGTATCATCTGTGTCCACCGCCTGTGGTGCCTTTGTAGTAAAAACGGGCGTTAAACACCATTCATTCATTCCAAACTGTGAAACAAGGAAATATTTTAAATATATATCTAACCCGGATTCTTTAATAATGTGGGAACATTAAAAAATGTAGTTATGTTTTTGTAGACCGGTAGATGAAAAATGTGCAATATGCACTCTAGAACGTTCTAGCAGTACATCCTGAGGCGAACCAAAGGAAGAAGAATCAGTTTCACTTATAAAGCAAGAGCTCGAGGGTATGGTGGACATTACGACCTATAAATTCGAGAAGAAAGCAATTTTTCTTGTTCCTTGCTGACATCTGGAGTTCACATCACACTGAGTTGCGGTAGAGCTTCTGTACTCGCCGACAGAATCGATATCTTGAAAAGGCATGGGAGCACGACCCGAATCTCTTAAGTCTGGTCTAAATCTCTGCAGTTGAATCCGCTTTATCTGTGTGAAGGGGACTGATGAAGCAATTAAGTGGCGACATACGTGTGCGAAGCCAAAACATTCTTCCTTCCTTTTTTAAAAAACCATCGTAGAGCGTACGAGATAATATCAACTAGTAGAAGATAGTTGGCACTACTACTGGTTCAAGTAAATGCATCTGCAATATAAGGGGGGGGGGTGCTGCTAGGACTGTAACATTAAAAAAGAAAAACAAATCTGAAATTTCTTTTCTTAAAGCCATCATCGTGACGCGATCAATAAAATATGTAATACTTTTTTTTATATATTTCCATTTTGACGACGTGTATAACTTTAAGAATACCAACAGCTAAAATTGTAAAGAATGAGAGTAAAGGTATATCTATAAACTTGGCTATTATTAACATTGCGCCTTACTTCAGAGGGTGGCGTTTACAACAAGAAACTAGTGAAAATATACAAGGTACTCATTCCGTTAAGCAATCTAAAACTACTTTTGCCTACTGGGAGTTGTTGCGTATTGACCTCGATTTGCCGAGAAAAATGATCATAGTAGATGTTCCAAGTGCCTGGAGAAAGGGGAGGGGAGGAAGTTAATTTTTTTTTTTGTCAATGTAACTCTGTTTTAATGTACAATTTATAACGGTATTTAGTGATAAACCTTGTCCATTCATGCTGTTTTAATATCTCGACTATTAAGCGTGCTCTAGCCGGCGGCGTCCGTGCTTCAACTCCGCGTTATTGTACAATCTTCCTACTGCTAAACAGAAATTGTATCGGAAAAATACGTTCTGATTACTACGATTAAGTTTGGTTAATGTAATGTTTTTGATTTCATTGCTAATGTTGTGTTTTACAATTCAAACTACCACTTGTGTTAATTTGGGGAGTAATTTTATTGTCGAATGTTCAAGATATCTGACAGTTTGCTCTAAGTTTTCCTCTATTAAAATTGTCCCGTTTCCTGAACCGGTAGATTCAAATTTATGTATAAAATGATGAATTGCAATTCTGAAAGGAGGCAAATGATAAAAGAGTGCATTCCTGAATGGATGCGTACTGACGTGAAACCGGCAAGGAATAAGTTCAGAAAGTGACGGTGATTGGAGTTACGGGCACTGCCGACTGTGGCGTACATTGTAGCAGAGATACTTGCGTTTTTAGAAGTGTAGCCCTCTAAATTTAACTTTTTATGTTGCCGGATCGATGACCTTAATCAAGCTTTATCGTGCTAAAACATCATTCATTCCAACTGTTCCATTGTATGAGAAGGCATTAAGGCAAACAAACACACACATGAAACATCTTTACGGTTTTCCTCAGTTAATCATTCATTTGTGTCCACATCGATACTTGCTTTGAATGATGTTTTTAAAATGATTTGGGTAGTCACTGGGCAGCGTGTTTATATGACCATATGTGTATTTCAAGACTATAGAAGCAAACTTGACTTCTGAATTATATTCTTGACATAATTTAATATCTGTCTTACATAAACCGCAACGGGTGGCCGAGATCGTTAAGGCGCGGGCTTCTGAGCGGTGGGTCTGGGGTTCACTTCCCAACAGGACTGTCCTCCCTGACTGAGGCTTTTTCCAGGTTTTACTCAGTCCTCATAAATAGCAAGTGCCGGGGAGGTACCGTAAACTTAGGCTTGGAAAAAAATCCTTTCTCAATATTTCACTTCATGTATCGTCAGTGTCCACCGTATGTGGTGCCTCAGTAGTAAAAACGGGCATTAAACACCATTAAAAAAATATTACATAAAATATTACCAATACATTATTTCCTGCAAAAGCTACAAATATGAAAGTCTTAAGGTGCTGGAAAATCAAAACTTGAAATAAAGATAGAAGTTACGGCGAAAGTAAATAAAGTAAATGCTCACTTACGAAGAATGTATATATTGTTATGTAAAATATTGCGTAGTTTTTGCGGCAGGTTGTTTTTATTTGAATTATACTAAACAAATGTTATATTCCATTATTCTACATTAGATATCAAATTAAATGTTAATATTGGCTTTCACTTCTTTAAAACTGTTCTTTAATATGTATGTTTACCTATTTGGATGTTCGAAATGCTGTTAAACGTTGTTAACATTAAACGTTTGTCCAACGAATTTTTTCTGCCTTTTCCTGGAATTGTAGTTTGAATTCTAATGCAGATTTTTTATATGACCTTTAATCTTAACACAAGTTGAGTTGCCTGCTTTAAAGCAGTGAAGGTGCAAACTTGGTGCGTCTTTAAAAAGCAGTGTATTCAGGCTCCGTTACATTTCTAAACTAGAATGGTGGTCACATCAGATTACCTCATTCCGTGATTTTTATTTAAATATTAATATTAATACATTAAAAATTATAATTGTTATATACAGGCAATGGTAAGTGTCCAGTGATTTCAGTTCTCCATTTACGGACTATGTGAAAAACTTAATTTGATTTCCTCATTGTTTGCGCTCGCTACGAACACCAGCGAGCTGCAGTATTTTGCATTAAGGCGTGCATTAAGTTCATGTATCGTGAGTTCTCCTTGATATATGTGCGAGTAGTCCTGTTCCTTTTGTAATAGCGCCAGATTCTGAAATTAAGACCTTAGTTCATCTGTATGTAAAGCCACGTAAAAATGAATAATATTGTTGTAAAACCACATAATTAGCATTTTCTCTGCAACGTACAAATGCACTGAATAGACCTCATTTACGAGTGAAATAATGTAACAGAATAAACAATTATTATAGGTTTCTCCTCTTTAAGAAATACATCGGCCGCCACTGTTTTTAAGGTTGTACAAATGAATACATGAAGCAGTAGCATCTGAAATTACACAGCGTTGGCCCTCTCTAACCGAGAAAAGGCTTTAGGGGATTGAACCCGATCTGTAGATGATTTGTAACAGCTTGCTGCTTGAATCGTGATACTAAATTGGACAGCTAGTGGTTTACAATTATATTCACCTGTCAATTACTGCCAAGGAAGACTTTCTCATATACAGCCACTGTATTTCATTTGCAGATACAGAAGCACGATCCTGCCTCTGGAATGACCTTAGCCTTAATACTCAATTAGCAGGCCTGTCGAGAGTGAACAGTCTTTCGCCCACATTGCAAATGAGAAATATTTAAGCGACAGCTTTACCTTTCACGAAGTTTCTCTTCTGTAAAGATGTCACCAGGGTTGTCGCCATAGACGTCTTTGGAAAGCAATTAGTACCCCTTAGTGATAACATCAGCTCCTAATTGGTTAATATATTTATCATCAAGGAACTCCCCCCATTCTGAGACCTGTTGCATTAGAGATTCCGAGGAAAAGAAAGATCCATTCCAGCATTCGTTTGAGCTACCAGGAGGAACCTACGAAACAACGCAAGAAGGCCACCGCCAAGGGATCTGGACCTCACAAGCGTTACCACCTGAACTCTGTAAACGAAATGTTAGGCAGATGAATGCTTTTATGGTATACATCATCATTGTAATAAGTCTGTGCATAAAATTTTAACCGAAAATTCCTGATCTAGCTGAAACCCTTCCCTTGTAAGAACATGCAATCATGTGTAATTCTTGAGATTAGCTTTGATTAAGAGTTTGCGGTTCCTAAGAAAAGAGAGAATACCTAGCATCTTTCTATTGACCCAAGAGAACGTAGAAACAAGCTGGAGAAAGGCTAACCCATTTTAAAGGAAGACAAATATAAGTCCTTGTAAATATTTGCTGACCCATAAAGGTATACATTTAAAGCGTAATATTTTCTGGGCTGGCCCATAAGGTCCCCTCTCTAACGGAGTACCAGGGTACTACCGCTACTACAATAGAGAGGAAATGCTTTTATTGCATAAGATACAATTAATTATATACGCTATTGCTATGCACTTTTTGTTTTGTTTTAAAAGTTATCTAGTAGAAGAAAAATGGTAAATAATTATGACATTTTCTTTTGGCCCTTATTGACCGGCCGCCCCTGTTTCAGACCGTATGCATCTACATATTTAACCATTTTTATTACATTAAAATCCTAGCCTTGTTATAGTTGCTCTTGGAGGTAACTATTCATATTTAAATGTGTGGCTGAATTCCCTTTCAATCTGGTGACATATGAACACAGCAGTTCTAGAGGGATGGATAGTTAAAGGGTCGTCAAAATGATGAGCTTTCTATTTATCACGTCTTATATTTTTGTTTGACATTTTTTTTTAAACCTAGATAATCGCCTAGCAGATTTGTCGACGCTCTGCAAGCAACGTCATTTGCGAAAGTCTTGTTTTATTAAATTATATGAGCATTCCTTTAGAGTTTTACAATAAATTTATGTTTTAAATCATAAGGGGGGGCATTCAAAATTTTTTGTAAGTCCCATCTTAAAGTCCAATCTAAGGATGAATTCGAAAAATTATCCTCACAATGCTTCAAAATTATCTTTATCTCTCTCTTTCTCCACACAAACACACACACACACACACACACACACACACACATACACACATACACACAATTGTAGACAGTGCAACCTCTTGCATAAAGCACTACGGGTACTTGGACAGAAATGTTGTCAACAAAACTGAATTATAATTTGAGCAAGACCCTGCACTCATTTAAAAGGTTTTCCAGTAATGCAAATTTCACTTGAGGAAACAAGGTACAAAGTGAGGCTGTAGAGTGGATGGTCAAGCAACTGGACTTTGGCGACTTCCAGTTTCCTCAGCTTTGCAACTGTTCTGTGAGGAGACGTACGTCATGCAAAAGCAACAACCTTGAAGTTGCTGTCTTTGGATGCTTTCGCCTCAGCTCTTCAATTTTTCGCAGCTTTAAGTTTTCATGGAGTATAATACCAATGCTGCCAACACTGATATCACTTCCATACTTAGCATTTTAACAGTAATATGTCGATTCTCCTCAACCAAGTCCCTCACTCTTTGAATTGTTCTCTCGTTCACAGCTTCCTGAGGCCGATCAGATCGAGGGCTGTCTTTCTAATTCTCTCGCCCTTCTTCAAATGATCAAATCCATCTTACAATGGTATCAAATGAACACACTTAATCGTCATAACAGTTAGCCAGTCCTCGTGGATTTTTCTCTCTATCACCTAGCTTATAGCGTGTGAAAATGCAGAATCTAAAGTTACCTGTAGAAATATTCATAATTTTTTTTTACGCAGGACTGAATTCAATGGACTGTACGACAGTGACTATGCAGGTTTAAACTTGCACTTGTGAATATTTTGGTAGCTTAAGGTTAATTGTTGCTAGCTGTGTTAGTTTTGTTTTTGTATATATTATTGTCCAACAATGCTGGTTGCAAAACTGTTTTGAATATCCCTCGTAGAAACTTTTGGAACAACCTATAGATTCAAACCGCCACAGGGGCTCAGGAAAATTCAGCGAGGTTATATGGGTTCACAATAAAGTTAAGACACCTGAGGCTTGTTTCGCCATTGCATATTGTTTTGTTTTCAACCTTGCAGTCATCAATGATAAACATGTTTTCTTCACGTTTCACTGCATCATGAATGACCTTCAGCGACAGACGATGTTCTCTTTAACGAAGATGAACGCAATTTGATACACCTGGTGTTTTTGCTCTATAAAATGAAATGAACTGGGTATATAAAAGTTTTTCTGGAAAACATTTAAATAACCTGCTTACCAATGCAGGAAGTTAGGAAGAAATCCACCGTCTTATACGTTTTAATTTTTATGACAGTGATGAACATGAAACACTTTATGTAGACAGCGTTTTAACATCTGCTTTACGGCCTCGTGAAAACAAACGTAAAACAAACACGCATCAGGAGACAGGCATGCCAAATGTCACTGCTTGTCGAGAAGTTTCCGGTGCTGTGTCAATATCAAAACACACTCGATATCGTATTTGTCAAATGATGCGTCGTACTCTTCAAGGTTTTGGGTCGACCTCGGGAACTTTTTAACCGTTTGGTTTAAGTGTACAATGGACTCAAATACGATAAAAACTCTGTAGTTTTAAACATCCGCAACATTGTTTCTTTCACTTCGCATATAAAGAATTGTTTGTGTACTTGGTGGCATTCCTTTTCCTTTGAACTAATGACGTAGGCTAAGAATCGTGCTCATAGGTCCAGTTGCACAAAGAGCATAAAATTAACCACCAGTTATACTCAACTTGGAAATTTTGTTAGTATAAACATTATTCAAGGATTATTTCGTCTTAACCTCAAATTAAATCTAACTCGCGAAATTTCACAAGTTAAAGCACTAACTAGAGTTTGGTAATTGTTAAATAAAACATTTCCCAGAGTACAGAAGCATAAAAACTCCATTTATCAATAAAATGGTGAATCGTGTTTATTTTAATTTCGTGTGGATAAAGTTTCTTCAGTGTTTCACTTTTCATTTCCGCGTAATAACAGAGTTGCGTTCAGTTGTAGGTTATGTTAGGTTAGGTTAGGTTAGGTTACGAGCTGTATATTGTACAAATTTCTGATTTCCAATATCTCTTCTGAAAGTGAATTTCTCCGCGCTCCTCGTGCATTTCATGAGAGAAATAATTGTTCGTAGAACTGAACGACAAAAAATTCAAAATGCGATTTCGCTTAGCACAAGATGTCGAAGAACTGGATCAGATGTTACGTCCCGGATTACAGTCACAAACTAAGAGAACTTTTGCTTTAAATTCCATGTTCATGATACTACAAACTTTAAGTTTCCATGCGACAGGGAGCTTCTAAATAGTTATTGGAGATATGTTCAAAGTGGAGAAAGGAACGACCAGTAGAACCATCCATAAAGTTACGCAATACAGGCTCTGAGACCTCAGTTCATTAACAAGCCAAACAAAGGGGGTGATGTAAGGAAAAGTGATGCCAGGTTTCTATAACATTCGCAGCTTTCCTGGAGTTTTAGGTGCTATAGACTGCATATACCTGAGGGTTATAATGCAGAAGTCTTGAAAACAAAAGTATTTTACTCTTGGGCAATTTACCCCATGTACGTTCTTTATCTTTATTTGAGATCGAATGCTTTTTTTTTTCAGTTATTCCATGATATTTTAGCACCCGATCAATAATAATGCCCTTCTCCCTTTGCTAAAATTTGCCGTTAGCATTGCCTTGCCTTATCCATGTTTGAAGACATATTAAGAAAAAAAAAATATCTAGGAGGCGAGAAAACTGAATAATTATTGATTTTCTCAGGTTCAACAGTTGAACATCAACTCGCACTAAACACTAATTGCGCTATGATTCCGCGATGTTGTCATACATTTGACTTTTATTGCAAACTCCAGGTTATGTGTGTTATTTTTATTATTATTTTTATGCAACAGAAATGACGACTAACCTGTAGTTACTTTTTAAATTAACAATTAAAAGCGATTTCCACTTAGCAACTTTTATACAACTGTCCAAGCGTTTATCATGACAACACTGTTGCTCAGCATTTGCTCAGTTAGGTCAAGTTTAAATTCTTCCATTATCCTGAAATTGAGGATATTACCGTTGTGGTATTTTTAGCACCATATCAACCCCTAGCAGACCTTTGTGTTTGAACTAGTACAATGTGCTAGTAGAATGGTATGTTGAGACTACGAGCGCTACTTCAGAGCTCTCTGGACAGTTGTTGCTGTTCGCTTGGGAGCATCTCGAAACTCAATAGCGTCCACTTATGGTGAACATTCGCCTTTCTCTAAGCACGGGATGTGCTTGGATACTCTTTTGATAATTAAATTTGGAATTGCTTCAGAGTAGTCACTAGATTTGTGCATAATACATCGCTACATAACTCCGTTTCGCATTCACAAAGAAAAGCGATGAACAAAATACTTTGGGAGTCCCAGAAAACTACCAGAAAAACCTTCCCAAATGACAGGCAAGTTTTTGTTTTGACACGAGCGAATTTCCCACTTTTCCTAAACTCCGATTTCTTTCTTTCCTTCGCCTCAGAAGTCTATGTCAGCTGGTGCTACGTGCGGCGTGACGATGGCTTGCACTTTGGGAAGATTTTGTTCCGACGTCTAGTATGAAAGCGGCTCTTCTTAGGGGATCGAACTTCGCCAATGTTAGACATCCTATATCTTTGCCTCACCGTTCCTGCATGCTGGCCGCCCGGTGTCTCATCCCTTCCTCCTGGAGGTGTCATAGTCGCCAACGACCAGCTCTTAAGCTTGGCTGAGGCACTAAAAATTCCTTTTCTGCCTCTATCAATTTAATTTAACGCATAACAACACAAAACTTAAGTTATACTGGTCCCTTAACTGTATACCGAGCAATAACACAAAGACAGGAATGTTAATTGCTCTCATAACAGCAAACTGCGACTGATTGTCCTACTTGTAGCCATCAGCTGCAGAGTTTTCGAACCTAAATATGATCCTTTAAACTTTAATGCAGTTATTTTTTGACCATTTTGAAATCGAAATAGTGCACAAGTTCCGAAATGTGTTTGAATACAGTTTTTATAAAGAAAATAAATGGTAATAGCCGCATTCCCTCTACTGCCTTGTTCATTCTAGAAACGAAAGTGAAAAACCAGGTAAGCTCAGAGCATTGAACTAGAGACGATCACAGAGCACATGAAACATGCTGGGAACATTTGCTAAATGTTACGGGTTATCTATTTGTGTGTTCAGTTTAAAACGTGCATTAAGCAAGTGGAGTGGCTATTTGTGAATCTTAAGATACATTTGGTATGTGCAGTGTATGTGAACTCTGTGTTTATATGTTGGAGGTGATCAGCGGAGGACATTTCTGATGTAGTGTCTTGCAAAGAGAGGTTTGATAAAGGAAAAATACAGTGTCTCCAACATAAACAAGTCACACCCAAAATAAATGAACTTGCTACCATCGTTTTGGAGGTCTTCGAAGATCTTACTGCAGAGGTATTAAATAATATCTTCCTGATCTTGCAACATGTTTGAAGTTTAATAAGAAGAACTGCTACACACAACCATACATGTGGAAACAGAGTTTAAAACTACAGGGATGTTTGCCTTTAGTTCTGCATTGCAACCCGGGCATTGTCGTCTCCACGCATGCTGCTGTACTATTCGTTGCTTTTGACCAGTACTCTGTAAATTATTCATTGTCAATAAACATCTTTATAAAGTAATGCTACTACTATTTAGGAACAGAGATAATATTTAATTAACAAAATGATCCTTTGGAATTTGCAAACTTGCTGTGTGTTCTTGAAGTCAAGCATGCCGGCAAATAGCCAAGCTCGTGACCCAACACGCTGTGTAGCATACCGGTTAGCACGGCTTCTAATTTCCTAGCGGTTGCGAGCTTACCAAATTGCAAAGTACACTTTAAAGGAGAGCGATTCGATATGGACCGCGGCTCGTTCGGTTGTTAGGCCGTGAGATAGGATCTGGCTTTGCGTTAAATTGCTGCAAGTGTGAACCATTTCCTCAGCACCTGTGCTATATCCATCATCAACTTCATGTCCTGCCACGGTTCGTTACCAACGTTGACCCGTGATAAACGTTTCTATAATTTGTCTCAGCTTGTCTTATGTGCAATAGTTTTTGATAGCACATTTCCCTTGTACAATACAACTGAAGCCTAATCCTCTCTTCTTCTGTGAATCGTCTACAGTCTTCCAGCAGAACGTTAAAAATATATATCGACGGCTCACTTTGAACAGTGTTAAAACTCAAAGATTTGAAGTTTTCAGGAGAGTGTTTTGAAAGTTTCAATATGGTAAAATAACGCTGTGAATTATTTCAGTTTTAAACATTTATGAAATATATTCTGCGTGTAATATATAATTAGATAACCAGATCCTCCCTTTGATGTCTGCAAGCATGCCCACGAGTAAGGTGACGGAGGAAAAAACCCAAGAGGTGTCAAAGAAAACTGGAGAAGATAACTCATAAGGTTCAGCAATAACTATTTAAACACAAGTTGCTAATCAGCCCAAATCATGTTCTTAACACATACAAAATTATTTCAAATTACAAATAATAAAGTGTAAATTCAGCACAGTATGTTTAGTACACAGCAAAGGAAAACATACAATAATATATTTTGAATTTATGTTCAAAAGTAAATCTGAAACAGACAAAGGCTTACATAATACATCATAGAAGAGTTGCGTAATTAAATTAGCAAGGTATATCACTTCTTGAGCAACGAAAATACAAACACTAAAATTACACACAACCTTTCATTTTAATAGAGATGAGATTTCAAAATCTTGCCAAGAATGTCATTAGCCATTACTTTACACTTTCAACATTGCACATTTCTTAACAATACGTTATAAAATGCACCTGAAGTAGCCTGACAAATAAGTGCAACCGTTATAATTTAAACAACATTTATAATTAAAACAACCTTTACTGATCCAAAATACCTGGGCCACTAAACACACACAGTAAAGAAGCTCGCACCAAAATTTCTAATTTTAAAAGGCGAAAGATCCGCAACCGCTGCAGCTTCTTGGTTGCGTCTCGGCGAAGAGAAGAAAGAATCTGAAGAAGTATTCACGCAACACAGCTGTCCATCCATATTTTGCTGACTAAGCACCGTGCTTCAGCCAATAGGCGAACACTCTCAAGACTATGAACATAATACCGCAAAAAAAAGGAAGAAGCAAGGGGCAAGCAGCAGAATCATGGCTTCAAATATTGATCGTGGGCAATAAATAGTTCCAAAAACGGTACAGTAATAAAATTAACAATAAATATTATTTTTTAAGTTGCTCCCCAGTTTATACCGGCTCTTTACTTTCAACTCTTGGAATAAATGCAAAAGTCTTAACAAAATGTAAGCAGTGCAATATTTATTACATTTCTTCTTGTCTTCAGCCTCAAGGATTGTTTCTTATGTTTTCGCTTTTGCTTTGACATTTTGAAATAAATTCCAGTAGGATTTTGGGGTTTATAATTGCATCAGTCTTCTTGATATTCTCGCAGATTTGTTATATGCACGCTAAAGCACGCAATTATTTTCAAATCCGTTCATTTTGTGCCAGATGTTAATTGCTTGAATTCTATCTTGAAGGAAAGTTTTTAATGTTAATAATTTTTATTAATGATGAATTAATGTTACATTGACATTAACGTATTTGAATATGCTAGCAGCCAGTTGTTTCAGCTGAAAAAATGTTCAAAACACATTTCTTCAACACTATAGGTTTCACCAATTTTCTTTGCAAAGTGTATTGAAGCCCATTGTAAGAAGCGGTTATAGGGTCTTTTAAGACGCAGACTATGGCATATGTTTTTGGTAAAAATAAGTAGAACGCTGCAACTAAAATCTTACATTAAGTATCTCTCTTAATTTCTGCTGCACCAGCTTGAAGCTTATTCCGTAGCTATCCTTTCACGCAATATAAACAATGGCTATTCTCTTTAATTATCTCTGTTCAAACAAAAGAGAGAAACACAATCACCGTGATAATGTACCATCTTGAGATATACAGGAAACGCAATACTGTGTGTGAGATGTAGTACTGGTACAGTATTTTTTCTCCGTTTAGTAACATATTACGTGCTCTGAGGTTACAATATGTGGGCGTAAAATTTGTGATAGTATTGCAGTGAAAAAATACAGAGAATGAAAATTCTAATGATATAAATATTACAATTTATGCTTTATGACACTATTGAGCCTCGATATCCAATGACCCCAGTTCCAGACGACTAACCGAATTGCTCCTTGCCATTGTAACATTGGAGTGCTTCATTTTTCTCAAGGGTGCGAATCGTGACTGGCGTGGTTGTTTTGTAGTGCCACTTCATGTTTCTAGTGCCTATAAAGAAAGATGTTCCAGTATGATGCTCATCTTGTGTTAAAAACTGTTTTATTGTTCAACACAAACACATTTTTTGTCATTATCTTCACTGAACATTTTCTTATTTTCCACAGATGAAAGTCGAAAGTTAATTCTTCTCTTTTACTGGAAACAGCGCGCGGTTCACAAGGTATTTAGCAAAGCTGTGTAGCTACTGCACCAGTTGTGTTATATGACATGTACTAAAGACGCTGATTAGTAACGTGTTATGTTAGCTCTGTAGCAGTGTGTGCAGTGATACCGTGGTTAAGAGCGCAGGTTTGCATCACGTTATGAAACACTTTCGTTTTTTTTAATAAACCTTTGTAACATATTATGACAAATTAGTTTCATAACATTGTTATGAAACAGAGCAAACTTTAACACACACACACATATATAGACATACCTCAAAAGCATATTATATTTCCTTCAGTATTTGTTCTCTCTAAATGTAATGTGCTGCACACGCATTCCCTGCACATGCACGAAGGACAAAAGATGACTTATTGGCACAAATTCAAGAAACCTGGGATGTTGTAGCCTCTCGTTCACACTACTGTAGAAATCTGACATCATCAATCCCCGAAGATTGAGGGCAGTTATACATGCTGAGGGTTAATATACCCGATATTAATTTGTGTTTATTTCTGTGTGTTTTCACTTTACAAGGCATTTTTTTCTGTTCATGTATTCATTTAGTTATTAGTAAAGAATACGTTCGATTGTGATTATGGTTTGTGTGTGCATAGATAATGCCATAAAACTCAAATGATACGTTAAAACAAATATTGTATTAAGGCAATATGATGATGTTCATAAAATCAATAACGAAAAATAGAACGAAAATGTTGTGTGGGATTTGAACCCAGCAGTTTACGCAGAAGAGCAATGCTACTAAACCGTTCGCCACCGCTATTCTACCCTAAAGTTCACATTCCAATTGTTTATGTTTGTGACCATTACGTTTACAGGCAAAGTGCCCACTGCAGTGTGCACTCGCTGCATGCATGTTATGAATATAACTTGATGAGAATCCCCGAAGTTTTGGATCGACACGTAGAATATGGATATTTCTCTCTCCTCTCCCCCTCCCTCTAAGGATGTACATATAGATTTCTGGAATGAAGGCTGAAGATGAAGTTATTTCATTCTGTTTAAGTTTTGCACGTCAAAACCACACGAGTGTTAATGCTTGTTTGGTTGTCCCTATCAACTAAGTATTCTCATTCCTTATTTTGTGTTTAAAACATTCCTCACGCAAAACACAATTTTTGTGCAGAGAGAAATATTTGGGCAACAAACTGAACTTATAGCACGGGCCATTGCCTCCAACAGACATTAATTCTCCGTGTCCGAAGGCAGGAGCTGCATGCATACCTTGCTGAAGGAAAGCACGATTTCATTGACCTCCTTTAGTTGCCCACCTGTGAACTTCACTGTTAACGGTGCATAGGTCAGGATGCCGTAGAGGGCGTGGTATCTCTCGGAGGCGGGGGCGTGTTCAGACTCCCTCACGATGGGAATTTAGCAATTCATGATGCCTCGGAGAGCAACTTTATGGCCAAATACGCACTCAGCTATTACTTTTCAAGGCAACCGTCATTTGCAGAACACCACAGCTGTTATTTTCATATGGATCGCTGTGAGCGGCTCATGTACTTCCGAGTTGGTGCTATTGGGCCATCAGAATAATTCGGAAGAGTTTATAAATAGCGTAAAATCACATACAACACTGCCTATCTCTAAACCTAAAGGTAGATTTTAAAAGAAAGTCAGTTTTACTCGATTTTTGGTAACCAGGCCATATGCAACCCATTTTCACAGTTGTGCTTCCCACCTGTTTGGAGCCGTAGGGTAAGGCAGTCTTTACTAAAGGCACATCATTTAACATTACACAATCATATTGCAAATGAAATATTACACCTGAAAAGTACGAAGAGTAAATGACTTTTCTAGTGCTCAAATACTAACCAATGACGAACATCTGGTTTTAACATTTGTTTATGATACAAGTATTAACATTGTTATCAGCTTATATTATGAACAGAATATACGTGTAGTGAGGCCGAAGGCAAATTTGAGCAAAGTCTACGAATAAAATAAAAGTAATTAACGCGTGACCTAGGGTCTCGTGAGCGGTAGGTCTGGAGTTCTATTCCCGCCAGGACCGTTCTGCCTGACTGAGGTTCAGGTTTTCCTTATAAATGTCAAATGCCAAGAAGGGCCCCTGGAACGCTTCCATCCTTTTAATTAAAATTTCCTCTTCAAATTTCATGCAACTGGTGTTTTCATTAGGTATCAAAATTTTAAGCACTAAAACCAGTGTGAAGAGAAAAGAAGTTCTGTTGGTACTGGTTTGTAGACAAGGTTGAATTGCTGCAATAGGTCACGAGCTACAAATCACGTTCTCCCTTTATGCCTCTCTGTCATATCAGTGTTGTGTACCGTCGAGCGGTAGCTCATAACTAGTATTGTTTATATTGATCAAGGTTGAGTGTATCTGACTTGATGTTAAGCGCTTAAGAATCCCGATGCATAATTATCTCTAGTACTCACCGGCTCTATGTCTCGGCAGTAAAATTGGGCTTTAATCACTATTTAAAATTGCTAGGAAAAACGTATTACAGAAAAAGTGAAAAGAACAGAAAATCTATATATTAAGACTGCGACAGAATTAAATCAATCTGTAAATTTGTCACTCATTTTCTCAAAAGTGTATTTTTAAATTTGTTTATATCATAACTGCTGCAATTGAATGAAACTTTCCATAGACATTCTAATTTAGGATATAAATCTAACAATCAGCCTTATATTAAGTTAAATAGAAAAAATAATGAATTATTATAAATTAAATTTTCAGAAAATCATTTACCAGCAACTTGCACCAAATATTGCAATTCATTTTGTAAATTTATGAGATTTAAAATAAAGAAAGAATTATTCAGAAAAGTTAAACATCTTAAAAATAATTTTGTAAATTTATTTTTAGTACAACTGTGACAATGATTATCATGAGAATTAAATTTTCGAAAATCATAACATTGATTTTTTTAATCCTTTAATTAAAAAAAAGTTTGTAACAGGCCCGGTTTTGCATTACCGTTCAATCTAAACTAATTCTTTAACTTAGGTCACATCTATCTTCCAGTACCTTCCCGAATCGTGAAAAAAGTAATACTTTATTTATGGAACTTAAATTCATTGCACTAATTTCTGCCATTATAGATAAATAAAGTTTATTGTTAATTCGTTGTATATAGGAAGGCCTCATCTGGTGAAATAATTAAGACATTTCAAGGAGCGTTTTGTCTGGGTAGGCAGTGACCCGTGTATTTAAGTTTTAAAACATAGGTTTATTTATAATGCTTTAGATTTTTAGTAGTTTGTAAAACACGTCTTTTTTAAAGTTTATTTTACTAATGTTTTCTTAGGTGATTTATAGGGCATTCTTGCCTGAGCAATTTATTGTACATTCCATACCCTTGCGTTTAATGGATTGTTTCTTCCGTGTGGTATGAAGGCAAGTCCGTGGTAGCATAGTCAAAGATTATTGTGGAGTCGGAAATTTAATACAAATGGGCTATATTTTGTTATAAGTGCTCTAAGGCCTTTGTTTAACTGTATTAATGTAAATGTTTCATAATTTACTATTATTATTGCACTTCTACCAGTTTTAATATTTGTTGCATTCTATATTAATTGTTTTGTATATTATGTGTAGTGTGTAATAAATTTTATGTAAAACATATTATTGAATTTTATAACATTAACTTCTTATTCCTTATTATTCACCTTTCCAGTATATATTTACGGTTTATTACAGTTATAGTACGCCTCCACAAAGTGACAACCACATACATTAATTTTTCTTAATACTAGTTGAGATAAATTTTCTAGCAACTGGCAACACCAAAATTTGTTCCAAATAAATGTCGTGAGTGCTTGAAGTTACAAAAATTAAAAACACAACATATTAATTTAATAGCTCTTATATGAAGCAACTATATTTTTTCTCTCGCAAACAAAACTAGGGTCTACGGTTGGAAGTGTATGGAATATACTTCTAAATGAAGCCACCAGATGGTGTATGTGGGCAGAGCTGTTGTTTTAGCACACCTTGAAGTTCAGTTGGTGAGCAAAGTGGTTAGGAATGAAGATCACGAAGAGTGAGCAATGCGCGTATGTAAAACTGGCATTTCTTTGCGGCAGAATGCAGAGAATGTTATACAGAGCTACGGAAAGCATTGGGTGCGCGTGCCCTGCCCTATTGAAAAGTAGCGAGTTGGTCAGAGACCTTCCAACGGGGCATAATGTAGACTGCCAATCTACCGCGCAGTGGGCGTCCTGTGCCCGCGAACAAGAATGTAATGGTAATGTTGGTGGAACATTTCTTACACAACGATAGGCGCTGGACACTTAAAAGAGCAAACAGGAATTCTGACAAAAACAGTATACCCCATTTAACGAGAGAACCTGAACATGCCTAAGGTGTGCAAGGTGGGTGCTACTTTCAACTAAGTCAGGCACAGAAAAGTGGACTTGCTACAATACATGTCGCATCAATCTGGCGATATTTCAGGGAAAAAGGGAATGCCACGTGGAATCGCATCATTGGAATTGATGAAAGGCGAGTAAGGGTTTATGAACCAGAACTAAAGCGACAGTCCAGTGAAAATGGCATCATTCTGTGTCACCACTGAAACACAAGTTTTGTCAAACTTCTTCACCAACAATTGCCATGGTCATTGTGGAGTATGGCAGTCAAGGTGGGCTTGTGTTTCATCCAGTTCGTGAGAGAACCACTGAGAATGTCCAGTTTACAGGTCTTTTTTTGGTGTTACACTGTATAATCCCATCCCCTAAATGGCTACCTAGCCATTGCTTGGAAAACGTTTTGCTAACAAAGCGAAGATTTTGCAGCATTCAGTGCGAGATGGCCCACGTTAGCAGCTTTCATGCAGCAGATGGTATTCAGCGCCTTCCCCATCGCTGGCAACGAACTGTCGATGTTCTTGGGGTTTACTTCGAAGGCTGCTAAACACCGTTGATTACCTAGGAGACCCATCTGTGACGACTTTGCAATTTTGTAAACCAACGGCAGTAAAAAGCTATATTTCAATCGTATATCTTAGATTTGGAAACGGAGAAAGAACAAATGAAATGTATACAAAATTTTAATTACCAATTATCAAATGCAACCCCTTAAATTTTATTTATCAATTATAAAATGCACTCCCTTAAAACACGAACTCATGAATAGGAGATAGTGGTTTGATTCCCGCCAGGACCGTTCTCCCTGATTGAGGTATTTTCTAGGTTTTTCTCTGTCCTTATCCGTGCAAATGCTGAAAGGTATCGTGAACTTAGTGTTAAAGTAGCTTCCTTTAAAAAAATCATTTTTTAATTTATCATTTCATCGCGTGTATCATCATTGCCCCGCCTGTGATGTCATAATGGTAAAAACAACCGTAAAACACTATTAAAAGAAAGACTATTCTTTATTTTACCTATGCGAGCATAACCATAGAAACCATTGCTCTTTATGCAAGTATTTGGCTGTGCTAAATGGGCACCTTTCTATTACATTTTGCTAGCAATTAGAGCCTAACGCAGTCTGTAATACACTGAAATAAATACAGGACAGCATAAGCAAACAAAACGATAAACAAAAGTGAGCCGTAACCCGTATTTGTTTTCAACGCAGCCAAAACTAAAAGTTTATCACAGAACCCGTTTGATGTTAATTTTCTGTGTATAATTTAATTATGCAGTGTAATTACATGGCTGTTATTGATATATCCCAGTCTCTACGTGGAATGTAATTAATGTTGTAGTCTTTTCATTTCGGAAGTTACTAATTTTCTCGTCTGTCTCTCTCTGTGTTCAACAGCTGTCTCAGTGTGAGTTTTTTTTTTTTTTTTTTTTTTTTTTTCACAAAACGTTAAGCAGTCATTCTCGCTACTTCTCAAGAGCTTCAGAGGGAGAGAGAGAGAGAGAGAGAGAGAGAGAGAGAGATCGCCATTTTGTATTATAACTAGATATCTTATTTCAGTTCCTGGCATTCGTGAGCTTATTTATCCATCTCCGCTAAGTTTTATGAACAAGGAGCATTGACACTGGGTATCGGTAAAATAGGACTGACTTATTAAAAGACCCAAATACGTCGACCTGTAAGATCTGAATCACCCAAGAGACCTGTACCTTTTAAAAAAAACGCTTAAGTTTCTATAAAGCATTAATAAATTATAGTTTAAATCTGGAAAAAGGCTCCAAAGGTTATTATCGAATGCTTCACATTCTCAAAAAATATGAGAAGCAATTTATCTGACAATTACGTCTCCAGAGAGAGGGCCAAATCCAATCTCTTATAGATATCCTCTTACATGGTAGTGACCTGTTAACATTCCTACCGTGTAAGAAAACAATTTATACGTATTATTAGAAGATTCTTGCACTTATCCTTGCAAGGTCTTTTCACGATATGAAGCGGTTTCTTTATGAAGCCTCCACACTTTGGGTGCCAATTTTGAAAGGCTTTGTTGTCATTGATTTGCCTCTGCCTGCTGCCTACGCTTCACAATAGAATATCAGCGTAATATTTCGCTGTTTTGTTGAGCCCCTGATCAGCAGCACTGGGAGAGAATACTATTCGTTGCACTGATTACACGACGTACATTTTACACGACATATTTTATTGATGGTAATGTTATTTACATAAGGAGTTTCTGAAAATAACCGAGTGCGGTGCAGTGACCTATACTTGCATCCTATCCTCATACCTTTACTTTGCGACGGAGATGGTAATTAGAATTTGGATTGCACAAGTCCTCACGTTAGGGTCACCGGCCCTCTAATTACGATATGTAAGCCTTTCTCTACTCACACGGCACTGGAAATTTGATTTTTCTAAGCGAACGAGCTATCAGTAACCTTACTGTTAACAGCGATCGCGTGGTCTTGCGCTCGTAGTCCAAATGTGCTAAACGTAACAGTAGACAGATTACATCGAAAGTGAGATACGTCGAACAAATCTTGTGGAAAAAGTGATCCCAAACAAGGGGAACTGCCACCTTATATACTCACGTGAAAGATCACCTCCACGTGGTTCGCGCTACCCCCGACGCTTAAGTTCATAATATACAAAAAAGATAGACTTGTTCAAAACTGCCATAAATCGCGGAAAGTAAGCGTCCAGATTTTTTTTAATGGTGTTTAACGCCCGTTTTCACTACTGAGGCACCACAGACGGTGGGCACTGATGATACATGAGATGAAATGATATATTGGGTAAGGATATTTTTAAGGAAGGAAACGTTCCACGCCAAAGTTTAAGGTACCTCACCGGCATTTGCCATTTATGAGGACTGAGAAAAACCTGGAAAAATCCAGTCAGGGTAGACGGTCCTGGCGGGATTCGAACACCAGACCTCTCGCTCACGAGTCCGCGGCTTAACGGCCTCGGCTACACGTGGCGGTATCAGCGTTTTAACGTAACCGAAATACAAAGCATAACTACCCTCCGCTTGACGCTTGGTCATTAAAAAGATAAGGCTTGCCTGTCGTGTTCGCCTTTTGTTACATAGCTATTTCATCATCTTGAGATTCTTTCCTACTAGTGTTGATTTCTTATCCTAGAGCTATACATTAGAACGAATATGTAATGTTAACATTATTAATTAAACAAAACAATTTATTATAAAATTTTACAATCTACAATATATATTACATTAAAAGTATGATGGAGACATGCCGATAAAATACAGCTTCACATACTCTTGAGTCATTGCATCTATCAATGGACCTGTATATTCTGGTCAGCCTGACATGCTATCTTAACAGATGATATGAGAGTTTACCAGTGTCACTCTCCCCTCTTGCAGAAGTTCCGTTGTTTTCCAAACGGTGTTCGCACAGGCATTGTCGTGGTGAGAAAACAATCCTCTCTCTCTATTGTTCACAGATAAAATTAACTCGAGAGCATTTCGTGCGGTGATTTTTTGCGATTGTAAGTACTGCTCCCTGTGACTGTTTCCGGTCCAGGAAAAACTGACAGGCATCAGTTAGGGAGTCCGAAAAATACTGTTGCATCCTATGACAGATGTATTCAGTTTATCAATTGCATACTTTCTTAAAGAATTTACAGCATGTTCGCAATACGGAATAAGGCACGCCTTTAAAATGCTAATGCGTGGGGTTTCAGGAGTAGGGAGGGAAAACCTCGCACAGGTTTCGTTTATCAATAGCACCAAGCCCGTGCAAGTTGTACACTCATCGATTGCGCACCTTATTTTTTGGCGCGTTAGGGCGTGAACTTAGAAAAATTTTGCAAAAATTAAGTATATAGAGTGGAAATACCGCACAAGAGAAGCCTTTCTTATATAGATTTTTTTTGAAAATTAAAGTCGGACGGACGTAACGGAAACAACATTCGGCCTTATCGAATATTACTGACGTTTCACGTTTTTAAAAATTGCGCCTGAATTTGGAATAAGTTGATACAGGCATGTGTTTCTGCATCGAATTTTAACATGCGATGAAACATGATACGCCTCTATACTCCAGTCAAGAGAAAAAGAGGAGTTAAAGCAAAAACTTGCCTGTGTGCTGGGAAAGTTTTCTTGACAGTTTTAATGAGACTCACAAAAATTATTTTAATGAACGTCGAATATTCAATGTAGCTTATTACTGCCAGCTTCTGGTTGAGGCAAAAGATGCGTATCGACGAAAAAGACTTCCACAACGAATTCGAGGAGTTCTTCTCCTCCATGACAACGCACGTCCGCATACAGGTGCTTTGACAAAGGAAACACTCGACGAAATCCACTGGACAGACAAACCTTGTGATTGTCATATGTTTAGACCAGTAAAAGAAGCATTGGAAGATTTGACGGTTACTAAGGTATGGAAGCATTCATGAGTAACTGGATAAAAACTCAACTCCATTCTTTCTTCTATAATGGGATTAAGAAGCGTCCTATCCGCTGGAGGGAGGTACGAATTTGTAGATAGGAAAATGATGTATAAAAATTGAATGCATCCATTTTTATTTACACTAGTTTTAATGAATCCGGCCTAAATTTGATTCACGCTTGTGGAATGTTCTAAACATACAATCATTTTACACTGAGTAACTGTGTACTTGTTCCCATGGTGATCACTTTTGCTTTTTTGTATTCAATTTATATGTAACTAAGATCAGATGCCTTTGCTAAGCAATTAAGAAATACATGTGGTAGTCTAATCTTCGTCAGGGTCAATGTTTGGATCATCTCGTAAATTGACCGCCATGGGCGACCGAGGTCGTTAAGGCACGGTCTCATGAGCGGGAGGCCTGGGGTTCGATTTCGCCAGGATCGTTCTCCCTGACTGAGATTTATTCTAGGTTTTCCTCAGTTCTTATATATGACAAATGCCGCGGAGGTATCCTGAATTTAAGCCTGGAACGCTTCCTTCCTTAAAAAAAAACAATATATCCCTTTCTTAATTTATTATTTAATTTCATACATCATCAGCACATCCCGGAAGCTTAAGCATTTATTTTGGTTAAAATAGGCAGGCAAATAATCACTTAAAATACTGAAAATAGACAGTAATATAATTAAAATAGGCATATATTAAAATTGAAAACAGGTAGTAATATTACTTATTATTGAAAAAAACGTTTAAGGTAGTTAATAATTTCTTTATCAGATAATTAAAGTACTTAAACTTACCTTTCTTGATTAGGAACAACAACAATGTTTTTTCAAGATATCAACTGTATTATCAGCCGCTTGTCACAGAGAACATTTTTCACCATGGAAAAAGAACGTTCTACTTCCACTGAAGTGACTGTTTGCAATGCTTGCATTGTTTGTTACATTCATGCAGCTGGGAAGTTACCTTCACCAATTCGCTAGAGCACCGCCACGGGTGGCCGAGGTCGTTAAGGCACGGACTCGTGAGCGGGAGGTCTGCGGTTCGAATCCCGCCAGGACCGTCCTCCCTGACTGGGGTTTTTTCCAGGTTTTCCTCAGTCTTCATAACTGGCAAATGCCGGGGAGGTACCTAAACTTAGGCCTGGAACGCTTCCTTCCTTAAAAAAAATAAATCCTTTCCCAATTAATCATTTCATCTCATGTATCATCAGTGTCCACCGCCTGTGGTGCCTCAGTAGTAAAAACGGGCGTTAAACACTACTCAAAAAAAAAAAAAAAATTCGCTAGAACTGTTCAAAGCTACAGTACTTCCTCATCCACCCTATTTCCTGGTATTCGAATGCCCGAGGTAACATTGCATTCCTTTCGCCAAAGATGCCTGCTATTTAAAGAGCTTGAGAAGAAAGTTTTCGGAAAAGAAATAAATATATAGACACGATTCTCAATAGATTAATTTCGGGTTCTGATCATCAGCGTCATCGCTTGTGGTGCCTCAGTAATGACGTTAAGCACCATTATAAAAATCACGTAAATTTATCTAACTCATAAAATCCCCCATTCTGTTGGACAAGTCTCATGTACTTGGATCGCATAGGTGCAAATGAAATTCAAGCGCGCTTTATTATAATAAGTTCAAATGATATCGGATATAACACCCTGGTTAGGAAGGGAAGAGATTTGCGTAACAGTGTGATCGGAATTTGTTGCGAGTTTCTCTTCCTGCGTGCCACAATGCGGGCCGCAAGGGAGGTCATTGTCCTCCCCTCTGCTTCTTGTTGACGGCCTTCCGCGATAACGCTCTCTAACGGTGTACCTGTAAACGGCATTATTTTTACGCTGCCTTCTATTTACGGCCTCGCTCTATGTAGTCGCATTGCTGATAAAACACGTGGTTTTATTACGTTCATGGTTACGGCTGAGCGGGACATCAATCCAGTCGCCTAATCCCCAATGGTTTGGTCATATGGAGAGTCCAGGTTTAATTTTTCTAAGTCTAAACCTCTTAATTCTTTCACAAGTCCTCTGCAAATCCTTTCAGTTCTGCTTGTTGGGATATGCCAGGTAAACGGTTACCCATTATTGTGCTTCAGTAATTTCTTTTATTTTATTACATTTTATACAAATTAATTTTCAGCTCTTTATTTTGTCGCAAATTTGTAACCTCATAAAATCCGTGAAGGCCGTCTCTGGTATTGGGAAACAGTTCTCAAGATTTAATTCTATGCAGAAACATGTTCTTAATGTTGACGCATTATTCGGGTTTCCTACCATAAAATGTCATTTATTTACATTGCTTGATTCGTTGTTGTTGCCGCTTTTAAATTTTTAGCGCCTAGGATTGGCCCTAAAATAACAAATGTATTTTGGTTTTTAACCGTTCATCACTAGAACTTGAAGTATTCTGTTGTTGTCGGCGGTCTAATATGCGCTTAAAAAAGGCAAAATATGCAGGCACATATGCGCTTATAGACCGCCTCCTTGGTCTAGAGATTAGCGTTGCTAACTGCTGGCCGGGAGATCTGGAACGGAAAATTGGGAAGCGGGCTGAAGGAGAAGTGGCGTTCTTCGATATTGGGAACCGTACCATAGGCGACCGGCGGGGTGCCGACATTCTGATCAGAAGCAAAGGTCACCGCTGCGTGTCAAGGCCTACTGCGACTAGTAGCGCCAAATGAGGAGAAGAAAAATATGCACTTGAAACCAAGTTATGCGCACTAAAAATAATCAAATAAGCACTGTTAAAATAGAAGAAAAATTTTCTTTTCAAGTTATATATATATATATATATATATATATATATATTATTGACGAGTTGATAAGTTACATAAGAACCTAGATTAAGGAGCTTTCCGCATTACTCAAGAGTGATAAAGAAACCGAAATTTATTTTTATGGTAACTGTAGGCTCTACAACATCTATGTACCAGTCTTCAGACACTGAAGATATGAACTCAAGTTTGCTCTAATAAGTTATTGTGTCAAGAGGGAATCTCCTGGCAGACTTTACAGAGATCGTCCACAATTCTCGGCAGGGGCCTTTTTTAGTAACCCGAATTTACGCATCAGGTAAATTTAAAGGGGTGTCCCTTCTTCTTATCCCCCCAAAACGTTGGGTAGAAGCAAATGAAAATAATAAAGAAATTATAGAAAGGATAAAGAAAGGAACTTTTGCAATATCGACTTTTAATCGTATATTATGGGATAAACATTAATAAAGAAATGAAACGTCAAATTGTTGGAAACACAGTGGTGCAGAAACATGCTATATATATATAACTATCTATAATAAAAGCTTTTTGACAATGGAGATGGATTACTGGAGACTGTTAGCAAGAGTGTCATGAAGAGATAGAATCAGAAATGATACAATAAGACAAAATATAGGAATTAAAAATAATATTGTGGAGTACATTTTAACAAGATAGTTGATATGGTATGGTCATTTAATGAGAATATGTGAAGAAAGATTGGCAAGGATGATACTTAAATGGATTCCACTAAGAAGAGGAAGACCACAGAGGGCGTGGATGAAGAAGAAATGGAGAATAGACATCTAAAAGTAGAATAATGACTGAGTCAAGAGGATTGGCTTTCAGCAGTTCATGTGAAAATTGTTGTATTTTGCAATTTTCGGTCAGAACTGGAAAACTGGAAAACTGACTAAATAATAATAATAATAATAATAATAATAATAAATATAATAATTCTCTTTTCATTCCCAAATTCTGGTTGATAATGGTATTTATTGAGATCCTCCAATTCAACTAAATGGACTCTGTGGATTCGGGCCTTCCTATATATCTTGGGTCAGTCCTGGTGGTCTAGTGGTTACCATATTTGTCTCCTAAACCCAAGATCGCGGGTTTAACCCCGGCCAGGCTTGATGCATTTTTCGGACGTAAAAATGTTATGTATAACTTCTTTCGGATGGGAAGTAAAGCCGTGGTTCCCATGTCGTACATTTACGGCACGATAAAGAACATCAAGCCTGAAAGAAAATACCTCTGAGGAAGACTTATCGGCCGTTTCACGCCCTGAATTGAATGGGGCGCTGATGACCTGAGATGTTTAAGAGCGTCCGAAATAAACCAAATTAAAATGTGTATCTTAGGGGTACAGCTGGTGGCTGGTCTTGGACTTGCCTGTTTCTTGCTCTCTGGAATAAGTTCTTTTCTGGACTTATCTGCATTGTTAAGCGCACATGAAATGTGTTTCTTGTATACAGCGAAACCAGGCCATCACATTGCTTGACAGTCTCGGAATTAAACTATTTTGCATTAGAAAGGGCTGCAATAATACCTTCCCAAAATGGTTCTGTTTTCGGCGCCAGGCACGAAATCACATTGCAGTGCATTAACTCATATCACTCACACTGCCACAGTTAGATTCGCTTGGGTAGGTTTAACTGCGGCACTACTATGAACTAAACTTGTTACCATAGATCGCAAACAGCCTACCATATGGTCCTTCACTTCTGTGCACCTCAGCGCTCAAGAGAAATGATAGGTGAACAGGACTGTATGACCGAAAGGCGTGTGGGTATTCAATTTGACGATTCTAATTCTTTGCACGTGCCGCAGGTCGCCTAACCTCTCTCTGACTTGCTAATTTGTACACAAACAACACGCCGCAATAAACTGCATACGTACCATCGCCATCTATCGGTGTAAAGAATGGCCTGAGAATAATGACAAACCCACTCATTGAGGAGTTCGTAGAAAGGATAACAAAATGTAATTTTTATATAGAACTGATTGGTATGATATCTTAAAATGTTTCCTGTGTTGAAAGTGGAGCCCCATCCCTTGATACTTGTACGTTAAATGAGGTAGGTGCACGTCATTCCCCTGTAGAGCTTAAAGCATTGTTTATTCTAAGAATCTCCTCACGAGTTGTAGTCCAACAGATTGAGATGGAGATGTTTTTTGACAATCGTGCCACTTGATTCCTATGCTTAACCACTACCAATTTCTAGCTCATTTGCTAGAAATTTATAAACGCTTTGTCCGCAGTCAGGTTATAAAATTATTGCATCACTCGAAAGCAAACAACTTTTATGAAATACCTACAACTGAAATTCATTAAGGTATGTGAACAACTTTAAAAAATGTGCTGTCTTGTTGCATTAGAAAGTCCAGTTCTTGAGCTTGTATAAAAGACAGTTGGGAGAGGCGATAGCTGGTTCGATGTAGTTCTGCCCATCAGAGGAACTTTTCCATAACTGGGCCCATCCTAAACAATCACTCCACATCTTCCATATATAGACTTCAGTACTTTTCGAATGATTTTTTTTCCCCTATACGATATGGCCTATTCAGTATCTGTCGCTTGCATCTTTGCACTTCGCCCTGTTCTGCTTTGCATTGGAAAAAAAAAAAAAAAAAAAAAAAAATACACCTCACCTCAAAATTTTAAGCATAACGTCCTCCTGAATGGTAGCTCTCTTATAATTGTTGAAAATTTATACCTGCACGATCAGTATTTTTCCTTTTTTTTTCTCTCTCTCTCTCTTTCTTTCTTTTTTCTTTTCTTTTCTTTCTTTTTTTTTTTTCGGGTGCTAGTTTGGATTTCTAGGAATTCTGACCTTTAAAGTTTTGAGAAAAACTGTGGTTTCTTGCTGGGTGTCCGCCTGATCGAAGGCTGTATTCAAGTGCTATCAGCCCTGGATGACATGAAACGTAAATCTTGCAAACATATTTTAAAACAGCTACACAATGAGTAAACCAGGTAATTCACACATGCAATAAAATATTTTCTTTGATTCACACATTAAAACATGCAGCAAAATATCTACCTCTCTATCTAAAAAAGAATCTCATTCAAGTGTTTGTTGTGCCCCACGTTGATTATTGTGATGTCTTGTACTCTAATCGAAATACTGGCCAGATCGACAGATTACCACGCGTTCATAATGCATAATGCCTGTGTTCGTTTCGTCTTCAACACTCATAAATTTGATCTTGTGACTTCCCTGCACAATCAATTGCCATGGCTACCTCTAAAACAAAGTAGGGCTTTCTATTTCCAGTTCAAAATTCTCCGTACCTCCACCCCTCAGTATATCGCCTCTTGCATCGCTACCTCGGACCCAGAATATGACTTTACTGTCTATCCCTGGTCATCGAACACATTTCTACTGAACGTCATTCGGCGTGTCAGTTCCTAGAATCAAAACTTCCTTCCTTAACTCTAGGAATCACAGCAGTTAGTCTCTCGCTTCTTCTTCTTCTTCTTCTTCTTCTTCTTCTTCTTCTTCTTCTTCTTCTGCTCCTCCTCCCCTCCCTCTTTATGCTCGAGAAAAAAATTGAAAACAATTGGAATTGTAACTCTTTCTTGATCAGTTCTCTAAATATATTAAAATATTCAATGTTTATATGCATTATAAACATTATATATCTTTTTCTGTATTACATATCACTATGCATATACTCTGTCTTACGCTGGTTTTTTTAGCCGGGTTTTTTGCTGGTAGAGTACAAGAGAAAGCCACATTGCCTTAACTTTTGTCAGGATAAATAAATAAATAGTTGGCCAACGATATTTTCTATATAGTTAGTACAAATTTGAAGTTTTTATGTTTAGAAGTTTGTGATATAATAGGGTATTTATATGGAAAGGCGCATTTTCTGCATCATAAATATTTAAAGAAAGCTTACATTTGTAGCAGAAATAAAATGCAAAACTTCTATCTATGATATGATAATATGATAATACTCTATCACTTTGATACAGATGTCTTTTCTCCTTTGTAGCTATTTATTTGCCGAAAAATTAGAAAATAAATTTTTCATATTATAGCCCAAATATGCCGCCAGGGTGGGCGAGGTCGTTACGGCGCGGACTCGAAAACGGAAGGCCTGGAGTTCAATTTACACCAGGACCGTCCTCCCTGACTATATATATATATAAAATTTCCCAATTTATCATTTCATCTCATGTGCGAGGGGATATCCATAAGTTTCCGGCCTAATCGTTTTCCTAGGTATAATAAAGACAAAAACTAAATTTCACTTCTCAACATAATTACCCTTTATTGCAATACACTTTTCACATCTTTGAATAAACATTTCAACTCCCCCCTCTCGCAAAAATAGTCAGAAGTCTTGTCTACAAATTGGGCATAAACAGCATCTATCACTTCTTCGTCACACTTAAATTTCCTTCCTCGAAGGTCCTTCTTGAGTTTTAAGAAGAGGAAATAGTCACTGGGAGCTTGATCTGTGTGAATGGTATATCTCCTTGAAGCCACATTTCTTCACAGCTTCCTTTGCAACAAGAGCTGTGTGCATAGACGCGTTGTCGTGAAGAAGGCGCACACCACCACTCAGCTTTCCTCGCCTTTTCTCTTTGATGGAAGCATGTAGTGTGTGCGTTAGGCCAGCACAATACTCCCCGTTTGCTGTGGCGTTCCTCTCCTTGAAGTCAATGAAGATTATTTCTTCACAGTCCCAAAAGATTGTGGCCATGATCTTGGTTGACTGAGTGGCCTTGGCCTTTAGAGGCGGTGCTTCGCCAGGTTTACACTTGCCACTCCATTGATTCTCTTTTGAACAAGGGATCATAGTACAGGATCATAGTTTCATCTCCTGTAACAATGGCTTGCAGAACTTCTCTCTCGTTGCCACGGTAGAGCTGCAAAAATGCCTGACAACGGATGACTCGTTGCTGCTTTTGGATTGAGGAAAGAAGTCTAGGCACTAACCTTATTCACGTTTAAATGTTCATGAATGATTGAAGGACAATTGTTTTAGAAAGGCCCAACTTTGCTGCTATTTCTGTAACTTTGAGCCGCCGGTCTTCCATATCTGTCCTACCACAAGAGCGATGTTTTCAGGAGCGAGTACCTCCAAGGGCCGACCTGCACGCTCTTCGTCTTCAGTGCTTTCTCGACCCTTTCGAAAAGTTTGGCCCATTCTTTTACGGTAGAATGTGAGGCAGATGCTACCCCATAGTCCAATCGCTGTCTAATTTCATTTAGAGTAAGTCGTTCTTTTGTGAAGAACTTAATAACAGCTCGATACTTAATGATGCCGGGAACTTAATGATGTACCGTCGTATCATCAGTGTCCACCCCCTTTGGTGCCTCAATAGTAAAACGGGCGTAAAATGCTATTAAAAAGGACCAAACTATGTACTTAAAATATTACATATATTTAACTGAGTGAATGATACAGAACAGCGTAAAAATGGTTACAAATACTTTTCAAAGCATTAAAAAATGGAATAACTCTACTGTTTTAATATATATCAAATTAAGAGAGAAAAAGAAAATATTCGAATGATTTAAAAACCTGAAAATGAGAAAGAAAAACGTTCACGGAACTCAGCATTTTGACTTGTCTTAATGTACACAGCGTTATGAATAACCGCAACAGTTTGTGGCTTGTACAGCATACATTCGCGAGCTTGCCTTGTCACGTCACGGTGAACGGATATCGGATAGCACATTGCTCTGTATCTTATTCGATAACTCGACGCTGATAGAGTAGGCGGGTTCAATTCCTTACCTTTCATTTTGTTCACCGAAGCCAATTCTTGTACCGTTGCTTTCTTTCCCTTTTGCACATAATTTCATTTGGATCGCCGTTGTTAGATAAAGCTCTACATGCCTTGAATAACAAAATTCGTGATTCGATTATCACGCCAATCCTTCGTAATTCCAAAGATTGATGCCTCCAAAGCTGGGCACCGTTAGCAGACATCAACAATTTCTTTTAATACCAAGGCAACGAACGTTCCGTCTGACCGATTTGTTATGAATGGTTCGAAATCACGTCTTGCACCGCAATCGGCCGCGATTTATTTCAGTGGAGTCATTAGTACTGAATGAAAACAAAGAAACACCCTCCCCACAAACTCTTGCTGCAGACATTTCCTTTCACTTTTTTTGTTAAAGAAATAATTTATTTGTAAAAGTAAAAGCACATGCGATAGCAAATGTTGTTAATTTTGAAAGAAGTTTGGCCTCAAGTGTTCTCAATTAAACGGAAACTTGTGCAATTTATTATAAGACAGACAAAAGTAGACATCCCATTTGCAGTGCTTAAAAGCAAAAAGTTCTTGTCGGCGAGATACAGTGTTCATTCGTCCGCGAACTGGTTCTTTGTAAGCAAACGTTCTCTGGAATGTCCTTTTTACCGAGGTTCGTTAATAAATAGTGGTGGTTGTGTTATATCTTTTCATCTTTTTGCTCGCAAATCTGAGTACAAATATTTCACTGTTAAAAATATGCGCTGCTAGTCGGCGTTTAGTGTTGATGAGCTACATCTCAACAGAGCAATTTGAAGCGCTACATATTCACATTTGAAAATAAAATATACATTCTATTTCTCAATATCCCAGCCTACTGTCTTAGGAATTACAATCTGCCACCTGGTTCACTATTTTATGTGACACACAGTCAGACAAATGATCCTGCATAATAAAACCTCGTTGGGACTCTATTTCGAGATATTCTGGGTTCAAATCGCTTGGGACCGGTTATCCTGACTACGGGTTTTCACCTGATATCCCCTGATCGCTTAGGCGAATTATGAAATGAACGTTTCCTTTCCACGAAATTACCCCTTCCTCATTTCATTCCGTTATAGAGTCGAAAGTACCAGGACAAGGTGGGCTGGTGCGGTGTGACGGTGGCTTGAACTTTAGAAAGGTTTACGTCCCGGCGTCAGGTATGGAAGCGGCTTGAGCTCGTTTAGGTAGGGGTTTATCTCGAAATAATGTTACAGATCCCGTCTCTGTCCATGCTTCACCGCCTGGTGTCTCCCTCACTTTATTCCTTCCTCCCAGAGATATCCCTCCCCCGGTGATATAGAAACAAACGGCCAGCCGTTGAGCAAGGTGAAACACCGAAATATTCTTTTTGTCCACAACAATCCAGTCCAATATACATAACATAAGAATCAGGTAACCGTTATTATGTGTCGTACTGTCAAGAGATTATTCCAAGATTTTAAGTGTTTCTTTATACTACTTCGTGGAAACTGATGCTTTAGCTATAGAAAATCGATTTCCAGGTTCGAAGAACTTCTAAAGCAAAATTTTACTTAACACAGACTATCTTCAACATCTAATGTTTATTTTTCACCGGGAACTTCACTCCCTATATCAAATACTGCATTTATAATACCATTGCTATAAAATGTCAGTGTTGCCAACTTTAGTATACGGAATGTCATGATTATATAATCTATGTAAGCTGTTAGAATGCCACCATTTTACAATGTACTAAGTCAGACCACAGTGCAATTAATATTGAATAAATTACTTTCTAAGATTTAGTTACTTGCATGTTACAAGCCTAAAGCATATCAGGGTAAATGAAAATCAATAACATTTTCATTGTCAGCGTATTTTTGTACAACAATTTAGTATAATATGTAAAGAGTAAAAAAAATTATAATATTTTCTTCCCAAAACCACTGACTACCACAGTAATATTAGTTAAAATACAGAAATTTTGTTAGGTAACTTTCTTCCATGCACCTCCTATTAAGAAATACGCGAGCTTTTTTTTTTTAAAAAAATTGAAATGATTGCAATCAATTTAATTCAAAATTACTAATTTATTTATAAATTTCAACGGGTCTAAAAATAGTGCATGATACACGTGTTAAAAGTGTTAAAATAAAATTCTTTTTTAATACCTGTACCATTACTAAATTTGAATTTTCCTCATTTTGATAAAAAAGCAATGTTTCCAAAAAGTGCTCAACTCCTTTAAATTAATTTATTTAAAACCAAATGTTATAATTTGCTCGTTAGGCTGTGCTGTTTAAAAAGGTATATGCATTTTAAAAATCATTTATTAGTTATTTTTAAAAATAAACAGTGACAAACATAAAAACAGATTCATGATTGAAAAAAATCTTTTTTAAAAATTATATTTGAACCCTTCAACTTTGTTGCATGGTAGAGGATTTAAACATTTGTAAATTTATACGAAAGGTTTCGGAAAGAAAAATGGAGCGGTTAAGGAAGAACTATTAAATGCGTAAAGAGGGTGAGATATTTTCTTTTCTGAATATTAAAAAGAAGCAATATTAATTTAATTTGGATAAATTATACAAAAGCCTCTACTTTTTTCACTTTAGCCATCTTTACTGATTTGCTTTAAAATGTAGATACCATGGTTCTTGGAATTTTGTCTATAAGAGGTTTTTACGTCTTAATTTGTCTTAAATTTTTGAAAACAGGAAGATAATAGAACAAAGGGTAACTATTTAATTTCTGAATTGTGTCCTAAGTGTTACTAAGGTGGAAAACTGCTACTCAAAGCTGTAAACGAGCGTAAAAAGACGCAATCCATCTAGGAAAGTTTTGAAACAAAGCTAGTTTTAAAAATGATCATTACCATAGTAATCTTAACTAAACGGCACTTTCGTGATGTTTAATTTTTCTTCTAAGCTAACTTTATACAGAACTATATATCCTGTTCTTTTCAACCGACAATGGTTCGTTCATAATGATACAGGGAAATTCAATCGACTGGACATACAAGGAGAAACTTTTTTTTTTTTAGTCACTGCTAGCGATTTCTCCTAAAGAAAATACCTTTCTCTTCGTGATTGGTAGAACGGATCGCATAGTAAATGCCGTCGGTGCGATATTTGAGGAAAAGCAATTAAAAGCTGTGAGATGTAGATGCTAACCAGACTTGCCGAGAGTTGAATTACAGCGTATCGATTTTACAGATGTCTGTAATTAGCTTTCACTTCAGGAAAAGAGGGTTAGCACTTTTGATTAGTTGTACTTTCATTGGAAGGTCTTGATGAACGTTAAGAGCTGACAGAACTAAAACACAGCAATTTAAGTGAAAGATGTGGGAATTCTAAGGGGTATACAGTCGGATCTCATGGAATCAATCGACTCTGGTGTGGACCTATTAGTGAAGTGTACAACCCATAATTTTTATCATTACTGTGAGAAAAAATTCATCTTTCAATGTTATATTTCCTTTTAAAAATAGGAAATTAATCAAATCTGTCATAACTTCAGGAATATGAGTAAGTTCGTTATATGGGCTACTCCATGTGAAATCAGACACCAACGAACAGGGTTACGATGTATACATTATGTGAAAATCGTTTCTCTTTAAATTCGTTAGTTTTCTTGTTAAAATGTGATAATTATTAAACACTTTATATTGTAACTGACAGTCCACACTCTATAAATGACCGCCACAGGTGACTGAGGTCGTGGCGGACTCGTGAGAGGGAGGTCTGGGATTCGATTTTCATCAGGAACGTCCTCTCTGACTGAGATTTTTTCAAGTTTTCCTCAGTCCTCATTAATGGCAAATGCCGGTGAGGTACTCTAAACGTAGGCTTGGAACGTTTCCTTCCTTTAAAAAAAAATCCTTCCCCAGTTTATCATTTCATATCATGTACCATCAGTGTCACCGCCTGTGATGCCTCAGTAGTTCAAACGGGTGTTAAACACAAAACTATAAATCGACATGTGCCTGTTTAATATAATATTTCAAAAGAGACAACCAATTAATTTATATATGACTAACTTACACATGGAAAAGAGTAAAAACAAGAAAATCTCTTTCTAACAAAAACTGCCAATATTATTTTTGATGTTCCATTAAGAACAACTCCCTTAAGAATAATGTTAAATTAGGGGCAGGCTGCCTATATCGCCCCAGGTTCCAGTTTTTATTTTATTTTTCAGAAAATAATATATAAAATACTTATTTGAGATTTGTAACGAATTATTTTAATTCTTTAACACCATTCCAATTTTAAATTTATTTCCTCTATCAATTTAAGAGTGTAATAATGAATAATTTGAATGCTTTCAAATAGCACTGTACGTATAGGCAACTAGTCCTCTTCGCACCGGAGGTTGCCGAAATCGCACCTTATTAATTTTAACAGAACAGATCAGTAATACAACAATAAGCTTAGATTAAAACGCAACATATGTAATGTCAAAATAAAACTAAATCTTTATAAAATGTATATATTAAATGAAGGAGGAAGAAAAATGCCTACTTTATTAGATGAAAATCTATAAACAATTTTAGTACAGTCACAACATATAAAATGGCATATAGCCAGTGCTTTTTAGGCCTTTTAGAAACGGGCAATTTAAGCAACTTGACACCATTTTTCTATAATATAAATCCTAATTTTAAAGTATATAATTTGATAACTCGTATGAAATTAAAGTTAACAATTAAATCAACAAAAAGGTTTAATATTCACTTACCTAGATATAGATGTGTTACAAAATAATTGGAAAGTTACATCCAGATAGACGCTTTCATTAATGTTATGATAACACAAAAATTTGTGACTTATGGAGGGAAAGACTTTTAGTTTGCAATAATACCGCCAGAGTACTCTGCCATTACCTTTCCTGTAAGCTTAAAATGTTGTGGTTTAAGAGGCAATGAAATCGGCAACCTTTCTATATATTTAAAACATGTAGGTATTGCCAATTGTTATATATCCGTGAGTGGTGGTGAGGGGCGAGCGAGAAATCAGTTGTATTACTTTGACTTGAGAGTGCTGGTTGCGATAACCAGGCAACGTATTTTAATCAGCGTCTTTCGAAAAACAAATTTGTTTTTATACACTCCGTTTGGGATATACAAACGGCGCAAATTAAACTTTTGTGTGGCTTTCCGTGAAATTATCATCCTTCCTTGCTTTTGATGCTACAATACATTTTCTTACTTTTTCTCTTTCACATGAATATTGTTAATAATATTTGTCTCCAGCAATAAACTCACTGTTTTATATAATTGTACAGAAAAATAAATTATGTTCACTGTTCTTGGATGGGTTTGCCAGAGACAAACTTGAATTCTGTTTGAGGAGCTGTTCTGATATGGAAACTTTTGCAATTTCAACTGAACTCTCTTTTCGTGTACTTACAAGATTGGTTTTTGTTGATGTTGAGCCATCTCTTGCGCCATACACTCGAAAGCATGGAAATGTTGTGCATAATCCAATTTAACAGAGTGGGGAAATGCTATGGTTACCTCTTCAATAACCTCTTTACTTATGTTATTTGGAATGGAGGGACGGAGGAGGAATTTTCGATATTTCATGTTTTCAAAGGCTGGCTGTTTATGTTTACGCCCCCAACAGAGGTCACCTTTGAGAGAAAGGAAGAGAGACACAGGATGACCAAATCTCAGGGGCAGTGACAGTATAGAGTAAAAATACAAGAACCAATGAGCATTTAATGTAATAGTTAATTTTTTGTAAAAAATAAAAGTTTAAAAACGGTGCGTATCCTAAATAAATAATAGGATGTAAGGGAATACTCAAGAGTATCGAAGTAACTATATTACTGTAATATTAACAATACACTTTCGAATTTCTAAGCACCAAAACTGCAATGAAGTTAAGTTGGTATTGGATAGTAGACAACAGTTGCGGGGGGGGGGGGTGTAGAATAGGTCATGGGATACAACCACCTTCTCATCTAATGCGGCTTTTATCTCTTCTACCTGACTTATATCTTATTTTGTTCACAGTAACAACAACCAAAATTTCCAGGCAACAATAGCAAACAACATAAGTGATAACAGATGAGTCTCTCTAAACTTATAAGTTACGAGTGTCATTTGAAAGTTCAAAGTGGAGCTGACGGGGGTGAAGAAGTGAAACCTAAAATGTAACTAACACTGGTTGCAAACTTCCTCGCAGCATCAAATTTGACATTTTTGTTGTTTAAATTAAAAACATTAAATAGAAAGTTATTCACACTGGCAACATGTAATACAGCTAAAAACATACAGCTGAAATCGTCAAGTCTCATTTTCTATCTCTTTTAGCACTTGCTGACATATTTATGCATTTCACACTACAGTTTCCTTCTTTGCGACCTTCAGTACCCTTCATTCCATCTCCAAACGCCACTTGTTTAACATTAACTACCGATTTGAAAACTCTACGTCTTATACGTTGATATTTAATTCTCTCTTGATGCACCAATGTATGGAAAACAAGGCGAGATGACATGGTTGAAATATTGCATTCCACAAATATTTCTACAGCAATGAAGTTTCTCAGATTCGGTTTGCTGAAAAAACAGAAGAAGAAGAAAAAGGTCTCTCTCAAAGTATCCCCTTGAATGCAATGTACCCACCAATCCGAGCGTAACTGCCAGTCTTCAAAGACATGTTGGAAACCATATTTTGACAGGTCCTTCAGAATCGCTTCCGCAGCTTTCATCACTGCTCCTGTTTTTTTTTTTTTTTTCCCCTCCCGGTTTGCGAAAAAGTCATACGGGGCTATATCTGGACTATAAGAAGGGCTAGAGACACACTACGTGATTTTTGTGAGATAGGAAGGGAAGTAAAGCCATGGGTCCCGTGTCGTACATTTACGGCACGATAAAGAACCTCAAGCCTCTGAGCAAAATTTGTCGGCCGTTTCACGCCCTGATTTGAATGGGAAGCTGATGACCCGTGATGTTAAATAACGCCGGTAAATAAAACTAATAAAAAAAAAAAAACTTTTCTAGCACAAGTAACCACTTTTACTTTTTTTCTTCTTTCTCTCTCTTATGACCACACTGAGCTTTGCTGTTTTTTCTCAGGATAGGAATGATGTAGCCAAATTCCACCAGCAGTGATTTACCTATGAGAGAAACTTCGCATCTTCCGTAACGTCATCTTCAACGGCATGCAAACGGTGCACAAACGCGTCTCATGTGCAACCTTGCAGTCACTAAAGTGGATGGCACACAATGAAAGTGTTGGTAATGTAATTGGACGATCCTGTATTACAATGACATCATTGCTGTTAATGTTTTCTTCCGTTAGACTCATTATAGCATTAACTAGAGCACGGAGTCCACCTTCGTTTGAAATGTATTGTCTCCCCTCTTTAAACATTTTAAACCATAAACAAACTCTACATAGTCCTCTGCTAAAAGCAGAATATCAAAACAGTATAATGTTCGTCGTGTGTCACCTCCATTTTACTGTAGGAAGAAGTGAACATGTTTCAACTTGCACACCTCTCACAGGGGAACCGGAGGGAAGTGAAACCTGTACCATGTATATATTGCGCATTAAGCTATTAAACTGTAAAGTTAAACTTTTGCACAAGAAATTGTGCCTCTCTCTTTATTGAACGGCCCGAATATTACAGCTAGACAGAACTGGATGGAAAGACATTGTAAGTTAAAAGAGACACATTATAAATGACGATAATTATATTTGTTAGCGGAGCGACACTTGATACTTGTGAACAACATTCAGAAGAATATAGTTCAACGTAAATCTTTTAGATTACACAGTCTGCTTTCTTCAGGTTCTTTTTCAATTTAATTCTCGCACCCTAAGGAAAGTAAAGAAGAACAGCAAGCCATCCTTAACTCCATCTAGAGCTACTAAAAACCTCCAGAATAGAAAATAAAAGTTTCATTACAACTAATACATATTTTTTTAAATAATTATTTAATGCTAAGAAAATTTTAATCATAGGGTTCCCCACTGAGATTTGGCCCTGGCCACTCATTCAAGACATCCACTCCACATACAAAAATTATTATACTATTAAATTTGTATCATTTTTATTCTCTCTTCACTGTCCATTTCCACTTCTTTTCGATTTTAAATAAATATTGTCCCACACTTCTGCTCTGCTTTATGAATATTTTGTTCAACATTTTTTCCTTTTAAACTTAATAAATTAAATTTCTCCAGTTTTCCTTTTTCATCAAACACTACATGCTCTAAGTCTTCTTTCCCTCCACATAATGGACATTTACCTTGAATAAAGCTGGTCCTGGAGGTGCAGTGATAACCATACTTGCCTCCAAACTCCAAATCGCGGGTTCATCAGAATCGATGGATAAAATCCTAAGTATAGCTTCCTTCGGAAAGGAAGTAAAGCTCCCATATACATTTACGTCACGATAAAGAACTTCAAGCCTAAAAGAGCCCTCTGAGCAAAATTTACCAGCCGCTTCACGCTCTGGATTGAATGGGATGCTGATGATCTGAGATGTTAAAGAACGTCCATAAATAATTTCAAATCAAAACCATTTCACCTTTTAACTTCCACACACCTATTCTCGTCTATGCTACACTCTCTCTTTTCCCCCTTATTAGCTTTGTCAATGTTGTTTTCTCTTTCCCATGCCCTTTCGTCCTAACATAAAATTCCAGCAATGTAATCCCAGTTATATTACTAAACAATTTTTGTATCTCTGTATCTTCGAAACCTGTTCTTGTTTCTTTCCAAAACCCTCAAACATTTGTTGCGCTCCCCCCCATATATATCCTAATCCATATTCTCCAAAATATTTCTTATACTACTTAGCCATCCTAGTTAAATATGATTCTTGATATGTTAAATATTGCTTTACTAAACTATCTTCATTTAGATTTAAAATCTTGTGCCAATATTTTAAATCTCTCTCTCTATTAATATATAATAGTAAAATTAATTCGATACTGAGAGACTTTCACTGCACTGCTACTGCAGATTAGTTTACTAAAACCCATTAATGCTGTTGACATTTGTGAATCCAATAGTTAACTTTGTTCTTCCGCATGCTTCCAACTGTAACACGCCTGAAATTGCAAGAATTCAAAATAATAGGATACAGTGCTTGATGCACTTATCACAGTGCACAAAGCTGTGTTAAATAATTATACCCTATGCTATATTCTTTGTAATAATGACATGCTACGACTAACAGTTTGTATTCGTAGGCATTGTTAGACAGAAATAGAGAGAGAATCAGAAGTTCGAAGTGTGCGATAATACGGTAGGTCCGGTATGTTGGCTGATTTCTTTTCGTGCAATTTGAAGTCGCAATGATATGAAGAATGTGTAATTCTGATTGCTCGTTTTATCATCTGCAATTTGCTTTACAAGTGGCAAGAGGAAACAGTTCATTGTCTCTTCCTAGCAACTAGCTATGCGTTTACTGTTTTTGCGATCTATGACTGGTACCGCGTTTTTTCATGAGTATTGCTTGCGGTTTGCTTGAAACGTTGCTAATTTTCGGTTTTGATCGGTGTAAATCAGATTTCCAGTTGACAGAAATGGTATTTACGGTCAGTGATTCAATAAATCAGAGGAAATTACTCGATGGTCATTCAAAAGTTGTAATTATTGGTTTTGTATGTTGACAGCTCTCGGCAGTGTCATCATTCATCTATGAGTGAACGTGATTAAGCAGTGATTTTGACATAATAGATCTAATTTTCTCTGTAACGCGTTTGCATCTAGATTGCAAACACCCCTTTCCATCGAACTTTTGCAGACAAAGGCGTTTAAAAGTAATTCCCTTGTTTGGCATCAGTTATGAGACATGAAAAATGTTATCTTCCAATGCTAAAATTTAATTACATTTCTCCTTTTTCCTCAGTATTTGCTGATTAAAGCTTAAAGACAATTTTAACACGTAATATTGAAAGGTTGCCATATTGTTAGACTTTTTCAAATTTGATTATTATAAGTTTTTATATGCTTTCTATACCACACACGCACACACACACACATACACAAATCTTAATTTACAGACAAAACGGTTCAAAAACAGCCTTTCAGCTCTATATGAAGCTTCCCCTTAGCTTATGTTCATATAACCTTCAACCTTATTTTTCCTACTTTCTTTTTGTTCTTTATTTTCATATATATTACATATTAATAAATGTTAAATAATTAAATATTAATAATACCAATGCAATAAATTAATTAAAAATAAAACTAAAACTTCTGCGTTAAAGATTGCCAAAAAGACCATCCTCTGAGCGTTCCTGGCTACCACTCCTAAGGTCCTGGATTCGACTCCCAGATGTACCATGGTGTCTATGGTATTGTGTGTTTACGCTCATTAGGTTTAAGGACCGCTTCGCTCACCTTATGGATAGTCCGACTGAGCAAAAACTTGAAATAAATTTTATTGCAGTTTTTATGCTCATTTAGTTCACTAAAGAGGTTCAGAATGTGGCGTTTTCAGAGGCATTTTTTCTTAGCAACCACCTGGTGCGTGAAGATTCATTCCCCATGGGGTGGGGGAATTTTATTATCACTCTTTATCGAAAATGAGCTAGGTGGACTTTAGACCGAGCGGAGTGACTGAAACGATAACCCTTGGGACTCGGATTCAACATCCGGGTTTATTTTGTAGTTTTCCAGGGCACCTTAGTCACTGGATATCTATTTCCTTTCCGCAAATTTTCGACTGTCCCATTTCTTTTCATTTCATAGTTTGATTGCGCGGTCGAAAGTGCCAGACGGAACGGGTTGGTGTTGGGTGCGGTGTAGCGTCGATGGACTTGTGCTATGGAGACCCCTTCTACATCCACGAGTCGGCGCTCCTAATTCCTAACCGCCTAACGTCTCTTTCTCTCGGAGGTGTGCCCCCCTCCCAAAGTGATCATAGATAGTTATTTTAAAAAGAGTAAACGATATGATATTAATAACAATATGAACTTAATGCATTTGACTTCCCGCAAGTGAATGGGGATAAGCGATTTAATGTGGGAGGAACTGGGCAAAGAACCCAACCATAGGCTGTGGATGCCTTTTATATGGGCTGATTTTAAATATAAAGTACATTCAAGTGATATGTGTAAAGTATTTAATATGTTAATAGAATTCGTTAATAAAACAGTCCATCATGGAATATAACAACAGTAAACCAGGCTGAAAGCCTCTCGCACAGTTATAATGAACACTTTGCTGCAAGACAGTGAAAAGCTAAATGTAAAGAAAATACTTTACCACTAATAAGTTTGAATTAATTGCTAGTCAGCACGCCTTGCCTTGAAGGGTGTCTACTTCGATAGTACGATACTGTGGTTAAAGAACTAATAAGACTGCTTTTGTAACCGACTTATAACTAATGCATGGCAATAGTCTTTCTGTTTCTCTCTGCATCTCCGAGGAGTGCTGCCGTCCTCCACAACGAATTCTCAGAACTAAATCAAATAGATTAACTGATTATATTAAGTCATTCATTTTAATGATTCGCGATAAAGTAATTCCCAGTATAGTAAAGCACCTCTAGGAGAATTGCTTACCATTAAGGTACGTACATCCTTGCAGTGCCCGGGTCAAAACAGTTCACTTCGGCAACGATGATGATCTACCAAGATAATTCTTTTTCTTTAAGGAAGAAGTAATTTGGTGGAATGTGTGACCACAAATGATTGTAGATCCTCTATAGGGGGCGGGAAGGTCCTGAAAGAAGTTGGACATTCCGCGTTTTGCTATATGTGTGAGTCCATTGTATATTTTCCCCACAGGCATTGCATAAAAAAAAAAAAAACAAACAAACAAAAAAAAAAAAAACGGACTCCCCCACTAGGCAAAGCTGCGGCTAAATGGGGTAACGGCTTACTCCCACTCAATCCTCATAAGCTGTAATTCCCCTATCAGAACCATACTGTGCCACGCAGCGTTATGAATACGATATATTCGCATTATAATTTCATCGTTTTATTACCTGTTAATAGAGCTCAGTAAAAACGATAAAAATAAAAATTAAATGTGCTCAAGGTATTTTAACAGTTAGGTGCAAAACTTTAGAAAATGATTGCGGGCTCTTCTGTTTGTTAGACCACAAAATCTGACAACGCAGGAACTTCAGTTACTGTATCTATGCGATAGAACTGTGTAGCACAGGGAAACTCTTTCTTTAGATTACCGGCTCATTTAAAATTATTAATGCTGTGGTTAGTTTCAGTTTTATACTCGAACAAGACAAAAATGGTGAGATAACTACCTAATATTGTCGCAGCCATTGTAGAGCCACCCGCATAATTATCATGTTGTAATCATTCATCATCCCTAAGCCAGACCAGGAGCTACGTCAATTAAAAGAATTCTATCCATACTTACTAAAAATGAACACTTAAACACTTACTAACTTTAGATATCTTTTTATTTAATAAAAGATGTGCTCACTTCAAGTTGTCCATGGTAAAGGTGTCAATCATAGAACTGATGGTGAAGCGTCCATTCTCTCCGCATGCGCAAAAGTAAATTTCCCTCACAAACAAATCCCAAACCGTCACTTCTAAATACTAACCGTTTCAATGCTACAATAGGCGTACTAGTTCCCCCACATTATCACCCCCTCCCCAATATGTCACAGTTTCTAGCTCGGCGATGGGCAGTACTATACCTGGCATGGACTCGACAGTCGACGGAATTATATTGTTGATCATAATCATTAATAAAATGATGTATTATAATGTAGCTGCATAAAATTACATAGAAACAATTACGTCATTAGATTGTTTTCATTATTAAAATAAACGTCACGGGTGGCCGAGGTCGTTAAGGCGCGGACTCGTGAGCAGGAGGTCTTGGATTCGAATCCCACCAGGACCGTTTTCCCTGACTGAGGTTTTCTCGGGTTTTCCTGAGGTTTCCTGAGATTTTCCTCAATTCTCATGAATGGCAAATGCAATCTAAATTTAGGCCCTAAATTTAGGCCTGGAACGTTTCCTTCCTTAAAAAAAAATCCTTTCCCAGTATATCATTTCATTTCATGTACCATTAGTGTTCACCCCCTGTGGTGCCTCAGTAGTTAAAACGGTCGTTAACACTATATATATGCTGTCATGAATATTATCCTACGTAATATAAAGTAAATAATTTGCAAGACCACCTACTTGGTCTAGTGGTTAGCGTTGCTGACTGCTGGTTGAGAGACCCTAGTTTGATTTCCCGTGCCTGCCTACTTAGGAATTTTTCTAAGTAGGTAGGTAGGTTAGGTAGATCTGGAACGGGTTCCATCCAGCCTTGTGAGGACAATTGGGAAGCTACCTGATGGAGAGGTGGCGTTCTTCGATCGCAAAAACCGCGTCATAGGCGACTGGCAGGGCTCCGGTATGCCGGTCATATGCCACCTAGCAATGAAGTCCTAAGACGGAGATGGAGGATGCAGAGGTCGCCGCGGCAGACCAAGGCTAATCCCGGGCTGTAGTGCCAAATGAGAAGAAACAGCATGCATCTCTATAAACAGAATCAAGTATTTATCTTATTGCAGAACGAATAACAAAATTAATAAACAATTCTCATAGACTTACATTGAATATCAGCTACCAAATGAATAAGTAGAATCTGATAACTGTAATCTATTCTAAAACATACCCAACATAAAACTTTATGAAATGTCGTTAATATTTTTACCGTTCATCCAATTACTGAATGCGCTCGCTTTAATACTTTTTTATCGGTATTTAAAACAGTATAACTTTGCGATAAATCCATCTTTGCTAGTAACACATTTAAGTTGTTGATTTGTTTTGTTTATGGACGCTCAGGTCACAGTGTCCCATTCAATTCAGGACTTGAAACGGCCGATAAATTTTGCTTAGAGATCTCTTCTTTCAGACTTGAGGTTCTTTATCATGCTGTAAATCTACAACGGCTTTACTTCCCTTCCGAAGGAAGTGATACTTAGGATTTTTACGCCCAAAAATCCATCGATTCTGGCCGGATTTGAACCCGCAACCTTGGTTTAGAAGGCAAGTATGGTTACCACCACACCGACATCAATAAATACAGGAAGTAAATAATCTGCATCGATACAATGACGTCATAAGTGCAGATAGAGCAAAAGTTCAGCAACATAGATCAGCGAACAACGTACCTACCCTCTCTCCAATCCGTGGGATTCACCACACATCATGCACGGCGTCATTCTCTCTTTCATTTGTGAGCAGAATTTCGAAAGTCGGGCTGTTGTGCTGTGCAGTCGGGAGAGATTTTATTAAACAGTGTAGTACTGTGATGCAAAGATGAGATATTCACTGCGTTGTCGTATATTCATATTCAAGACATTAGGTACGGAAAGTCGTGTGGCAGAGCGAGACCCGGCCTTGAGGCGTAAATTTCCTCATAGCCCGGTTCCAACATGAAAAATAATTTTAAAGTTAGTATGGATGTTTAATAAAACAAGTTCTAGACTGATTGTAAAAAATCCACAGTGCTCATCAATCCATGAGGGAATTGCGCCGTATATTTGGTCACAGAATTATTGGCCCTGGTTCATGTCCTCGTTTCCTAGATCTTGCGGTTTTGATTTTTATCTTTGTAGGGCATAAAAATACAGAATATATTCAACTAACACCCATACACTGGTCCCTCGGTCCTGGTGATATAATGGTAACCATACTTGCATGGTGTACTCAAGATTGCGGGTTCAAAACCCGGTCAAGGTCGATGTTTTTTTTTTTTTTTCTTTTTCTTCGGGCTTAAAATGCTAAATATATATTTCTTCGGAAGGGAAGTAAAATGCCAACATCTCAGATTCATAGTAACTAACGTTTACTTTTAATACCTTCTTCCCCATTAAATATTTTTTAATACTACGGTTAATGCCCATTTCGCGGGTATTTACCCCACACACATCATCGATCATACACGCACAAGTTATTCCTATTTACAACAATTTCATATGCGTATTGCAGCACTGACTTTTTATGACTTTAGTAAAACAACCGCAGAAAAGAGAGCAGAACTGTGTGAAGGCTTCCATTAATGCCAGTTGCAAATTTGTCAGGAATACGTGCACTTATCAGGATTTTTTTTGGGGGGGGATGGTAAGTTAAAACTTTACTCTTCCATGGCATTTACATTTTGCATATGCATGCGTTTAAATTTTCCATTAACAGCTTGCGTTCGCCGAACGATAATACTTAATCAGACCAATCGTTTTATTTATATGTGGCGATTAATCTTACTGACGTAGTACATGTCAATTCAGTAGTTTGATAACTTTTGACACCAATAAATTCTAGTTTAGACGGCTATTTATACAAATAATCAAACTTAAATAAATTGATATGTAAATACAGAGAGTTACTTTTGTCCTGGATCCGCAGCCAAACGCAAGCCATAGTGTATTACATCAGAGCACTAATCCGTCCCCTGGAAGAGAATTATACGCTCAGCGTTTGCACAAAGACGTCACGCAGGTGTATAATAGCCCTCCGGATCGTTGTGTCCAGTTTTGACTCCCCGAAGTCACTAGTTGTATTTATCTCTTGTTACCTCTCTTTTGTTATATAGTTCAGAGGTCAGTTTACGAATATTCATGGCTCACTTAAGATTGTTGGCACTTACGCTTTATTTAACTGGGCACATCTACTGAAGTTCACAATGGGAGAGAAAACAGCGTTCTGTAGGCTTTTTGAGTCAACTCTTTTATCCCCATAGTTTCTTTCGCCCCTTCTGTATAGAAGCAGCGTAAACCCGAGGTGCACAACTGCTGTTGCTGCTGAATACACAGATCACAAGGTTCTAGAATCTTAATAACTAGAATTAACACTCACACTTGCGCTGTTGTTGATTTGGTTCATTTAGAGGCCGATACATTTTGCGCAGAGGCCCCTTCTTTGAAGCTTGAGGTTATTTTACGTGCCGTAAATCTGCGACATGTAAAAGTACCTCAAGCCTGAAAGAAGAGGCCTCTGAGCAAAATTTATCCGCCGTTTCACCCCTGTATTGAATGGGACGTTGACGACCTGAGATGTCTAAGAACTTCCATCAATAAACAAAAACCTCACTAACCTCCCATTCAGCACAGTTGACTACTAAGGCACGACTGATTATCACTGCTGGAGAGCAGAGCACATTGTAATAGAAATGAAATATTGAACTAACAGCAAGTTTCCTATATTTAATACACATACAGAGTAGCCACTAATATACTAGTTAGATATTTTCTGTTTTTTTACCGTCTGGACACGTTATTCGATAAACGCTTATAAAATCTTGAGAACTACTCTAGAAAAAAGCGTTGGCATAAAATATCAATCTCAAAATTCCAAGTAATAAATTTGTCACTGACATTATAAAATATTTAAATAAATTGAAATATTTATAAAAATGTAAGTATTAGCAGTATGAAATACAAAACTATTTTAAATTGAGTGTTATTTAGAGGTAAAGTTGCACAGGCCATTTAAAATTTCCTCTTTTCCAAAATAGTGCTAAAACAGAAAACTTTTAATACTCTGATTCTTGTTGATGTATTTAATGCCTCAATACATTGTTTGATTTTTTTTCAGGTGAGTTCATACCTGCTCTCAAAATTGTCTACACCATTATCGGTAAGTTAAATTGTAAGCTTATTTAATGGGAAATTACGCAAAAACAAACAGGTTTGACGTAATTAGAATTAGGCATGAATAGGGCAGAGTACTTTTATTTATTTTTTTTTATTGTAGAAGAATTTTGGTTAACAACTGCAACCAGTTATAAGCCGCGGGTAGTTATGCACACAACGCACCGTTTGCTTTTGTTACAACAGCAAACTGAACATTTTATAAGAATATCTGCTGAAATTTGAGACATATTATAGTTTAGAAAATTTTTATTTCCTTAAAAAGCGCCGTCATACATTCTAACAGGGTATGAGAATTGATCAGAGCTATTAGAATTTTTATGTTGAATTTAATCATTAGAGGTCATGAATATGTATTTTAAGATTCCATATATTGTTCATGTAGTAATATGGTTGCTTTTTAACCAATGTTCACCGAATCCTCCAAAAATTTTTTCAAGAGAAAATAACTGCAATAATCAGTGAAATTTTACTGTCAACAAATATTCCATGACAATTGCGATTTAAAAAATAAAATAAAAAATAAACAGAGGAAAGAAAATAAAGAAAAAAAATAATATGGAACGTTTATAAACGAGAATTCTGTTGCAGAGGAAGAACTGTTAAAATTGGTGGACTGTGCGTAGATGCGGCACCACGCTTTGTAATTTGTATATTGTCACGGCCTAAATATGAGCCACATGCTTGTTTCTAATCCTCCACCCATTTCATCACTAAGCGGTCGAAAAATAATGGACCTAGATACTCCACACTCTTAAATTCAATTATATCATTTGAATGCCATAATAAATAATTACCAACACTAGTTGGCCGTCGTCAAGATGGCCCATTAGGAGCTGATAGAGTTGCGTCCTCTCCTTTCAACTTCCCACGCCAGACTCTCCAAAAAAATCGTTGAAGCTCAATGCATCCACTTCTGCGCTGCGCAGAGCTAGTTTTCCCCCCACCTTCAGTTTTGCAACCGTTACATGGATCTATGACTCACCTTCCGGTCTAAGTGCCCGACAATATGTACTTCCCACTATGTCAACCCCCCGTATTATTACTAATATTTAGTAATTAAGTCCTGTATTTGCTAAATATAAAACTAAAACAACAAAGATTAAATAAGAAAATTACCTTTAATGACTGAGTTGCAGCATTTTAATACAAACAGAAGTATTTCTCCATCGTTCTTTGCTCGCTGGGTGCCCTTAAGAGAGATGTATTTCAACTATCATCACAGGAAATATAGCTTGTGCGGTCGCATGAACATTTATGAATTAGAACTATGTAGAAAACTTTAGAGCCTTGTAAGGACAGGTTCAACTGCATAATGTGGGCTTTAGTTATAATATGTAAGTTTGGTTATATAAGCATACCGCTGCTGGTGGTCCCTATACTCCACCTCTGCTTTATAATAGTTATATAGTGCATAGGGTCTTATTTATACAGTGCGTTCAGATTAAGAATACTTATCATAGAAATATGACTATAGAATACGTTGAAAATAGTATCCCTGTTGTTGATATAGGACCTACGGCTTTACTTCCCTTCCAAAGAAGCCGTACTTAAAATTTTTACGCCCGAAAAAAATCCAGTGATCCTGACCGGGATTGAAACCGTGATCTTGGGTCTACGAGGCAAGGTATGAACCACCAGGACCGAAAAACGTACAGTTTAAAAGGTAAGCTCACCTTCTATAGCTAAACTAAATTGATCCCACAGTTCTTCTTTGGAGTACGCCAGTCTCGACATTTAGCATCCCTACCACCATCAAGCTTGTTACTGCACAATCAAATGTTTTGCTCATGTCTTAACTATTCACTAATACTTCGATTGTTCATTTAATGTGTACCAAATTACACGCTTCAAAGGTTTCTTTTTAAGACCGTGCGAATATATTATCTGCACGACACATCCCACCTGCTTCCTATATTTTAACAACTAAATACTCATTATTATAATGGGATCTCCCTACAATTTATTTATTTTTGATATGTAAAAAAACGACATATTTTCTGCTGGACCTAGCAGAGCTGCTGGTATTCTTGTACAGAGGATGCTGCAGGTGGCAAGAAACGCAGAAGGTAAGGTATGTCTCATTGTGGCCCCGGGTTGTTGTGCCTAGACATTCCAATGGAAGAGCGTAATGGCGGGAAAACTGTTTGTGAATGCCAAGTGCGAGCTGCGCCCCTCTCGCCCGGGGCCTTACCTCCTCACACCCAGGTTTACTTCTTGCTGTAGCTTTATCCACCGTTGTGAAGTTGAGTATATGGTAAACATCGGCTCAGGAAAGGTTATCGATACTTTTTAGATGTGCTGATCCTAAAAATTGGCCACCTTGTCTGAAACAACAGAATTCCTGGCTTCTTCTCGATGCATTATCGCGGAGAAAATCGACTATATTTATAAGCTTTTTGATATCGTCCAGTTCTTTAAGGCCTGAATTCAAGGGAATTCTCATCCAACATTTTATTCATAGTCCCTTTTTAAGATCAAATAACTTTTTATAGCTTTGCAATGGTCCCTTGATTTCATCATAATGTTTGTGACCTCAAAGACGAATGTACCTCCGAAAGGTACTTCTTTCTTTAGTCTTTCTGTTCTTTGTCTTAATATTGGCAGTTTTTGAAGTAGAAAAAAAAGTGTAATTTGCAGTTATTGTCCAAAAAGGAAAGAAAGAAAGAAAGAAAGAAAGAAAAAAAAAGAATAAACTGCACCCATTGTCTTCTTTATTCTATTTCCTATGAAACCAACAACATTCTACTATCAACTTTCTAACATCACGAATATACCCAATATTGGGCGATTCTGTTTGAAATCGGATGGAAAATTAGAACTATTGACCTCATACATTTTCATTGTCAGTATATTTATACCATTACAACTTGTAAAGACGAACATTTTTGTAAAATATAACATTTACTTAGTTTTAATTAATAAATTCGCCAAGATTACTATTATTTTATCAACATTTATTTTTATAGGGCATGAAACAATCTCTGCGGCAAATTCCGAGAAGAGAGAGATTTCACAATAATATAGCAGTAAACCAAGTGACTTGGCCTCGCCGTATACCTCTGTGTGTAGTCGATGCAGACATTTCAATGAATGCTTTCCCTGAATTGACTGACATGATATGTTACAAAGAGGTTATGTGAAATGACCGTTCAACTAAACATCCCTACATTGTTTTCTTTTGGGACATGTACGCGATCCAGTTATCAAAGACGTGGAACTGATTGAGCCTGAAATGTTCCCCAGAATCCGAAACGCAAATTAAATTCAGGGCGAACACTCTGAAGCCTTTCTGTAATCTGTCTCGAAGGTACTTGCAGAATAATATCATTTCAAAATTATTAAATGTCTTTGAAACCAGTGTTTTCTTCGATAATGCATGCCTCCTAAACACGATCAGAGAATAAAGATTATTTAACAAAATATATTCCTCATTACGATCTATATCTCCCCTCGGATCTTCGCAGAGGTCCTAATTGGAGTATCTTAAAATAGAAACCAGAAAACCCGCTCATTTTGAAGCTCCTATCTTGCTGAAAACAGTCGTTTGCCTATATACTCATTATTTTAAAACTTCAGAAGAAAATCCGCTGATACATGTTAAAGCAATTTCGCCACAAAGGCTATGAAAAATAAAAATATACTAAAATTACAAATTAAGAAAAGTATACACACACACACACACACACACACACACACACAGTTATCGCACTGTTCAAGTTACAAGTTCATTAATATATGTATACGACAATATGTTCTCTATTGCACAAGGCGTATTTTTCATCCGTCATATGTATTAATAGATACGGTTCGTCAATGATAATGAACAAACATGATGCACAATCTAACAAATGAGTTTTTAGGATTTTGTGAATAGGTAAATACTTAAGATATGTTGTATTTAAGTGATCATTTCTTTGCACTGTGGACACTAAATTATGCCTACATTTCTAATCAACAAGACCTCGCTTTGATATAACACAGAAAATAGTTCGCGTTTTCAGCATTAAGGAACAGTATTATGACTGCTTTAAGATCTAGTGGTCAATACTTGTACATGTGTATTTACGTTTCTAACCGCCAAGACCTTCCTTTGATATACCATTAAGGAACATCATTATGACTGTTATAAGATTAAGTGGTTAATACTTGTACATTTCTAATCACTAAGACCTCTCTTTGATATAGCGTACAAAACAAGTCGCGCTTTTCGCATTAAGGAAATCGTTATGACTGTTTTAAGATCACTGGTGTTAGTGTTGGTTTACTATTTTTTAGATTTTAGTCAACATGCCTTACCCTTTTTTAACATCTTGTGGAGGTAATTTGTTTAAATAGATGCATCTCTGCGACCCTTGTTGTGCGCAAAGTAAAGGCGTGCGCATGATAACGTCACAATCAACGAGATTAAAGCGATGTTCACTTCAAAAGGGAAGCAAGTATATTTTTTGCTCCTCTTTCGTTTCTTCCCCTGCGTTTGCTCACTTTATTACTTCAGATAGTGTTCCTTCTGTAGCACCAAATAGTGCTCACGTTTTCACAATCTTGCGCACGTAGAATGAAGCCCACTATCTCCAAAACAGAGCGTAATCTGCCGACCTCAGCGAGATGAAAAGCCCATTGTATGTAGCGGAGTGCGTCATCAGGTGACGTGAATGAGCAAGGCTTTAAACGATCAGATATGTAGATATATCGAATTTTTTAATGCATTTTTGTTATTTTAAAAGTTATCCTTCTGGCACATTTTAGTTTATTTTTATTTATCTATTTTAATTGCTGAATATTGTGAATATCTAATGTAATATCTTGTGCTAAATCAAACGTAGCAAGTGTATCATAAAAACGCGTAGAGTTCGTTGAACTGCTACTACTACTACTACTACTACTACTACTACTACTACTACTACTACTACTACTACTACTACTACTACTACTACTACTACTACTACTACCACTACTACTACTACCACTACTACTACTACTACTACTACTACTACTACTACTACTACTACTATTACTACTACCACTACTACTACTACTACTACTACTACTACTACTGCTGCTACTACTACTACTACTACTACTATTAGTACTACTACTATTACTACTACCACTACTATTATTACTACTACTACTACTACTATTACTACTACTATTACTACTACTACCACTACTACTACTACTATTACTACTACTACTACTACTATTACTACTACTACTACTATTACTACTACTACTATTACTACTACCACTACTATTATTACTACTACTATTACTACTACCACTACTATTACTACTACTACTACTATTACTACTACTACTATTACTACTACTACTATTACTACTACTACTACTACTACTACTACTATTACTACTACTACTATTACTACTATTACTACTACTACTACCACTACTACTACTACTACTACTACCACTACTACTACTACCACTACTACTATTACTACTACTACTACTACTACTACTACTACTACTATTACTACTACTACTACAACTACTACTACAACTACTACTACTTTAATTCCCCAAAGAGTTTTTTTCCGCTCCTATTTCCCTTATGTTCACGTACTCTTCCCTGCACAACTGCTACTACATTTCTTTTGTTCATTTCATTTACTACAGCTTCTACATACCTTGTAAGTGTTTATTTCTCTTCTGCTAATATTTCTCTTTGTTTTCAGCAAAATGTGCCATAGCCTATAGCCTCGTGTCTACGTATTGCATCATTCCCCACTTGGACGGCTCTGCACATCATGTTCTTAGTTTCTTTACTATCGTTTACTATACTTTTTCAGAGTTGCCAACTGTTACATAATATTACTATGGGGGTGGGACACGGGATTCCTTCTCGCTAACATATTCAAAAGAGGTGGGGAAGGATTGTAGGTGGGTTAATAGATTTCGGCCAGCTCACATGACTCTTGCCATACTTTTGCAACGTTTTTACACCCTGCACTCATTTTTATCTTTGGCGTTTTTCAGAATTTGTAGTTCAGAAAGTTGTTGAACACTGTATAATAGGGGTATTCTGAATGAATGGATGCCTTTGCGTATTTATTTTAAAGAAACTATTTATATGTAAAAAAAAAATATGATGTATCAATGGATAGGGAAACTCTTCAAGCTTACACATCAGTGCAACGGCGTATTGGTCACTATCACTATGACTAGAACTTACGTATGCCGCGTGGCAAGGGATGTATTCATTAATATCGCATACGTTTTGCTATAGTTATAATAACTATACAGAATAGATTGTTTACATTTTTTTCTGTACTCGCGTGAATGTTTTTAAAGTAAGTGAAACGTTCCTATATTAACATGGAGAGGCTGTTAGAGGTAAAATATTGTTTAGTAAAACAACAAGCGTATGAAGGAGATTTACTGCCTTATTGTTAACTTTCTATGTGGGTGGGTTCTCTAGCAACATGAATGTTAATGAAGGAATGTTACCGTAACTTGGAAAACACTTTTACAACTGCCTTTCAATGTATAACCTGCATTACCTAACAGAGATGTTTCTAAAAAATGGTGTATAAAGATCTTTATTAAAAGCCAAACAAATATTTTTATAACTACTTTATATTTTACTCTTAAAATTTTGGAGCTCTCATAATACTGCAGTACATTTACTTACTGTCTTTTTTTTTTTCTTTTTCTTCATCTGCGTTTGGTTGAAAAGTGAAATTGATGTGCATAAAAAGAAGACTTTTCTGCATTTTATATTTAAATCCTCACATTTGCTTTTAAATCTCATATTGCATAATGAGGTTGCATTCGCAGGAAAAGCATGTGAGTCATAAATTGCAGACTTTGTATTGTTGTGATTTCGCAACAAGCGCTTGATGGGTGGGAACCAGATGAGTGGTTTTGTTTCCTTTTGTACAATGTCAGTGTCAAGGTTAAATATCATGCACCTTGAACTCTCATTTCGAAATTGCATGCATTGACATTGTACATAGCATGTTTGTTTGTGGATTTCACGGTGGAGTTACACACTGTTACTTGTATCTCGGCAGTTCTGAAATGTCTTCCGTGTTTGTGTCCAGCATAGTGCGTGTCAGCTGATTTTTAAAAGTTAGGATAATTTTTCATATTAATCTGGTAAGATAATATTTTCGCGGCAATATATCTTTTGTTTTATACAAGAGTATGTTACTATGATAACAAAAATTTTATTAATCTACTTAAATAACACTAAACAGTTTTATTTTAAAAATAAATAAACATTTACTACAAATTTAGCATTTAATTAAAGAAATTATCTATTTGCAATTTTAGACAAGTGGTAAAATGGCTATATTGAATTATAAAATGTCAGATGTTGAAATAATAACGTTTTACTGGCATTAAAATTGTTTTAAAACTATCCTGAATAATATTGTAAGTAAATAATATGGGTCTTAGTACATAAGTGCCTGACAAATATATATATATATATATATATATATATATATATATATATATATATCAGCAAAATGTTGGTGACAAATTTACTGACAGAATTCACTTGTGCTTCATAAACAGTGTGGCCAACATTTATCAATGATATGGTGGTACAGAAGTCAAATTAAACGCTTTAATGTGAGATTAGAGGCCCCATATTATAATGCGAACTTGTTCATTTTTGTGTGCTCTTTTCTCAGAAAGTATTACAGACACCTCACTGAAACGTTTATTTCTTATTTTCATCACATCATAAGATCTAAGCTCTAATTTAGAGAATGTACACTTTACAAAAATAATAAGCTATTATTTTTGTAACACTTATTTTTTTTATAAAAATAAAATTATTGTAATATTCATGTACAAAAATGTTCTCATGAAAATGCTCTGAAACTAGAGCTGAGCAATGATTGTGATAATTGTGAATTTTGCACTTATGACTGAAATAGCGTTAAAGTTAATGCAACTAATTGTAAATTTACATTCTTGCACCTGCGTCTTCTCACAAAGCAATATTACTACCATATGTATTACAGGAGACACTTTTTTTCAACATTGTAATTAAAATATTCTAATTAATCACTGTATTAATATTTCCTTTGTTGTCTACAGTATCTTCCATATAATTAAGAAAAAATACTGGAATATATAACTTGTAAAACTCAAAATAAATACAAAACTTTCCAAATGATTAAAAAATTAAACTCTCAAGCAGCCATTCATGTTATTGACATTTGAAACAGTATACCTACAAAATACATCAAACCTCAGTGTTCTATTACAAATGATTTCAGAGATATTTTAATTTTTATGCGATAGTGTGGGGTATTAAAAACATGGTTTGACACATAAAACACATTAGGAATCTAAAAACACCTCAATTCTAAAATTTAAATAATTTGATATACTAAATTAAGCGGAAAAATCCAAGCAACTATTTGGAACAATAGACTGAAAAAAAATGTATTTTTTTTTTAATTTGACCTATCATCTTACCTTAAATACTACATAGGCGGTATTCGTGTGATTGTCATAGATCTAATCAAATTCTCAGTACTAACTGCCTTTCATAACAACTGTACGTTCCCGGGCTGCTGGCTATACCTGGACAGTCAGTCGCAGTTTGCTGTTACGAGAGCAAGCATTATTTCTGCCTTTATTTTATAACTCGGTTTGAGGTTAACATATAGGTATAACTCAAGTCTTTGTGTAATTAAAGGTTTTGGTGGGCCAGTGTTATTAATTACAGCGTGTTACTATTTATTTAATGTGTGTGTGTGTGTGTGTGTGTGTGTGTGTATTGAACAGGGAAAAAAAAATAAAAAATAAAATATACATGAATAACTATCTGAAGAATTACAGAAGCATAGCTGTTGTGAGTGAAAGCAAATTTTGTTAAAAGCTGTCAGAAATGTTTGATTGCAGGACAATAATTCAAACAAAAGTTGCCCAAGTATAAATGCTAGGGAAAGTTGTCCATCGAAGGAGCCAGCGACTGGTGCGACTTTGGCCCCGCGCGACTTACACTCAGCTGCGGACCAGGTCAAAAATAACTTTTTTTAAAAAATAAACGCCCGTTTTACTGATGAGGCATTACAGGCGGTGAACACTGATGATACACGAGATAAATGATAAACTGAGAAAGGATTTTTTACGGAAGGAAGGAAGCGTTCAGGCCTAAGTTTAGGGTATCTCCCCGACATTTGCCATTATGAGGACTGAATGAAAACCTGGGAAAAAAGTGTCAGGGAGGACGGTCCTGGCGGGAATACCCTCTATTTTTTCCCCCCTTTCTTTATACATTTCCTTCACTTACATGCGTATAGCATCACATTAATAATGCATAAATGATCTTTTTGACGGACAGAAGGTGATAAAAGAAAGATTAGGCAAATTATAATACAGCAGAGGAGCAAAGTGGCTTTTTCTGAATGTTTCACGTTACTAAAATTTTAAAAAATAAGAATGAAGAGACATATTTTCTCATTAACATATTTAGAAAAGGCATACTATAAAGTTCTGTATGATCTGTTTTAGAAGAAATGAACAACAAAATTAGGAAACTGTAATTAAGATGTAAGAAGTCTTTCACAATATTTTATGTGACAAATAAGAGCGAAAAAATGTAAAGAAATTCATATACAGCGGTAGATAGACTTTAAAATTGAGAATAAAAATCCTGCAGCCGATATTAATTTAAGAGTAAGACAGACTGTATAACGTTTATATGGACGATATTAAAAACTAGTTGATAGTATAATCATACATTTTAATTATTATCAATAACACTTTTTTTAAAAAAAAACACTGTTCTTTCCTTTTAAGAACATCAGAAAGAAGCAGTCCTCAAATTAAGCCAGTTTGCAGCAAAATTTGATACGATTATCTTAAAAAAATAGCATTTCAAGGAGAATGACTCAAGAGAGCTCGAGTTGTGATATATGGGAAGGTTATTTAAAACAATTAGTACGTAGAATATAATATAATTTATAATAATTCAAATTATATTCAGATAAAACGAAACAGATTTAAACAATTTTGCGAAACTGCCCAAAGAACATTGAAACACAGCGTAAAAGAAATAAATTATGAGAAATTATAATATCGCCATTACTTTTATGTTAATGTAAGCTGAACTTTGACGACAGATCATTTGAGATACAGAATCATCAAGAATTAGATTCTTGCGTTTTTTATATCAGAATATAAACTCTCAGACGAAAGAAGAAACCCTGATATTAGATAAGAGTTAAATATAGATTCAGTATAATCCAGAAGTAAATAGAACACAATGCAGAAACCACATGCAACGGATACCACAGTTTAGAATAGCAAATGATAACCCGGCAGGAAGAAGAATTGTTCACGCCATTGAGAAGATGGAGATGGAACAGACCAAAATGCCTAATTTTGATGTGAATGATGATGAATATAAATTATTGAGGAATATGAAAAAGAAGGTTAAAAGGGACGATAAAAATGGAAAAGATGAAATATTCATTGGTAAATCGCAAATGAAAATAGTTGAAAAGAGAAAACTAGAAATAACATTTTGCAATCTATACAAATATTTGCGAATTATATCATATAAGGGTATAATAATAACAGTAATAATAATAATAATAATAATAATAATAATAATAATAATAATAATAATAATAATAATAATAATAATAATAAACAAAATAATTCGCCAGTGTTTTAAAAAATTCTGTTTATTCAGTATCTATAATCGAAGAGGTTAGAAACAATGAAATTGGCAATTTTATAGAAAACAATTCGTCTGCACAATTCTATTGAAAATAACTGTCTTAGTAAAACTGTAGGGTCAATATATATGTTATTTTTATGCCCATAATAATAAAATTAAAAAAAATATTTTCTTTGGCAATTTATTGAATATCAAAATATGTTTCTGCAATTATAATGATCAAATTTCTAATATATAAAAAAATTCAGTAACTATGTTAAATTATTTTCAAGAATACTAAATTTATTTTAATTGTATAAAATTATAATAAATTATTTATAGCTTGTATTCTGTGAAACCATACATTCCATTATTTCATTTCTAAGCAAAATATTTATAATTATAATTACAAGCATTTATAATTAATTTATAAAAAATTAACGGCAATATTTTTTAAATAAATATATATCTACCCCTCTAAAGCATTTGCACCGTTTCTGAACATAATCGGAAACACTCAACTGAAATTTTGTTGCCGATAATAAATTTCAATGAAAGTTCGTGTCGATTAAACTCGAGACCCAGTGCTATAAATTCTGCTGCAGTTTTGCTCAGTAAAATAAAATAGCAAGGATGTCTCAGGAATGCGAACCTTGGAGGCAAATTGTTGCAAATGTGGAGTAGGCCACTGAATCAAGGGGATCGCAAATTAAGAACTCGCTCAACGGGAAAGCTGCATCACTTAATGACTGCATTCGATTTTATTGCCGAAGTTTAGGGGGCAAGCAGGTGTTCGTTATATTGGCGTACCGCAATGCAACTATAGAAGTGGCCCTAATAGGGAGCTTAAGACTGCCGTCCTTGCGATAGTTTGCGCAAGTTTTATGCAACTCACTTCATCACGACCAGTGGTGAATACGACAGCAATGTGACTTCATCGACGTTTATCACCCGAAATGTTTGTGTTTTAAACACCTGTTTTCATATACGAGTGACAGTTGTAAGCTTTGTAAGTAGTTCATATAAAGGCGTATTCTTACAACAACCTTTAACAACCTTCTAGCATCTTTAGAGACTAACTTTATTATCTCAAGGGATAACATGCTATTAAAATTTAACTAAAGTGCTAAGTAATTTTTTTTTGTTTTCTTTTTTTCCAAAACATTGGAGTGAGGCGCTATATTTTTTAATTAATTATCAACTCAATATTTTCCATTTAATACAAATGATGGTTTTCAGGAAGTAAATAACTGCATAGCGATCGCCTCCGTGGTCTAGTGGTAGCGTTTGTGACCACTAATCTGGGGGATCTGGTTCAGCTCAAGCTGTATGGTTAAGAATCTTTTCCGAGTTTGTTATTTACCTTGTGTTTTAAGGCCCCAAACCCATTTTCGTTCAGACTACGAAGAGGGTTCTAAACTTTCTCGGTCTGACCAAGAAAACACAAGATTTAAGAGAAATTTTTTCAATATAGTCCCCTTGTAAAAGAACATATTTCGTCCAACTACTTTCCAACGTTTTAATACCCTCAGTAAAGCAGATTTGTCCAACTGTGAAAAATAAGTGTATGTCTCGGCTTCAACCTCGTCATTTGATGTGAATCTTCGTCCACCCAGCCATTTCTTAAGGTTTGGCAACCAAAAGTAATCGCTTGGAGCTAAGTCCGGCGAATATGGCGGATGTGGAAGCACTTGTAAACGAAGATCATGCAGTTTTGCAGCAACACTCCCAGATGTGTGCGAAGGCTCATTATCATGATGAAAGAGAACTTTCTTCTGGAGGTATTCTACGAACACCACTATGAGAATCCCAGGAAAGTAGCCATGCATTTTTCCTGCAGATGGAACCGTTTTTGCTTTCTTTGGTGCACTTTCGCCTGTTGCCACGCACTGTTGCCATGCGCAGGTTTGGATTGTTCTTTCGTCTCTGGCGTGTAATGATGAATCCATGTTTCATCTACTGTTATGAAACGTCAGGGAAACACACTGGAGTTGCGTTTGAACAAGTGTAAACACTGTTGCGAAATGTTCATTGGAATGCGATTTTGGTCCACTGTTATCAAACGCAAACCCCATCCAGCGGAAATCTTTTTCACATCAAAAACGTCATGCAAAATATAGTGGAATAGTGACTTCAATTATTTCAGATCCGAATACACCACCTATATTGGAAATTGTATTAAATGCACAAACTGTTAATGAATCTGTATTATAAATTCAATTATACTGTACTAGAAATTATGGTAAATTGCATATACCATATACAGTATTGGAAAATTTAATAACCTTATTATGATTGTTTTACTTTATAATAAATTACCAATTAAAATCAAGTAATTAAACGAGAAGAGTTTTAAATAACAGATTAAATCATGAATATGTAACAACTCTTTCTATAATCTATTTGGACTGTCCATATAGCAAACAATCTTTTTGTATTCTGATTTTGCCTTCTGTGCATTGTGTTTAAGAACGGTATTATTAATGCCGGAATATGGTGATGAAAAACATACAAAATAAGAATGTTTACAAAATCACAATAATGTTTACCGCCCCGGGTGGCCGAGGTCGTTAAGGCGCGGGCTCGTGAGCGGGAGGTCTGGGGTTCGAATCTCGCCAGGACCGTTTCCTTGACTTAGGTTTTTTCCAGGTTTTCCTCAGTGTTCATAAATGGCAAATTCTGGGGAGGTACCCTAAGCTTAGGCCTGGAACATTTCTTTCCTTTAAAAAATAATATGTATATATAATTTCATCTCATGTATCATCAGTGCTCACCGCTATGGTGCCTCAGTAGTAAAACCGGGCGACTACCAAAAAAAAAAAAAAAAAAAAAAAAAAAAGTTTTTGGGTGTACGATCTTCATACTGAATTTTAAAAATGTCAAGTGTTACGTTATATCTTAACAGAAGCGAAACAAAATCAGAAAATCTCAAATTAATTTAAAGGACTGCGATATTTCACTGCCATTCTTCAGACACAAAGGGGGGGGGGGTGAGAGAGAGTGAAGAAGAATGTCATTTAGCTATATTATCGATCACGTAATTATGAAAAATTTTCAATGTTAAAAAAGTTTTTTCTTTATGTGAAAATGTTTCAGTCAGATTTCAGGAGTTCCAGGCGTTTGCTCAAGAAGTACGCAATATTTCTTTTGACAGTACTTTGATAATTTTACCAACTACACATTGCCACGTAAAGCAGCAACGCAAGAAGTTTTATAGCGTCACTGTCGTGAATATTGAACAGCGAAGAAACTGTCTCATATCTCTGACAATGAAAGAGTTGAAGAACGTTGTAACGAACAGCTGAATGATTAATGCTTCACGCTCCGTAAACCTCTCTGACATAATGGATAAACTTTGCGAAATTAATAAACGCTAACAAGTTGGAAATCCAAGCATAAGAGGCCATTAAGAGAAATGTAACTTCTGACGAGAAAGTACAGAGGCGATTTGCTTGCGCGAATTCATTTGCACGCATTCTTTAAGAGTACAGCAGCTCTTTTGTAGCTTAAAACAAGAATTTTACAGGAAATTGCAGAGTTTGAAAGCTTTGAGCACTTTAAATTAAGAAATAGTTTTACATAACGTTTCTCCAGAAAAGAATGTAACTTTTTAAAGTTGCTTTTAATGAAAGTTTGTAAGACGGAAGCTACCTAATAATCTCTGAGGTGATGAGACCATCTCCATATTTAATTTTGCTGCGAGTTTTCTTAAGTACTAATTACAATAATAACTAAGAAAGTTTAGCATTCCATGGAATTTTTCGAATTGGAACATATTTAGGAATGTAATATCTACAGATAAAAATGCATTACAACTGAGATAGAAGCTCCTAATTTCTCAATTTACATTTTTTTTTTAAAATTTGGTCTACCTGTAAGTAATTATTTTTAAAATAGCAAGATAGTGTGAAATCGTCTTCAAAATGCAAACGCTTATGTATAGTTAGCACTGAAACTACAGAGGGTGCCAAAAATGTATACACACTTCAAGCAAAGAAAAAACTGTTAACATAACCAAACTGAATTCACACAAACAGAAAATGATGAGCGCTAATCATCTTAGACTTTTACAGTTACAACAGTTGCTCATCGGCGCCGATACACTTCCGAGTTCGTTGAACTATTGATTGAGCAACGTTTGCGAAAGTGTCCTCAGCAATTGCAGCACATGCCGTTTCAATTTCTTCCGAAGTGCTGCCATTGTAGCTGATTTTCTACGATATGCAACATCCTTAAGAGTTCCCCATAGGTAGAAGTCCAACGGAGTTAGATCCGGAGAACGCGGTGGAAACTCAATCGGACCTCTTTGTCCTATCCAGCACGAACATAATAGCTGACCACCACACATAATTAGTTCCAACATAATCGCTAACCACCACTAACCCGGTGACATATTTTAGCGTCAATATGAAATATTTTGAAATGTTTACATTTGGCAATTACAATTATTGGGATTTCAATGGCATGCACATGCATGATAACTGTTTAATTTATTTAAAAACTACTAATCAATGTTCTAGTTTGTATTCAATTATGCCACCCCTTTTGCAGCAGAGCAATACAGATGTGCACTCAGAATTGGATCCCGTGAAACACCTTTTCCTTGGCAAGGTAACCTTTCTGTATACAGCTATATAATACTCATTGCATTCTGTGTATTAATGCTGGTCTCTACGAATTAATACGTGAATTCATCCAAGTCGAAATTTGTTTCTTTTGCACATGAAGTGTTACAAAATAATAAATGTTTAAAATTCAAGTTCTTATAGTATCATTTTATTGAACGGTTGTGAAGTCAAGAGAAGAAGCACAGTAGTAAAAACACTAGTCGATTAAAACAAAAATTAAGAACGTGTATCATGTTTTTTGTACGACTGCACAGAATTTACATAAAATATATCAAGATGGAGAGATATAGGATTATAATTTCAGGGCTATGTAAACCGAGGATAATCAACAAAGCAGTTGGGAGATGTTGAATTCTGTATGCAAACAATGAGTACTGCAAACGTAACTAGAGAATAATATGAGCTAAAATGCGAATATGACGAGTTATGTTTGTTGCTTGTGTTAAGTGCAATGTTTACATCAAGAAGGATTTAGATAAATAATTAAATTTCTTCATTCGTACATTGGAAAGTGCTTTTAAAAAAGTCTGTATGTAAGGCGAACAGTAGTGCGTAGTGTACGCTATATTTACGCGAATCTAATGCACACATTTTTCTCCGTATATAGTCAAAATTGTGGTGCGGTTAGATTCCATGGCGTATAATATTCGAGTGCAAATACGTTTCGTAGTTCGCCGGTAACTTATCAAATTTATCGTTTATTACGTCATAATTGCAGCAATTCTCGGCTTATATTTATTTTTGGCCTGTTAATACCTAGAGCGTTTGGAGAGTGAGTAATCACGAAATAACCGCCACGTTTGGACGAGGTCGTTAAGACGTGGACTCTGAGCCGGAGGTGTGGGGTTCGATTCTCTCCAGGACTGTCCTCCCTCACAGTTTTTTTTTTCTTCCCTCATAAAGAGGTACCCTACAACTTAGGCCTGGAACGCTTCCTTCCCCTAAAATAAATCCTTTCCTATTATATCATTTCATTTCATGTATCACCAGTGTCCACCACGTGACGCTCAGTAGTTAGAACGGGAATTAAACACTATTGGGAATGGGAGTCACAAAATGGAGTGCAAATAGGAAAGAAAATTTTATGATGCTAATTTCAAGCATAAAGTAATTCTTGATGCTGAAAAATGGTAACAGAAAGGCTGGAAGAGAGCTCAATGTAGCTGAGATCAACGTTCGCGTGTGACGGTAACAGAAATTGACATTATTTGTAACTAAAGCTAGTAGGAAGAACTTCACTGGTCCTCGCAAAGGAAGACATCCTGACATTGAAGAAAAAGTTTTGGAATTCGTACATGAAAGGAGGAAGAACGGGCAACCTTTAACTAGTGACAACATAAGAAATAACTTTTTCTTCTTTGACCTACGCCATTTCTCCTGGCAAAAACACAAGTGATGGATTTTGTCCTACGTGCTCCAAGATGTAACAATAGTCCACGAATAAATTCTGTGTTCTGATTGTTTGATGAAGCGGACATGCTTATCTCTAATACTCCCTACAATAATATGCCAAAATCTTTCTTTATGATTTTAAATTTCAAATTTGGGGTACGCATTAGATTCACGCAAATACTACTTGATTTCTTTAGGCCCAAGAGTTTTAAATACTCGCCTTAAGCACTGGTCGAATTGCAACGTTACAATTATTTTCGAAGATATAATGCAATATATTCACAAGATGTTGCAATTTTAATGAAATTTAAAACAAAGATGGTACTTTAGCTTCTCAAATTATTTATTTGATATAATTCCGATCAAAATGTAGAACAATGAATAGAAGTGGAGGGTGTAACTGTTGCGCGTAATGATGCTATTTCCGATACTTTAATACGTTGTACTATAAATAACGTGTCTCTAATGCCCTTATCCGGACCACGTTTTCGAATTTTTTCGAATTTTTATTCCTATTTCACAAAATTAACGTATATATATAATATTAATGAAAAATAAAAATAAAGAAACACTATTAACAATGTAACACATTAACAGTAATAATAAAAGTAGATAAAGATAAAACACAGAGAAAGAGTCACACTTGAAATCGCTATATTTCGAACTACTGCGAGTTCTTCAATGGCAAGAAGCTAGACAAGTATATATATATATATATATATATATATATATATATTCATGTGGATATTTTTAAAATATCCAAATGTTGCCAAATGTGCAAAAATTGCAGGCTACTTCTAAAACTTGAAGATATATTTGATATAATCAACACTTTTAAATAAGATAAGGTTAGTATGTTATAATGTCATCGCTGCTTACATTGGTTCCTGCATTGTAGCTACTTTTAAAATTCTGGTATTCATTAACATCGTTCACCTTAGAATTTCAAGTACTTTGCACTCATTTAGCTACCAAAAATACCAAGTTGGATTGTTGAGGTTTGCCACCGAGATAGTGAATGCATACAGCATATCTGCAATATGAAATGTATAAGCCACATGTGCTGTAGAGAGCTATAAAAACGTGGCAGTGCGGGCGCACACATGTGAGGTATCGGTAAATCATTATTTGAAAGCTAGGTTCACGAGCTATAAACGCTCAGATCGATACGGGTCCCCACTTTAGCGATACCCATTTTACGCTTGACGAATCACGGCTTTATAACGTAACGGGCTCCTAAAAACGTAAGCTTATAATGTAGAGTAGCGAACTGCAGTAAAATACATCGTTCTTTCCTTTTCTAGAACTAAAACGTTCTGCAATAGATGTAAAATTCTTTTACTGCTCAAAGTATTGTTTGTAGCTCTTGTATTTAAAGTGTAAAAACACTGCCAAATCAGTGAAGTGTGATTCTATATTTTTATGTTTTATATAATTAAAATAATTATAGTAATATTTTATTATACACAGAGTTATTTTTGGACTGCGTCCACAGCTGAACGAAACCGCGCGTAGCCAAAGTCGCATCAGTCGTCGGCTACATCGTTTAACAAGTCTTACTTGCACAACATTGCCCAGTAATGGCATGCAACAACATTAACTATACAGAGCGACCCAATGAGATAGAGGTGTTTTGCCTGTAGCGGGGAGTGGCGCTCGTTGCCATCTGCAGATGTAGTAGAGTGGAGCTAACACAATCATACAACAATTTCCTTAACTATTTTAAATGCTATTACTTACCAACTTTATGAAAGGAATTGCTTAAACTTACCATCATCATTGTCAATACATTTTGGCACCCCTTTAAAAATAATACGTCACTCGCTCTATTGCATATTGAGTATTGGTAGCTATTTCCTGACGGGTATTTTGTTTCAGTTCTTCCAGGGTATGTGGAGTTGTATTATGTACGGTATTTTTAATTTATTCTAGAGATTAATAAATAAAATGAGATATTTAAAATATTTATTAATTACTTTATCACATAATTAAGTACTTAATCTTACTCTTCTTGGTTTCAAGCAACAACAAGATGGTTTTTCAAGGTATCAACTGTCATATCCAGTCGTTTGTCAGAGAGAACATTTTTCATCGTGGAAAAGGAACGTTCTACTTTCACTGAAGTGAAGCATATTTAAAATAAACTATTTCGGAAGGACCTTTACCAGTTACAATAAAACAGGACATATTAGAAATGTTGATCAAGACAAAGTAAGGTTTTGAATAGTCCTGGCGAATGACCATAAGATGCACAGTGGTTTCTGGTCGAGTTCATCCAAATAGAAAAAGTCCTATCCACCCCAAATGTACAGAAATATATTCATCTATCTAATTCTTAAACACACTTTCGATTTCTCATCGAATTATATACATTATGTATTTTTTAATCTACCCCAGAGATAATAATCGCAGGCTGTAAATCGGAGGACCGAGGGGACTCTAGTAATAAATTTGTCTTTTGGAAACATACTGTGAATTGCTGTCATGGAATTACTCGCAGTGTGAGCAGTGGCAGAGTCCTGCTGAAAAATGCATAAGCATGCTTTCTGTCGGTTAATTATCTGGAAAAGAAGAGTTTAATATGGTATTCACATAAGTAACAGCATAAACTGTATGCTGAAAAAAAAATTGGTCCTATGATTCTTTCATCACTAAGTGAACACCTGTAAATTGTACTGTTGTAATACATACTGTTATATATACTGTCGAATTAATAAACGAGCACACATCCTGGAATAGCTGCGCCACGACTGTGACAGTCAGCAAGGTCACCAAATAAGCAAGCAGGCTTGCTACTCTCTCCAAGACGCGGCAAAAGTGTGAGGTCTCCAAAAAAAGCCGCGCCTTGGGGGTAAGCATCACTGATCGCACTGTAGCTGAGAACAAGTGAATATGAATCACTGCGAAAACTATTTCCAAGTAATGAATATAATTGTAAGTATACGTGTCATTTCAGCTGTAATCATGGGAATATCTCACCCATTATCAGTTAGGTAAGTTCATATGAACTTTTTTTAGGTACTTATCATCAACCACAAACAGGAAGAATATCCAGACCGCTATGCAAACTGAGGAAAGGGTGATAGGATATGATGAAACAGTTTCCTTATTTTGCTGCCGGCGCCAGATAAGAGGAAGATGTGGCGGCAAGGAAACTCACAGGATATAGCAGTTCTAAGGATCGTTAGTTACAACTTATAATACGCTGCACACTTGAAGTTACAAATGGCCGTAACCTTTGATTCAAAAGCAGCTCTGCATAGAATGTAAAAGGAAAGGCGCCTCATTAGCCCATGGAACTTCAGGAACTAGGTCTTTGCGAAGGCTGGCCCCACGCTCCCATAGGGTTTGCCCACCCTACTATCCCAGGAAGGTGTGGGGGAAAGCAGAAAGTAAAATAAAAATAATAGTTAATATTTTGGCTGATTCACCTACATGGGTATGTAGGAAGTTTTGTAAAAATATTCCTTGTGGCAACCAAATAAACATTGTAAATTCCATAACTGTGCTGGAGCAGTTATGGAATTCTCGGCTTAACAATTAAAAATATTTTTTAAACTTTAATAGTAATTTTACTTTTCAGCACAATTTCCCTTGAGATCAATACATTAATTATTATAGCGATGCTCCAATGTCATTGTCTCGTATGTTAAGTGGTTTAAGTGCCAGTTGTATAAACGTTACTAACTGGGGATTACTTTTAACTATAATTTAAAAAGTAGCTAGTCATCATTTCTGTTGCATAAAATAATCTGAGGCCCTTATAACCTCCACTTTGCAATAACCTTCAAACCTATGGCAAAATCGCGGAATTATAGGGAAATTCGTGTTTAGGCGAGTTATGTTCAAGTGTTGAACCTGAGAAAAGCAATAATTATTCAGTTTTTCCGCCCCCAAGACGTATGTATTTGCTTTTCTTCAATATATATATATATATATATATATATATATATATATATATATATATAAAAGGAAAAATGAAGATTGCGAGCGGCAAATTTTAGCAAATGTGAGAAGGACATTATTATTGACCTAGTGCTAAAATGTCAGGGAATAATTGGGGAGAAAAAAATCAGATTCGAGCTCAAATAAGAATAAAGAACGTACATGGGTTTTTTTTATTCGTTTTATTTAAGGACGCTCTTTAACATCTCAGGTCATCATTCCATTCAATTCCGGGCGTGAAACGGCCGATAAATTTTGCTCAGAGGCCTGTTCTTTAAGACTTCTTAAGACATGGGACCCACAGCTTTACTTCCCTTCCAAAGGAAGTCATACTTGCTTTTTACGCCCGAAAAAAACCCATCGATCCTGGCCGGGTTTGAACCCGCGAGCTTGGGTTTAAAAGGCAAGTGTGGTTACCACTACACCACCAGGACCGACTACGTACATGGGTGAAATTGCCAAAGAGTGTAATTGTATTTAGAAGACTTCTGCATTATAACCCCCAGGCGATATAATGGGTATGTATTTGCAGTCTATAGCACGTAAAACTTTAGGAATATTGCGAATGTTTTTTACAGCTTAGCATCACTTTTCCTTACATCACCCTCTTTGGTTGGCATTTTTATGAACTGGTCTGATAGAACTGCAATTGCCCTAGTAACTTAACGGATGGTTCTACTGGCCGTTCCTTTTTCCACTTTGAGTATATCTCCAATAATTATTTAGATGCTCCCTGTCGCATAACCTTAAAGTTAATATCATTATGAACATCGAATTCAAAGCATGATTTCGCTTAATTTGTGATTGAATCGGGGACGTAACATTTGTTCCAGTTTTTCGACATTTTTTGCTAATCCAAGTCGTATTTTTAATTGTTCGTCATTCATTTCTAGGAACCAATTATTTCTCAAATGAAATACGGTGAAATTCATCATCGGTTGAGATGCCTGAAATAAAATATCTGTACAATATACCGCTGGTAAGATTAACCTAACATGACCAACAATTTGAACACAAGGTGGAAATGAAAAGTGTAACATTAATGAAACTTTATTCACACGAAATTAAAATAATCGCAACTAACCGTTTTATTTATACATTGTTATGCTTCTGTACCCAGAGAAATTTTTTCGTTTACAATTACTGATCTCTAATTAGTGTTTTAACTTGTAAAATTTCGTTAAAGATATCATACCAAAAAAGTAATACCTGGACTGCGATGGGGAATAATTTTATTTATTATAAACAATTATTTTGTTAGTATATTTAAGCACAATTCGATTTCCAATCAAAAATTCTGCTATAAAATAGTTAGATTTAAATTGGGGTTAATGAATAATATTAGATTAGTGTTTATATAACCAAAATTTCTAAGTTAAGTATAACTGGTGGTTAATTTTATTCCCTAAACTCAAGTTCACTCTTTGTACAACTGACCCTTAGTGCCTTTGCAAAATATTTATGTAATCCTCCTCGACAGCTAATTTGATTAAAATGCTGACCAGTGAGGAAGATTTGGTCTTTGAGAACAGATTAAGTAAGAGGGAGTGAAATCTGGTTAGTAGGGTGGACGCTCCAATTATTAACATCAAATATCCACCAGTCGGTTATACAAAATTATAGACATTTTGGAAGTAATCCAGCAGAGGTTGAAATGAGATACAATATGATACAGTTTCAATTGTAATGGAAACAAATATTATTTTGTACATAGATAAAAATGAATAATGTTAAGCATATCATTTTATGTAAAATAATGTTGTGTGCATTATATTTGTTTACGTTACGCTAAAACAGCATCTCTTCAATGTTTATCTTACAAAAGTATCCTAGTGTTAAACAGGTAAGAATTTCTACTAATCCCTCTAACTGTTTGGCAATTTATTTATTTTCCACTGCTGTTTGTTTTTATAAGAGATTCCGGTACTCGTATGTTAGCTTCAACACGTCGCTTATGCATATTCAAGCCATTCCGAATATAGTCCGTCGACTGTCATGTGTTCTCAAGGTTGCCATTGCTGGATGAAATTAAATACCGGCCAGACAGTATACAAACTGTTCAAATTTCCTGACTTACAGTTCAGAAGGAACTAGTCTTATTGGAACCAGCCTTCTGTAAACGAAATATTCTGTGCGGCAATGTATCGACTAAGATTACCGTAACTGTTATCATCTTGGTAGTTTGTACTCATACAGTTTCTTAACGTTTGTTCCATAGTTAAGGAGTGTTAAATCGATTTAATTTAACTTTCTCTCTTCAAAGCATGTAAATTGACTTAATTTCTGATAAATGCGTAACCAGAATTCTCTTACTAGCGTATTAAATAAATTAGAGTAATAGCTTTTTTGCACAGTTATAAAACTGATTATTTTAATATTTATCCTGAAAATAATTGCAACACTTGCGTGAACAACATTTTTTCTCAAACATTTTTAATTGAAAATGTGCGTTAATGTTTAAAGACTGTTAGTATCTGGACAATATGTAATATTATATGGGCATAGGTGGCAGAGGTCGTTAAATGGCACGGACTCGAGAGAGGGAGGTCTGAGGTTCTATTTCCGCCAGGTCTATCTCCTTGACTAATTTTTTTTTTTCGTCCTCCTAAATGTCAAATTCCGGTGAGGTATCCTAAACTTACTCCTGGGACACTTCCTGTTAAAAAAACACTCTTTTCCTAATTCATCATTTTATTTCATGTATCATCAATGTATCTACTGCCTGTGATGCCTCAGTAGTAGATGTATCTTTATGGTTATAAAATTCTATATACACATTACAGATAAGACAGAATGAGTAAGAAATAATCAAAATAAAACACTATTAACAACAATAAAGAAATACACACTAAAATGGAATGAACGATATTTACAGATATCTAAATGGAAACATATTACTCTTTGTTTATAATTACACCAGTTATTGCTTTCTAACTAGAAAACAAATTCCTTCTAGCTTCGAGCACTTTGGCTAGGAAAATGCCCATATTTAACCAATTAGGGTGGTTCACAAATCGATTTCTAATTGCTTTAAATTTTTCAGGAAACACAGTTTTTCTCAGGTATTCCCAGTGGGTAGATTTGGCCAGAATATGTACCCATTCCTCCTCCTCTCCTAGCAGAACTATCCGTTAGTTTCCAACTTCTCAGTTTAAACCAGATTATTCCTGATCTCGCCTTTCTCCCTAGAAAGAGCACATATACCTCTTTACTGCAGGTTAATTTATTTCATTCAGTAGGCTCAAAGTAACTTTCGTGTTACATCCCACTTCGATTTCCTGCCTGCTGATATCCTCTAGTCTTGTTTTAGCATTCTTCCATACAGTTTTAATATTTTCATTCATTTGAGTCCTCTTTCCACCTCTGATACCCAAAACGTTGGTGTTATATTTTGTATCCGTTATGTTCATCATTTAGCGGGAAGTGTGGACTGTCTCCCTCCATTAGTCTAAGCCAGTATTTCACCGTCCTTGGTTTACTGTTTTTCATAGCAACCCACCTCCTTCATAACCCCACAGTTTGATGTGCCTCAGTAGTAAAAATGAGCGTAAACACTATTAAATTTAATCGACGGAATACCCAAATCTTGAGAGACTAACATTGTGAAAAGTCCATTCTGTTGTGTGTGTGTGTGCGCGCGCTTGCAGTACAACAGACGAAAAAAGGCATTCCGATTACATCCTTTTTTTTTTTTTTTTTTTTTTTTTTGGTGAAAGTGGCAACAGAAATACTTTTTTGTTAAGAAGAAGTGTTAAACTTTGTCACGCATCATATTTTCACATAACGAGACTATCTCTTTCACGCTTGTGTGTTTCAACTTGAAGCAGAGTTGAGAAGGAGGAAGAAATGCCAACCAAGCCTGTAAATGTACTGCAAGAGTTCTGGAGCAATTCAATTTCCTTGCGAACTAGATGAAACCGTATATTTTATTTCGTTGAATATCTAACCTTATAACATAAATAAAACTTTTGATTAACAGTGATAACCTATAAATAAGGATTGTCAATAGAATATTAGTACAAAATATTAATAAATTAAGTAGTAATAAAATATTTGGCGATTATGTTCCTTGTTTCATTTTAAAACTCATGTTTTTATAATATGAATTTATAGTGGCGTTTTCGGTGCTTAGTTCATTACACTGACCAGACACACAAAATGGACTAGTGCCAAAAAAATAAAATTTAATGAATTTATTATACTTCTTGCAAATTTTTATAGTCTTAATTTGTTAAATTAGTGTTATTTTAAACAAAAAGCAATTAAAACATTATTTTCATCATCTATGTGAAATGTTTTTAGAAATGTAGCTGTTTATGTAATTATTATTTTAAATCCATGTGTTTTACACTCCAAATTTTAGATAATAGCTGAAATTTTTCAGCATGGTTCTAAAAGTGAATCCCTGTTTCTCTTATTTCTTAAATCCGTAAGATAACCGACTCCCATTGCCCTTTCTTTCATTCATTGGTCTAGACTGGTGTGGAATCATCGCGTATGATGACGTCATTCAACTAATGAGTACGTGCAAAAACGACCGAAGCTTTGTAAATGAAATATTCTCAGAGACACTAATGTGAAGTTTTAGAAGTATTGCCAATACAAACAATACTAAGTTTACTCTGAGGTTTTTGTTGGGGGAAGGTCACTGAGAATTAATTTTTACAAATCCTCTTAGTTTATGACAGAAGTTTATATGTTCAATAACTTTGCCTTGGGATATTGCAGAATTTCGACACTACAGTTCTAAACTTTCTCACTAAACATGGTCCACAGATGTTCAATACAAACTTTACTAGCATAGGGCAGTAGTAAACAAAATGTGCTTGCCTTTCTTTAACAAACCTTTAAAGTTTAAAAATTGTCTTTCGAGATATGCCTTCAGTAGCCTCAGAGCAAGGTTAAGCTTTCATTGAATGAACAAAAATAACCACAGGGGCATAGTTGTTAATGTGCCAAATCCCTGTTTCTCTTATTTCTTACATCCGTAATCTTTCATTCATTGGTCTAGACTGGTTCCACCATCGCGTATGATGACGTCATAACATTGCTCTGGGGCTACTGAAGGCTTATGTCGAATGACACAGTAGTTTCAAAGGGTGAACACTTTTTCGGTCATCATTTCTAAATTGTTAGGATCGTTGTTCTTTCTGCACACCTCAAACCCCTGACCAAGGCATTTATATAACTTATGTATTAGGGATTCTTACTGCGTGCTAGTCAGTTCAAAGTTTGGCAATTGAAGAATGGATTTTAAAAATGTTCTTTCTTCTCTTATATTGCATTTTTAAACTTTAAAGGGTTGTTATAGAAAGGCAAGCACTTTTTTTTTACCGCTAACCTATGCTAGTAAAGTTTGTAGTATTCAGTTTGAAGACAAGCACGCAGTGTTTGGAATGTTCAATTCATTTTTTCATTGTGCTGTGCCAGTAAAATTTTGTTATGTTCAATTTGAAGGTAAGCACGGGGTAATATTAATGATTAATTGTGTTTTGCCATTAAACTCTAGCATTGCTTATGTGTTACTGTAATGTTTAATGCACTCTTGTCGAGTATTGTATATTTCAATGTTATAATAAATGCATATTTGTTATAACTATTCTCCCATAAATGAAACTACCTTTCCGAGCACGATTCCTAAATCAGACTGACGCGTAAGTATCAACGGATGAAATAAAGTTAAATAATTAAAGAAAAAAAATATAGCGCATGCCGCAGTTTCAGCTCATTATGTATAGGATTTTATTTTTGTTTTGTTTACATATAGTGTTTATAAAACCACTATGAATAAAAGTGTTATGTATTAGTTTGAAACAAAAATAATGAAGTAGATATTACGAACACATGTCCTGTAGACCCCGCCGCGTATCGCAACGTAAAGGATTCAAACTAAGGCGGTTAGTTCCAAGTATTTTTGTATTATTTCTTTTTTTTCAATGCCAACCTGTCTATCCAAACTGTGAGATGTTTGGCAGGCGCGGCAACGTGCCGGGTGATGATAGATGCTAAATCGGCGGAATGAGCTCAGAAGAATTTGTGATCTAAGTTTACAAGGCATTCGCCTTAAGACCTGAGTGAAAACTCCTGAAAATATTAGGAAAGTGATCCAATCGGGAATCGGAACCGGGCCCGCCGCGTTAGAAACACGAATGCTACCACAAGCTGACGGCGATGGTTAATTCCCAAGTGTTTTCCTGGGATATTTTAAAAACTGCAATTTTATGGCACATATGCCTTTACTCTTTATGTTGTATAGGTACCAAGCTTGTTGCTGCAGAAAATGTCCGTAACCTTTGGCCCGCAGGTTTGTTGCACGTATTTCAAGGTAAGGAGAAATTCCACGGCCAAACTGCAAGGAACATGACTTATTGAAGATTAAACAAATGTAAAGTTAATTATAATCTTTATCGGCGAGTATCCTGCTTACTTCTTTGTGAGAAATGAATTATGACTATAACAGAGTAAGGCAAAAGCGGGCGACCTTGAGTTCACCTGTTAACGACGAAGATACTGGGGTTCACCTCTCTAATGATCCAAGGCAACATTCTACTGTTTCACGCCTTGAACCTCTACTGTTTTATACAGCCGCATTTACGAGTTGCAAAGGTAATTTTAAGGCAGGTACAATTCTGTAGTTGTGGTATAAACGGAAACATTATTTTTAAACATTTGTTAAATATACCGCCAATATTAAAAGATTGTGTCATAATTATTTTAAGGGAATAAGTGTTTTGAATACTTATTATAACATTTGTGCACCCATTTTAAAAACCCGTCTTTATTTAATATTGGAGAATATAATATTAGAGGCCCAAAACAAGTTTAGAAAGGGCAGGTCTTGCTCAGTTGTATATTTATATTTAACTAGATGATCTAAAAGCGCAGAGAATTTAATGTAGTAACTAAAAAGATGTTCATTATTTTGTAAAAGGTTTGCCATGATTATAGAAATACGCTATGGGATATAATGAAAGAGAAAGGTGCGCTCCAACGCTTGATCACAGTTAAAAGGCTTTTTATATAGAAAATAAATCGTGTATCTGGCACCACTAATCGAAACGCACGCGAGTTTATGCTACGCGAGTTATTGTAGCATAACATTCCCCCTTTTATATTGTCACATGTAATTTATTTCAGGTTTCAGCTTTCAAGAAACCCATTGGCACACACCTTTCTGAATAATATGACGCTTACATCTCATTGAGATGTATGATGTATATCTTACAACCAGACTCGGTAACTGCACGACCCAAATGTCTGTAACGGAACTCAATCTCGGGGTTCTTCGTTCTTTTGTGCATGTTTTCCACTTAGACACTAATAAGACGAAGGCAGAGACCACCGGCAGCATCTGGCCAGTACCAATTACCTTTTATAGCAAGACGTGTTTTCCGCGGTGGTATATTCCATAACCGCTTTACCCTCATATTTTTAATTTCACGCACAATAATAATTAAATTTCTGTTGCCGCAAATAGGAGAGTGAAAGAGAGAGTATCAGTTAGACATAGTTTTCCATACCGCGGGCTAGTTTTATAATTAAATGCAACGCTATGGATACACGCAATTTCGACAAAGCTCGTTGAATGTTTTATGTAACTGCTAACAGAAAAGTTCCTAAGAAGGTAATTACATTTAATGTTGTAATTTTTCAGGAAAACGTTCGGGGAAGCACATTTATAACAAGGTTATTTAGTGAATGTTGCGGGTCTTTTTTTCTATTGGCCTGTACTTGATAGAATCCGAATTAAAGAGCTTATTTTTCTGTACTTCGACGATTAACGTTGATCCTGCAAGTTTAATTTTAATTCCAATACCTTTCTTGTTTTTTATTCAAGTTGTGCAATGCACTGATTACAGAATCAATTCCATTAAAGAGATAGCTGTTGAAAAAACACAGAGTGGAAAAAAAATGAGCCTTCTGTAGCCGTGTTGTTATGAGACCATTTGTAAATATGGTTTGAATCTTAATGGACAATTTACTGGAATAATTTATTTACTCATTAAAGAACAAATACTTTTTATTTTTAAAATTATATTTATTGAAACCATTGCAAAGAAGCGAAACACATATCATTGAAAGGACTCCTCATCACTAAGTGCAGTGAAATTTCCTCGAAAACTCTCACTGTTGAAATGCTGCTTTCATCATCTCGTTAGATGTCTTATTAAAAATCCTTTATCTTTTTTTTTCATTGTCAAATTATTATCACAGAAATATATTAGACCTTTCAACTTCAGGTATTTGTTCCTTAGCATTGCTTCCGTCACAATCCGCACTCCCAGATCTTCCTCTTCTTACTAATAAAGTTTTTCTGAAGGACGTTTGTGATAACTAGAGACCAAATGTTCAAAACATAAAAATCCGCATAAAAAGGCAGGCGAAATGACACTGTGTATGAAAGTACGCAATGAAATAAGGGAATTACACACTTTACTGGTAGTTAATACAAAGTACTTCAACTTAGTAAATAATTGTTTTAAATTATTGTTATTGCAATTAAATTAAATTATTGCAATATTATATTGAAAAGGGCGTGACAGTGACGTTAATTTTATTTTAAACGGCTGCTACTTGCGGCATTGTCACGGCCCTGAGGGGCCTACTTGTACAGCCCTTCCCAAGGAAGTCATGTGATTCCTGCCACTCGGCTGGAGAGAGACTTCAGCCCTGTGAAAAAGGAAAGAGTCATCCACAGCCTGGCCTCGGGAGAGGTTGCGACTTGCGTTCTCAATGGAACCTTCCTTGTAATTTGTTGTTGCGCTTAACTACAAGATATTTCCTCATATTATGAATAGTCTGCCAAATAATTTTTATAACATTTACTAAACAACAAAATTTTCTCAATATTTTTGTAATAACATTATGCAGAAGCCTATCTCTTGTTGGGTTTAATATGGCATCACCCACCCAGACTTGGCTTGAGAGAAATGTTTTTATTTTTGCTCAAGTCGCAACCTAAACCCACCAGGACTAAAAGCTGCTCTGTGGCTAGGAGTAAAATATGCTGGAAAGGGCACCTGATACTCAGAATATCAAGTGATTGTTGAAGTCAGCAGGGGCGGCATTTCAAATGTAGGTAGAGTGTGCTGCTATTGATGAATGCCAGAGTGACAGCGAAAGGGGTCATTTTGAGAATTGGTTGGTGCTTAACATTTTATTACACGAGAGAACACGTTACAAAAATACATAAAAATAGTTATGTTTTTTTTTCTGAACTAAAACAGAATTTATGGCAGGTACCTATGTGAATTATTCAAAGCTGTTTATAGAAATTAAAATTTATTATGTGTTCTAAAATAAGGTTTTTGCTATTGCTGTAAAGTAATTTGTATTAAAATTCAGAACATTAACTCAACAAATAGAGAGCATAAGTAGCAAGTTTCGATTTCTGATTGACACTGTGTAAGGAAGGTGTGCAATAGGATTTATATAGAACGAACACCTTTCCTTATTTATTTATTTATTTATTTATTTCAAAACTAATAATGTTAGCCACAATTTACTATATCTTAAATATAGAGTATCTTTGGGAGATGATTAACTTCTATAGAAAATGTTGAAAGTGTCCTATTTCCTGCATAAAGCATAGCACAACATGGCGTTCATCGTGAAAAATCCTGTTGCCCATTACATGATTCACAGATGGTTCCATTTATGCGGCTGTACGAACTCTCAAACTCAAGCTGTTGGGTTGTCTTAAATCCACATACCTTCATGAGTGGCCCAGTATGTAAAGGCGCGGACTCGTGAGCGGGAGGTCTGGGGTTTGAGTCCCACCAGGACCGTCCTCCCTAGCTGAGATTTTTCCAGGTTTTCCTCAGTCATTATAAATGGCAAATGCCAGGGGTGTACCCTAAACTTAGACCTGAACGCTTCCTTTCTTAAAAAAAATAATAAAAAAACAAAAAAAAAAACTAGTTATCATTTCATCTCATGTATCATCATCGCCTGTGATGCTTCAGTGTTTAAACTGATATTAAAAATACACATTTCATTTATCTACCCAATTAAAGTCCAGGTTTGCTGTACAGAGAATAGTGGGACCTTCTTCTTTTTCTTCTTCTTTTTTTTCTTTTTCTTCTTCTTCTTCTTCTTCTTCTTATCAGGCTGGGACACTGGCGAGAACCACCGGATTTTCATGGAGTTTGTTGAGCAACTGGACGATGTAGAACTGGGTCATGGATATTTTCGACAAGATGACGCTACATGATATCTGCAAGAGCCTGTGGCCACCGAGACCTCCTTTGACAACATAGGACTTTTTCCTATGGGGTTACTTAAAAGACAGAGTTAATACCACACGCCCTCAGACATTGGACGATCTGAAACACAACATTACACAGGAGATTAATGGTATTGACAACACAGTTATTCAAAAATCCAAGTAACATGGAACGACGTGTTGTTATGCAGGAGTGAGGACATTTTCAACGTTTTCTAGAGAGGTTAATAATCTCTCAAAGATACTCCACATTTTAGATATAAGTTGTGATTTATTTTGTATTAATATAAATAAAGAAAGAAACGTGTTAGCTCTATATAAATCATTGTATAGTAGAGTTATTGTTATCATTATGCATTAGAATATGGAGAAGGGTAAGCTGAATAGTTGACCAACTGGCAGTTGCATAACAACTAAAGAGTTGCTGACATAGAACGGACTGAGCAGTTAATGTTTTATACAAAAAAACCCCTAGCTGGTTGCCCGAGTGCCGGACCAGTTATAAAACACTAACGCTGCTCTCTTCCGCACTTTCTCTATGTGCTTTGATCTCAGGATGCTATCTAAATTCCTCAGTAATTTGGTCTGCTTTGTGATTACATCCTCGGAGAAATGCGTCGTTATCCACGGCAGTTAAAAAGCTTCTCGTTTTAAGGATATGGAAACCGGCAGTAAAACAACAGCTTCCTTGTATCAGGACTTTATTATCCAACCTTTTGTCGTAACGTTTCATCACTCCCATTCCAATAATTATTGACTAGAACGCAAGCACAGCAGAGTTGCATTTGCATCATGATAATATGAGAAGAAACTCGGAATTCAACGACGAGTTCTTGAAACAAACTTAACATCATTTTATGAGCACTTACATCTCATGTGTTGTTGTAATATTAATGTTATTAGCTGGCTTTGATAAATCCATGGTAAAAGATATATCTTGCACGACAATGGTTTAGACCATAAGACCTGTTCCGTCTGCACGTAATAAACGATTTTTATTGAAAATGGTCTTTCCATTTCTTTCGAGGGCGTCCAATATCTCGTAGACTTTTGAGTTCATAATTATTTACTATTTTGGAGATACGATTGGGATCCATTCTATTTACATGATCATGTGATTCTAATATATGTTTTTCTATGATGCTTGTAATTTCAAGTTCTTTGTTTATGGTTTAACATATTATATCCAGCTAATGGTCTAGGTTTTCCTCAGTCCTCATAAATGGCAAATGCCGGGGAAGTACCCTAAACTTAGGCATGGAATATGTTATTTCATTTCATGTATCATCAGTGTTCATCGCCTGTGGTGCTTCTGTAGCAAAAAAGGGGCGTTAAACACCATTCATTCATTCAGCTAATGGTTTCATTAATCTCATTTCTCATATAAATGCAATTTATTGAACTTTGAATATATTTCTTATGGTAATTTATTGAAATTTGGAGATGTTTTTATAACATTTTAAAATCTGTTATTTTTTGCAGGGTTACCGGACTGCAATAAATATCTTCAACAGTTGTGCTTCGTATGTTTTATTAGCTAACTTCAACTATGTTTATTTGCATGTGAAACAAACTGCGGCGTCAGTATAAAGATGACAGATAATCTTGAAATGCTAATCACTTATGATAAAACGCATCGTAACAGGACTGGAGCGGCAGGGATCTATCAAGAAAGGTTTCCAAACAGAAGAGTGCTGCTATATCCTAGAACGTGTATGAATATCTCTTATTTGTCTAACTTATTGCGCGTAATTTCAATAATCTGATTACAACTACTGTTTACTTATTTTCATTTACCATAGGCCGGAGGAACCTGTTGAGGAACTTTCTTTCATTGTTATGACCGTAGCCCTGAAGTTCAGGCTATTTTGGTTAAAGTAGACAGACAGAGAAAAGACCAGTATAATAAAAATAGGTATGTATTAAAAGCGAAAACAGAGTAATATCACTCATTAATGAAAATAAGTATTTAAGATACTTAATTTCTTTATCACACAATTAAAATACTGAAACTTTAATTTTCTTCGTCATAAGCAACAAGAAGGTGGTTTTACAAGGTATCAACTGTCATATTCAGCCGCTTGTCAAAGAGAACAATTTTCATCTTGGAAAAAGAACCTTCTACTTTCACTGAAGTGGTTGGAGCATTTTTAAAATAAGCTATTTCGGAAGAACTCATACCAGTTACAACAGAACATTCATTTTTCAGCACATCATGGAAATAATCAAGACAAAATAAAGTAGTTTTGAAGCGTAGTTTTGTATAGGCGAATGAGCCAAAGATGCGCATTGGTTTCTGGTCGAGTCCATTTTCTGTTATGCGTTTATAGGGGAATTGGTTTAGTATCTCTCTTAATTCTACTGAACATATCGTAGGCACAGTCTATTGCACAGCTGTACCGCTCTCATCTTTCTCGCTTGCAATTGTTTATGAATGCAATTGAAAAGTTTTCCCCACCACAAATTTCCTAGGATTGTCTCGCGCTGAGTGATACTAGGTCATTCGCCAGGACTATTCAAAACCTCAGTACTTCCCTCATCCTCTCTATTTCCTGGTATTCGCATGTCCGAGGTAACCGTACGTTCCTTTTACTAATGCAGGTTCTGTTGTTTAAAGAGTTTAAGTGAATGGGTTGAGGAGAAAATTTTTGACTGTTTGAAAAGCAATAAATATATAATAAGATTCTCAATAAATATTTTTGTGAGGCGAACATACCATTTAATTTCTCACTTCGACATATTGAAATTCTTTATGTGCTTTTTAAAATGGGTAAATAATCGCCTAAACTCCATAATGGTCCAATGCAGAAAAAAAGCTTTAAGCCTGAAATTAGGCAATAGAAACCAATATAGGCATAAAAATGCAAAATAAATAATTGTCCTTCCAACCTCAAATGTACGGAAACATGTCCATTTCTGTCTGACTCGTAAATATAGCCATCCCAATAGAAAAGGGATTTTGCCTAACTTCCGGACTCTGTTTAACTCCAATTGCAGAAGCTAAGGGAAAATCATCAAATGGGTGAATTTCTTTTATTTCCGAGATTAATAGTGCTATAGCAAATTTATTTAAATAAATATCTTTAAAAGACTACAGTTAAGATATATTTTCAAGTCCTCTTCCATCTGCATAGAGTATAGCCCCATAAACGCGTTTGTTGGTAACAAAACATTAGTAATTGCAATATTGGATACTGTAGTAGGATTAGTCGAAAGAAATGAATATGAAAAGGTGATACAATTTCTTAGAAACTATTGTTTCAGGCATGGCCTTTTTATATTGCATTTATATTATTATATTATAAAGGAGGTTAATAAATATACCGGTTGGCGAAAAATGGTTGTATACTGATGGAGGACTATAATGCATGTTCAAGTAGTAGTAGCTTGTAGTTATTTTGAGGGAGTTGCTGGATGTAAACCGTGTGCTACTGCTGTTGCTCTTCGTTAGCTATGCCGTTTCTTGTAGTCTTGAAGAACAGGTTTTTATGTACAATACATAAATGAAACAAAAAATTTGAACGAGAAGTGGTAAGGCAAGTCGCAAAAGAATATGTTTAAGATAACGTACGAGAGACAGGATCTCTCAAAGGCAAGAAACGTGTTCAGAACTGCTATGGTATGAATTTGTTACGAAAATGCTGACAATGTGTTGACACTGAGGGGCATTCTTTTCAACATCTCTTATACACATATCAGTGGTTATTATTTAAATACGATATCGTTTTTATGCTTTCAGTAAAAATATAAATAATAAAATGAACATTCTAACTTAAGGCATGCGACTCAAAACTATTTTTTCGGTGCGACGGCTGCACTTGCGCTCTGGCGCCCTGTAGCTTAAATATCACCTGAATTAACTCATTTGCAAAATAAAAATATTCTCTCTAATTATACTTTTTAAAAAATATATTAATTAAAATCTTAATCATGAACATTATTTTACATTAGTAAAGAACATTTCAATAGACTTTTTTCACAGTTTCTAAGTGAAAGTTAGGAGTTAATTAACATTGATCGTACGGATATTTGGCTTCAGTTTTGGATGTGTCATGTTGCATGTAGAGATAATTTATAGAAACTCTTAATCAGACATCTGAACGTCCAAGTGGTTGACTTTCTTCAGACTAGTGATAAAAGTCAGATAAACTAAACTTTGCTGATCTAGCTTCAGCCCGGTGATATATATTTTTTATTTTATTTTCCTTTTAAAGATAATAGACTCTTAAGATGTGCTCGACAAGTTGAAATTTTTGTAACTTACTCAAAGTTTTTATCTTTACCTAGCTTTTATTCCGCCAGCACTCTCCCTCTTCTCTTTCTCTTCCACTTCACATCGTTCTTTCTGTAATTTCACTCAAAAACTATTTTGGCTGTCCAAATCTGAAACCTCAGGTCTGGATGGAGTGGAAGTCGGCCCTGAACTCACTGCTAACACATTATCTGATATCTTTCTCGGTCCCATTGCAGATGTAGCATTAATACAACGGGGGATGATTAATGAACTAGCACTGGATTACTAACATTCCAAATATATATTTATTTATATATGTATAAAATGTCATTTGATGACCAGTGTTTGTATACATTTCACAATATACAGAGCGTTCCTTATATTGCCGGATCGCGGGCTCCGTACTGTCAGTTACACTGGGCGTTTTAAAAATTCCGCTTTACTTACTCATGAATGATAGTATATGCATCACTATAATGACTACTAAACTTATAAATGGTGTTGAAAGTGCATTAAGACATTCCTGGCATCTTCGGATGACATTACATTCACCGCATAAGTTCTTCTTGCGTAATCTTAATAATTTCTGTTCTTATAATGCCTCACTATAGTGGATATGTGTGGGGATTGTTCCTCTTTAAATGAAACCGTGTCTCATCTGGAAAAATTATTAAATGTGGATCAACAGTATCGTAAATGATATTTTGTAAATTCCACTTACATAAATTTATTTGTTTTTCATCGTCACGAGATTGTAATTCATGAACTATAGTCACTCTGTAGGGTTTCAATTTTAAAAGTTTAGCAGCTCTATGAACAGAAACTTTTGAAACACCCACTTGAGGAGCAAAACGTCTTAGAGATATCTTTAGAGAGCGTTCAAATGATGTACCAATTTGGTCAATTGTTTTCCTCCGTTAGAACATTTCTTTTTCGCTTCATAGGTTTAGCGTTTAGCGATGCCGTAATTTTAAACTTATTAACCGGGCATCTAACAGTTTCACTGCCTGGAATTGAAGTACAAGGAAATTTCTCCTGAAACTGTCTACAAGATTCGGTTTTTATATACGTATCGTACATAAAAAAATCTTTGTTCAATCTTAAAATTTTCGGTAAGCATTTCAGTGAATAATAAGAATAATCTAATGTAATTCAAACACAACACAGATGTCTTGATAAACTTTCACTTTTTAGATACACAGTGAAAAACTGTAGTCTTTACAGCTTGACAGAAGGCAGAAACTGACACAGTATTACAAAGCTGATAAACGTAGTCTTAAGCAGGTCATTCTCCGCTAGTGCGCTCCTGGAATAATACAAAGGTCACTGCAATGCAAGGGAACTACGCACATATGCCATCTATGGCCCGGCTATAAATAGAATGCATAGTATGTTTTTAAAATATAGTTACCGCCCCCTCTACTGGAGGGTAAGTAGCATCATTAGGAATTATTTTTATTCTATCACTTTTTCAAAATCAAGCTCTCTACAGCTCTCTGTAATTTGTCCTAGATTTTAGGATTTTAACTTCTCATTAAAACATCATTACTGATTTGTTTCTAGTTCCCTCTGTGAATTTAATTTTGCAGCTCTTATGAAATGTGCTCCCAAATATGCTCAACTGTTTCTTTTGATGTAATCCTTCACGTTTCAAATGCTTGAAGAGAAAAATGTGAGAGCTCAAAAAGGCAGGTAAGAGCTAGAACGAATGGGAGCAGAAAAAAAAAAAAAAAAGATTGTTTGAGAGGCAGAAGGAAAACTGTATTATAGAGATGAACGGAAAGAAGTGAGAATCAAAAGATAACCCATGTTCATTTCACTGTCATATATCACGCAACTTGAACCCCACATATTCCGTGATCACGTTCCCTTGCACATCCTGCTCATTGTCTTTTTCTGAAATGTTTCCTTACACACCAGTAATTGTATCTGAAGAGTACGCACCTTTCATTAAAGAACATAGCTCTCCATTTTCTCCTCAATCATGAATTTGCTAGGAAATCGAAGACCGGGGACCATTATGGCTTTGGCTTAATTCTGACCTTTGACCCTTAGAACTTACAGAAAGGTCTCTCTTGGTCGCCAGTCGGTAGCGGGTTAAGTCATATCTGCTGATAGACATATTTAGAACAAAATTCTGGTCTTCCAACTGCGTCATCTAATATAAACATTACTTTTAAGATGCTCCGTTCCTGGGCACTGTTCCACAAAATTATGGCCTAATACGTTAAAGTGTATGGAATTGTAATTTGCAGTTACTAGTAAAATTCTGTTCCACAAAGGTTTCTGCTACACTTGTACTTTACAACTCCATACTTAACAAGTGTACACGTTTTCGTTGTTCTGTTGCACAGAAGTATTAGTCGGGCACTGGTAATGGTAATATGTATAAATTTCTCTACAAATGTAGGAACATTAGTAATTTCAAATATTAGCACAAATTATTATTGAATCAGTTGACACAAATGTGCTAAGTATTAGCGAAGGGGATGATAATGGTGAACAGAATATGTATAAAGAAAGAATAAATAAATATTTATGTTCAATGATAAAGTTAGGTTAGGTGCAATTAAAGTACGGCTTATGACTGATAAGGCGTTGTACCATTCACTTTTAAAATAATCTCTTTTGACACAATTTTTTTCTTATGAGAATGTGATTGTGAAGCAATATAAACAAATATATAAATATTACATGATCAAGTGGACCAATAAAATAAATGAACGAGAGCAATTGGGAAGGAAGCTGGTTCTTCTGCCATCTCTCGACGGCTGAAATTGATGCTCCTACATGTAGCATAATAAAGTATTTACATTATTATTATTATTATTATTATTATTATTATTATTATAACTGTGAAAAAATACAAGACCCAGCCAGTTAGTAGGAATGGCAGTAATCCGATCTGTACATCAAAAATCCGTAATGATTTGACATAGCCTAATTCAAGACATGGCGATGTATGGTAAACAGCTGTTCCTCTATTTTGAACTTATATGATGTCATTTGTAGCTTTTTTACTAATACTTTGCAAGTGTTGCACTGTTTTCGTGGAACAGAAAGTGACAAGACCATACTTTACAAGAACTTGTACTAATACACGTTTATGTATTATGCCATACTTTTGTGGAATAGGGCCCTGATGTGAACATGCAGCAGTTTACATCAAGACAACCTGGACAAATGTTTTGTATATAGTACAGGTATAAGGAAGTTTAGCAAACTGCTAACATTTTCTTTCCTTATCAGAGGACAGTAAAAACCGGAAGGGTTATTCGCGTTGATGCTCTACTGAAAATCTTTAATGTGCCAATTTTATCTGAGATAGATGACTAGACCAATTGATCATTTTGGTTGCAGCCCCACGTTTGTGATACCTGTTTAGTTTAGTCACAAGTCATAATCTTGGCGCGGAAAGTGTCAAAATGTCACCGTAACTGGGAGGCGGTTCCATATAAAAGTTAAAAGAAACGTGTCACATAAGCGTGTCGACGCAATACAAAGGGTGCACTCCCCCCCTGTCGTACAAACTGAGAACAGCCAGTCGAGTGTGGACACGATACAAATAACGCCAGTCGTGCATCCGACATCAGAGTAATAAAGCAATGACAGTCAATTTCATCAGAATCCACAACTCTGCATAGTCTTTTGACGTCATTCATAGTATAGTACGTTCCAATCAAAACGATACCTTTGTATTTATTTTATTTTCTCTAATTTCTTCATCTTTAAAGGTCAAGTCGTGAGCAGAAGTGAAGAAGACCCTGTTGCTGAGAATACCCAATGCTCTTCAATCTCTCTTACATTATTTCTGTTGGTTGGGGTCGATGGATTTTTCAGGACGTAAAAATCTCGAGTTCAAGTCCTCGGGAGGAATTCAAAGCTGTACATCCCCTATAGTAGATTTACGGCACGTTAAAGAACCCCATACCTGAAAAATGAGGTCCCTGCACAAAATTATCGGCCGTTTCGTGGCAAAGCAATAAATGGCGATGAAGGTAATGGGCTCACCACCTGTCACTCTGCCCTCTGTAGGAAAATAAGCGCAACCTAATTCCTCTTGGTGGTTCGAATCTCTCACACAGGAAGTGCTCATGTTCCAGAATGGAACAAAGGATACAGTGAGGAACAAATCATTGTGGACCTTTTTTTCTGGAACCGATATTACAGCTTAGCAGCAGCTGTTTATTTGTGTTATTTTGACATAATACTTACGAGGAATGAGGTGCATCAAAATTCGCTCAGGAAAGCAGCGTTGTCACGTCTCTGTAATCTGTTTCAGTAAATGCAAGTCCTAACAGATATTTGTTGTGGAGATGAGAGTAAAATTATTTATTCATTTATTCGTTATTTAATAATTAACTCAATTCAGATGTTAATACTATAAGAAATGTGAAATGTTCATAGTTTCTGCTCATCTTTTATATAAGAAAGTAGCGGCGGCAATCTGGAGATTCACCAAGTATCTTGTGGCAATGCTTAGACCTACCGCGACGGGTGGCCGAGGTCGTTAAGGCGCGGACTCGTGAGCAGGAGGTCTGGGGTTCGATTCCTACCAGGATCGTCCTCCTGACTGAGTTTTTTCCAGCTTTTCCTCAATCCTCATAAATGGCAAATGCCGGGGAGGTACCTAAACTTAGGCCTGGAACGCTTCCTTCCTTAAAAATGCCTTTTCCAATTTATCACTTCATGTATCATCAGTGTCACCGCCTGCAATGCCTCAATAGTAAAAACGGGCGTTAAACACCATTAAAAACTGCTTAGACCAATAACATTTTTAGTCCGGGACCCATATTGAAAGATATCAAACATCATGGGCCTCATAAGTCAAATTAGTAGACAAGTAAACACTACAACAATTAAGTTAAGTAATGGTTATTTAATAATTTTATTTACAATTCTGTGAGTTTCTTGCTTCATCGGGAGATTCTGCGAGCCAGCAGTTTAAACGAAAGCAACTAACACTAGCCACTCGGAGCTCGGTAGTTTGGGGGCGAAGTCATTAAAGTTTGTCCTGCACTTTACCAAGTTAGGTCAAGTGACCATCATTTTCAATATTTTTTGTTTATCAAGTGAGACAATCAGAAAGCCCCAGTCAAGTTTATATTAATTTGTTTACTTGCCTTTTATGCCACCCTGAACAAGAAATTCTTGTGATTAAAATGCACATGAAATGCACTGTAAAAATGTATTAAAAGTTCTGAAAAATTACCAAACGAAGTATAATTAGGCACAATTATTTATAAAATAAGAAAAAAAAAGTATTGTAATCCTTTACAGCACTTCGACGTAAGAACACGAAAGCATTCATCATTGGACCAGACAACATATAAATAAAATAAAGTAGCATTTACCTACTATCACTTACAGAATAACCGACCAAGTAAAGTCAGAAATGGGAGTAAATTTAACATCAATAGTTGTGAAATACTAAGTAGATACGCAATACCGAAAATACATAAGACAAACGTGTAATTTTTCTAGAAATAGTTACATTACTGAAGCGGTAAAACGAGCCCCTGCCTATATCGAATTCATTTGTAATGTTCCATTTTTCTTCAGGATACTCTGTTCCACAAAACCGTAAGTATAAAAATGCATCATTAGTTTATTCACTAACATGGTTTAGTACAACTGAAAAATGTACTAACCTAACCAGAAAAACTCATTGACTAAAGCAACTTTAACAACGGTAAACGGTATTTTAAAGGGGCAGCTGGGGAAAAAATGAATTCGTAATTAACTGATAAACACACGCGCGCGCACTAACCCTAACCTAACCTATGGTGAATCCTGGAAACTGGCAGATCTAGTGGTTTACTGCGCCGAACTACGGCCTAACGGCTTACGCTCGCCTCCTTTTCGTTAAGTATAAATTGATAGCGGATTGTGTGGTACGGGTAAGTTAGCGGGTAAATCGTTGTAATGTAAAGAAAGTCGTATTTTGTTTTGAAGTGTTGAAAATATTGGAAATGAGCAAAATATGTTATATATTTGTGTAAAAAGAACGTATTCATAACATCAAAAGTGCTGCAACTGTGTTTTATATTCAGGTTGATCTTATTGCAGATAAACTTAAAACATACGAATTCTATAAATGTCACATATCCGTTCGAAAATCATATCATTTGTGAATGTAAATGCACCACACATCATCTGCGAAATACGTACAGGAACAGTGTGCGTGCCCTCGTCGCTTGCCGAAAATCAGAAAGAAATGATAAACGACATAAGTGAGTATAACAACAACGTAAGTATATGATGGCCGCATCCTGAAGGTTAGCCATTAATTCTATTATGCCATTTGGTATATTACTTTTATTTAAGGCGTTTAAAACGTCCGAATATATATCCATTACATTTTTTATAAGGTCGATGAAAAACACACATACACACACAAAAGTTGCTAAAAATGTATACACACTTCCAGCAAAGAAAAAACTGTGTTAATATAACAAAACTGAATTCACACAAACAGAAAATGGTGAGTACCAATTCTTCGACTTTTCCAGTCGATACACTTCTGAGTACGTTGAACTACTGATTAAGTAACGTTTGCGAAAGTGTCCTCAGCGATTGCAGCACACGCCATTTCAATTTCTTTCCGCAGTACTGCCAGTGTCGCTCGTTTTGTACGGTATACGTTACCATGAGTCTCAAATTTATCTGGAATGTGTGCAATTGTTACTTGCGTTAGTGGTTCTGTTCTGTACACAGGACTCCATTGCCTTTGAACTTCAACAACATTCTCAGTTTTCCAATACCACTTCAAAATTGCTTTCCGCTGTGCAAACGACAATCTAAGCTCCATTTTGTTATAACAACACTACCATAACGTAATGTGAGTCACGTCTGTTTACGGAACATCGTACAATAATCTTGGCTTTTGTTCATTGTTGATTTACCTGTGACGTAGCAACGCTATCATAATGTATGTGAGTCACATTTGTTTACAGAACAGCATACTACATATTACTGTTGTTTTTCGGTTCAACTTTGAAATATATTAAATAGACATTTACTGAGTGTGTATACATTTTTGACACCCTCGGTATATATGTGTGTGTGCGTGCGCGCGCAGCTTTGTTGAATAATATGACCTCCTTAACTATTGAATGAACTTTATTAATCTGTTATATCGTTATTGAAGCATTTTTGTCTTCGCGATGCTGGTTATATTAAGGACTTCAAACAAAGTGGCGTTATGTATGTTAACCATCGAAAGGAGTTAGTAAAAACAAAATACGAACGCGTATGTGACGCAGAGCTTTCCTATATAAAGTTTAGTTAGCCAAATAAACAACGGATGCATATGAGCAAAGCGCACTGTATTACCGGTAAGGAGCAGGGAGCCTTGTTGGTTAACGCTGTGAAAGTGTTCTAATACAAAGCATATGAGCTGTGCAGATCACTATGGTTGTTTTATGAAGACACGATTACTTAGAAGTTATCCAGTGAATTCACTCATTTAAATTTATCGTGTGGTAGTATTTTCTATTCTGCAGTTTATCAGCTAGGTATCGTCCATCGCATTATTCTTGAACAACACTGTATATTACACTGTTTCAGATTTTAGCATCTAATCTACGCTAAGCTACGCTACGTTCTGATTTATTAATATTACAAACATAAAACACCAGCACAGAAAAACGACCAGAGATACTTCACTGAGTTATTAAAGCGTAACACCTGTGCCCTTGTGTGGGCATCAACTGAGAGTTACGAAACGTCTCCTCGCTACACTTACTCAGTAAGTGATATTTAAAAAATTACAGGAAACGTATCCACTTTCTCTTAGCTATTACTTTACTGTGGTAGACGTATTTCGTAACCAGACTGGAAAGGTTGAACCCTGGATGATTGGTAAGCCGAACTTTGCCTGGACTACTACTGCAGGACTTTCTATGGTGGAAGTGACTGTATCCTTGTTTGGAATTCGTTTGGTATTTTTATGCTCGTCCTTCTCCTTAAAACGCTTTTTATGTTTCCTCTGCTCTGAATTACTCCACTAAAACAATATTTGAAATTTTCGCGACTGTTCATCATATTGTAAAAACTGTGCCAATAAATAAAAATGTTTATAAACATTTGTCACTAAGATATAAGGAACAAATCACTTTAAACAATTATGTAAAAGTATGAAATTGTACAGTGAAAATTACGACTTAGGCTCCAAAATGCACAATTGAGTCATTAAAACGCTTTAAGTAGATGTAATGATGCATAGGATTAAATTGGATAGGATAGAGAAGAAACTTTTCCGTACTTCAGCCGAGCCCAAGGGTTGGTCATTTGAACCCTTACCGCTAAAGGAGGCACCTCTGTGAGTAAGGGATGAGGTGAGGGAGAAAACAGGTATTTAGGGGGATCAGTGAGGCATGCACATAGATGTGAACCCAAACGTTGTTTCCAGACAGAGCACCCCGCCCTCTTCTGGCCAAGAAATTCGAGCTGCTCTTCTTCCACACCAGAAGCCGAGTTAAAAACTTTCAAAAGCGCAAGCCATCTTTACACGCACATAGCAACAGCCCACCTCGCCTGTCACGTTCAACTCTGCAACAGTATCAGTGAACGAAATGAGGTGGAATGAGCGACGGAAAATACATACACAGAAAAAAAAATCCCACTTTCATTTATTCGAGGATATCGACATACCCTGCTGGTTGTGATTCCAATTTTGGCAAACTGATGGTCCGGAATAGCTTACCGTTCCCTCTGTCAACATTGGACTTAACCTCTGTGTACAGCTTTCATTGGAAACCAGGCCTATATGTTCAAAACTAATTACCGTAATTACCTGACTAATGCGCACCCCAAATTTTAAAATTAATCATAATTTTTTTGACATATTGTTGTGTGGCGTCTTAGAGATAAGCACGTCCGCTACACAAAACGATGAAAACACAGAATTTATAAGTGGATTATTGTTACGAGAGTAGGTCCATAAGTTTCCGGCCTCGCCGATAAGGATTATCACGATCACAAGATCCTTATACTGGTGTCATGCCTTAACTGTTACTTAAATACTTGCAGCTGTAACTTCCACCCCGCTGTGTTCAGTTCGGATATGGTTGCATAAAGAAGGCATGTGACATGTTCAGAATGGAGTATCCAGCTATTATAAAGTTTTTCGCAAAAGAAGGACCTACTCCTCCAAATGAAATTAAAAAGCAATTGGACGGTGTATATGGGGAAACATCCCCCTCATATTCGACCATAAAAGAATGAGCCAAACTTTTTCGAATTGTTCGAGAAAGCATTGAAGACAAAGAGTGTGCAAGTCGGCCCTTGGAGGTGCTCAGTTCTGAAAACATCGCTCTTGTGGAAGGAGAAATTATGGAAAATCAGCGGCTCAAAGTTACAGAAATGCAGCAAGGTTGGACCTTTCTAAAACAACAGTCCATCGAATTATTCATGAATATTTAAATACGAATAAAGTTAGTGCAAGATGGGTGCCTATACTTCTTTCCTCACTCCAAATGAAGCAACGAGTCATCTGTTGCCAGGAACTTTTGGAGCTGCCCTGCCGTGGCAACGAGAGAGAAGATCTGCAAACCATTGTTACAGGAGATGAAACTATTGTTCTCCACTATGATCCCTTGCCCAAGAGAGAATCAATGGAGCGACAGGCGTAAACCTGGCGAAGTACCGCCTCTAAAGGCCAAGGTCACTCTGTCAACCAAGAAGATCATGGCCACAATCTATTGGCACTGTGAAGGAATACTCTTCATTGACTTCAAGAAGAGGGACATCACAGTAAACGGGGATTACTATGCAGGCCTACTGCACAGACTACGTGCTTCCATCAAAGAAAAAAAGGCGAGGAAAGCTGAGTGATGGTGTGCGCCTTCTTTACGACAATGCGCCTGTGCACACAGCTCTTGTTGCAAAGGAAGTTGTGAAGAAATGTGGCTGCAAGGAGATCGATCACCCACCCTAGAGCCCAGATCTAGCTCCCGGTGACTATTTCCTCTTCTCAAAACTTGAAGGGCCTTGGAGGAAAGAAATTTAAGTGTGACGAAAAAGTGATGGATGCTGTTTATGTCCATTTTGCTCTTTGTTCAAAGCGAAGGCTCTATGATTCACGAACAGTTAACACGTATGTATCTAAAGTGACCAAAGACAGGACTCTAAACATCCACCCTCGTATAATATAAACGTGAAGTAGACAATCCCTGTATTAAAGAAGACTTTTCATACTCCATTCTCTTCCGTTTGCACGTTTTTCATTTTCATACTTTCGAAACGTTGGTTTAATTAAAACCCAAACAAGTCCGTGACAACCCAGCATTGCTACGGATTATTGTCCTCTTCGCTTTTCACGTGCTTTCTGGAACTAACTTTACTGCAGTTCCTTTTCACAAGTCCTTACTTAATTAAGATATTTATCCATCGTCGTGAAAGCCGGTAGCAGAAAATGCCATCGCAGTGATGTTCGTGGTGAAGTCACCACCCTCCAATTTTTGGGCTTTAGTCTTCTCGAATCGATATTTAAGGCGACGTAGTTTTATTGTTATAATTTCCAGAGACTCCTTTTTTTCTCACCTGCAGCATTTCAACTTGAATGCTCTGATGAACCCTTCATTCCCCTACAGAACGAGTGTCGCGGCGATGGTAGAAAATATCATTTTATTTTTTATTTGTTCTCGTCCATTTTCATCTGTTCATATCAGATTTAATACAAGGTGCGAATACAACAACAAAGAAAGTATGGCAACTGGAATAATTCAAAGAGTTTATTATTGTTATCGACCCGTTTACTACGGCCAGTTAACGTGTTTAATTAAGGGAGACTCTAAAAATCAACCATTTGGCTCACTTACTTACCAAAGAATCAATTACAGCTGAGCTATCATGTAGAAGGAACACGGGCTCGTTTTGCCCAGGGGAGATTGTAAACAATTTTTACCTCAAACTTCTCAAATAGCATACTTTCTTCTGGCAAACACGCCTCTGGAGGAAATTCCTATTTGGGCCCTGTTCCACAAAAGTATGATCTAATACATTATAAGCGTTTGGGCTTTTAGCTTGTATGTTGTTAGTACAATTCTGTTCCACAAAGGTTTCTGCTACGCATGTACTTCGCAATTCCACACAAATGTACAAGTGATTTTTCCTTGTTCTTTTCTACAGAAGTATTAGTATTAGTCGGGCACTGGTAATTTGTATACCTTTCTCTGTTAGTAAAGGAGTATTGGTAACTTCAAATACTAGCACAATATTTATTATCTTTTTAATGATTGTGGGAGTCAAATGACCGAAATGTACTAAGTATTGCCGAAGTTAATGATTAATGATGAGTAGGAATATGCATAAAGAAAGAATAAATAAATATTTGTGTACAATGATAAAGTTAGGTTAAATGCAAATACAGTACGGCTTATGACGCGTTTCCTGTTCCAAATGCATATTTCAGACCAGCATCTTAGTTAATGTATTTTTAAGGTTCTTGCTATATGCCACGAAAATAATTTCTTTTTATTCTTCATTCTCTTTTAAAATAATCTCTTTTGACACAAAATGTTTTGCTTATAATGAGAACGTGATTGTCAGGTAGTATAAATAAACAGATAAATAAATATAAATCAATAGTAAAATAAATGACCGAGAGCAGTCGGGAAGCTCGATTCTTCTGCCATCTTTCGACGGCTGAAATCAATGGTCTTACGCTTATATATCGATAAATGCACAATTATCGTTATATCAAAGAATGACAATAATCCACTCTGTATATTAAAAATCTCTAATGAGTGGATATAACCTAATTCAAGGTATGACGACGTATAGCAAATAGCTGTTCCTTCACCTTGCTCTTATATGACGTTACTTGTAACTTTTTACTGATATTTACAAATGTTGCACTTCTTTCGTGGAGCAGAAAATTATAAGACCCATACTTTACAAGAACTTGTACAAATACAGTTGTATGTATGTGTTAGATAATATTTTTGTGGAATAAAGTCCAGATGTAGTAGAGTTGGCAGGGTAGCAAAACGCACGTTGAATTTTAAACACTGATCTTCCTTGAAGGTTGTGGAATTCCTGAAAAACATTCAACGTATCTCTTTCCCAGAACGCAAGTGATGTTTACAAATTGGCTATGGTGTTAACAGACGGAAGCAAGCTCCGTGTTAACATTATCTTAATTTCAAGCGAGACACAGTGTAGTTTAACTCTGCATGCTATGCCACTTACGTGCTAGACGCAAACAAGAAACAGGCAATCTGCAGAGAAACAAGACTCTTTGGCTCTTGTGTATGTTTTCTTGCGGCATTCTTGCAGAGCAAAATAGAAGGTTAATTCTCATTAGCAGACGGGTAGAGAGATTGTTTTTAGTTATAGTGTTATTAATATTATAAGGTAACTTTATTATATTTTATTTTTCATAAAAGTTAAGAGTACTGCGTTATGGTTGAGTACATAAAATCGTAATAAAGGGCTAGAACAAATAGGCGGTACTCATATGCGATGTTCAAACGGTGTTTGTTGTAGATCACTGCGCAATTCGTAATCAGTGTAAACCAACACTTGCATTGGCTTCACGTTGGGTGTGAATTCTGGGTGCTTTGAGGTTAGAATTCCGGTTGAGTAAATGCAAATTAGTTTGTTAAATTGTCAATTAGTGTCCCAGAGAGTAAACTAATAACTATACACAACGTTTTGCATATAGATATGTTATATTTGTGTGTTAGTATTATAAAATCAATACACTTTAGAACAGAAAGTTCATGTATGATTCCTATATGAAGTAAACTCTCGAAGAAGTTGACGGTGATTTATTGTTGTAATCTTGTGAGTAGATTTAGGGAAACGGGACTTGTTTAAAATAAGAAACCAGAAGTAAACCGCCGTGTTATTATCGAGGAGAAACGTGACGAAATTGGAGAAAAGTTAGAAGTCCTAAGAAATCTCACGGAGTGATTGATAGGAAACGTGAATTTGGCAAATCTCTGTTTAGAACATGACCTAACTTTTAAAATTAAAGCAATATATGATAAATGTTGTTCAGGAATTGCAGCCACGTAATAATGTAAGTATTTCTACAACTGCGTTTTGAATACTTTTGGGACGATTGTTTGCCAACATTATTTTATTTTTATTTATTTATGTATTTTTCCCCACGGACGAAATACATTGGTTACATTTAAGTGCTATAGAGATAGGTCCTGCAGTGTAGAAAAACCCACTCTTGCACACTAGTGTATGATATATAGTGAAATGCTTACAAAATCACATGAAAATGTCTCAAATACGATTGTATACACTCCATTCTTCGAGGAATTATCGGACATTGAGTGTTAAACATAGTTTCTTTCCAACATGACTCTACTGCAGTGTATACAACGACCTGTCGTTAAGCTTTAATTGAGGATATTTTTAAAGCTAGAGAGATTAGAAATGGGTAATCCACAGATCTTACCGTTTTCTATTATTAAGGGAACTTGGGAAAAAAAAGCACATACTTTGGAAGAACGGAAAGTAATTCAAAAGGGAAATTGCAGAAATTTTACAAGAACTAGGACATCATTTCTAACATCTTTTACGACAAAGAAAGGTGGTTATTATAATTGTAATTTACACGAGAGGTCTATGCACTAGAATTGAGAGGTTATGTATTTCAGATTCAGCCGCTAGAAACCGTTGCATGGGCCGCGCTCTTGCGGATAAATGTCCATGTTTATAGTTTTTTATTGTTAACATAGATTGAAAGATTGCAAGATATCTACTAATTCTACAGGCTCTTACACTCAGTGTTTGTGTGCGTGCGTGTTTTTTATTTTATTTTATTTTATTTTAATGCGGCAGTATAGTAAGTTGCTGTGCATCACAAGGGAATATTGCTGCACATAAAATAATTTTGCAAGAGCTTTCAAAGACTTGAAAATAGAGTAAGAGATAGATGTAAGTGATAAAAAGCAAAAATATATGCTTCCTAATTGGGTTCATAATCCAGGAATTCCAGTGGTTTTTGGTGGCATGACAGGTTTTTCTCCCAGCCTACCCGTGAAGCTTCTGGCACTGTAGTAGTGTCGGTAAACAAAGGATTTGTTTCTCTTTACGGTTACGCACAAAAGATAATCGATTTTATGTCGCTTTGAGGGTTATTTACTCTGTCCTCTACAAGCAATGTCATAAAATCGATCATCAAACATGCGTAACAAAAGAGAAAGAGAGGGGAAGGAAGGGAAAGAGGATGTAGGTCATTTCTTTGTTAAGAGAAATGTAGCCCATAGATTTTCAGGTACGGTAAAATCTCTTAGACATTGTGTCCTATTGCACCTTCGGGAGGAAAGAGTAAACTGAGGGATGCAAAGGGCGGCAGATAAGAATGCAGGTGGGATCCTTAACATTCCCAAATTTATTTTCTACTTGATATACTACGAAGACGGCGGAGAACCCCCTTTAAAGCGCTCGAGCCCCTCAGAAGGATTGCTACCACACCTGAGCAGTTTTTCCAATAAGCAAATTCCACCGTTGCACACTGTTCACCAACAACCCGTGTAGCCTGGCCCGTCCTTGCAAATTTGAAACTATAAAAGGGGGGGGTATATTATAAAGGGATCCCTCCCCATTACCATAGAATGTTGTGGTGTTCAATCTTTTCACAGAGGTCTGCGCATCCTGTAGGTTTTTGCATTAGGACGGCACCTAGAAGCTATTCCGACCCGCCGTTCGGCTGCAGACGTTTGCGACGCCCAGACGCGCTAAGTTGTCTTAACTGCCAGATTCTTACTGGTGGAGAAGCCTCATCTAGCTAGACCTACTCGTGTTACAGAGGTGAGTCACCCCAGCATTAAGGTAGCCACCACCTTCCCCACGAACGACAGCGATTCAGGCGAACCTGCCCCCAGGGTACACGCCTTCGGCACTCCCCTGGGACACGCTGCCGTCGTGAGTACTCAGTTACCCGTGAGTTTCGGGACCACTGCCAAGCCGAGTCCAACCCAATCCGGACGACTCTCTTGCGGGAGGGGCTCGTTTCAAGTTCGGCCCGGCTCCTTCCAGTAACATCAGAAGTATCACGGGTACTTAGGGTCCGCAGAGCCCGCACCTGGAGCATCTGAAGAGCAACGGCCGAAGCCACCCCCCTTACGGGGGGATATAGAGAAATTCGGAAAGTATTGTATTTTATTGTAACTGTTTTAAAGTACATAAATGTTAAGTATAACTTTCTCATGGACCTTAACGGCCGAACATGTTAATACCATTATTTTAACAATCAAAATAAATAAACTATACAGAAAAAAAAACAGTACCCCTCAGACCCCTTCCCTTTACTCACTCCACTACCAACTCCCCTCACTTCTCTACAACCATTAACTTTCTTTGCCGGGTCTTCGCTAGAAACAATTCTCGATTTGTGTGTGTATCTCTCATGCACCCTCTCTTCCAGGCAGGCGTTTAAACTTCTGTTGGAATTCAGAAACTGCAGTAGTAAATACTCATCTCTTAAAATCTCCGTTTCCCTGCATTCTGCCAAGATATGCCTCTAGACATCGCTTCCTCCGCACAGTGGGCTAATTCTTTCCCAGAAAGGATTAATTGTTTTAATTTTTTTCTCTAGCCCATAAACTGAGCCATGCGAGGACATTCTTTTACCTTCCCTTCCATAGACTTCTAGAAATCAGTGGGTTAAAGTGTCTGGACAGACAGAGATACAGAACCGTTAGATGTGGGAGAGAATAGTTGGAGGAGTTGTGGCCCAGACGTTGTTGAAAAGTGCTCTCGAAACCCCCTCTCCCCAAATAACTGTCACATAACTAACATTTTATTAAAAATACTTATAACCAAGAAAATCATATCAAAATAAAGCGAAAATTTAAAATATTATAGTTGTACAAAAATCATGAATATGATTCTTATACCTTCCTTTCTTTTAATATTCCATTCAAGCGTTATTATTTTTGTATCATATCAGTTTAATTAAAATTTGAGATTTGTAAAAATAAGCATGACAATGCATTTGCTATGTTACATAATAAAAAGCGAAGGCACTGTCATTGCTCAAATTGACACAGGTAAGTCAGATGTATTCCTTGCACCCATTGTTGCTATTGTAAAGCTTACATACAGAGACTTGCAAGTTTGAAGTAATGGTGTCAAAGAACGCAGCCCAAAAAGTGCGTTCTAAGTTTGAATAACAATCATGGATTAAATTTAGGTGTAGCGTAGAAGAAATGCCAAAGAATCTTATGAGAATCCACGGAAAGCGTGTGGCAATGATACATTGCCATATCGGGGATGGCACGTTGGGTGTCCGTATTTCGGCAAAGGCGTGTGTAGCATGGGGGATGTCCTAACACGCAGTCTACTATATAGAGCTGATGCAACTTCTTCTGTAGGTGGACAAGGAAGAAGTTGGCTTCAGAAATAAGAGATATCCTCGGACAGTGTCACATTTGCATCCCGTTGAGTGTGGAGGCAATCATGAACATTCTCCCAAGTTATGAGTTCCAGAGACTTCGATCTCTTCCTCAAACTAAAGGAATTAAAAAGAAGAGTGTGTTTTCAGCTAAGAGAAGCAATCTTGCGAACAGTAGGATGCTTGTTCGCTGACAACCACCGATTCTCAGCACCTTCCAGAATGTAGCAGTATGCTTGTTCTAGAATGAATGATTCATTAGATATAAATGTACTGTCACTACTTTAGGAGAATTAAAGCGTTAAAATAAACTTATATGTCACCTAAACGGACGAACGCTCCTAACAAGTATAGATTCTTAGCAGCCTCCAGGCTTAGCGAAACCTGCCCTGTAACAGAAGTCGCAACTTTCAACTGTTACGTAAAAGACAAACATAACCTGTCGGTCGGGAAGCTTTATGAGGGTCTGGCCTATGCTGACGCATGTACGTCATCAATTTTACTGCCCATTTTCCTTAATGTGCAAAATACGAACGACCGCAAGGCAAGACTCTCCTGGTAGATGACGTAGGTATTCTATTCAACGACCTTGAGTAAAGTCTAACATGTGATAATTTGGTAGCGAATGACTATGCTTGAGAGGTTTTTGAGACTTCTAAAGTTGCATTATGGAGGTTTAGGAAATAATTGTTTTCTATAATGTGCACCAAAATATTATTTCTCTATATTTGCCTTCGAAGTCATTAGCAATGTTATTACTATTATTTCTAAAGTTTCAAAATACTCATTCAAGAGCTACAAGTGAGATAAGAGTTTGATACCATTTATTTTATTAAATAAATTCACATAATATTATTTTAAGAATAACTTGTAAATACATTTTAGAGGGTTTTGTACATTATTTTTAATACGGTACAATGTATATTCTTGGGAATTAAAATCATACAAAGCCTTTCACTTTATAAGAACGGAAATGTAGTTTATTGAACGTAAAGAAATTCATTTTCAGAATTCTACAGATCGCAACGCTTTTCAAAATGATGATAGCGAAAATTTACATATTTTTAGCATTAATACCACGCTCCATTGCACTAAACATTATTATATGGTTTGTATAACTTACAAAAATTGATATGTTTAAAAGTGCGTATTCACTTCAGAGTTACTGGCCAGTTTTTTCCCCTCCTAGATTCCAACTTACATAAAAGTTAAGACTAGCTAGTCTAATCTTGAACTTCCCATAGGAGATGTTGTTGATTTGATTCATTTATGGAGGCTCTTTAACAGCTCAGGTCAGAAGCGCCCCATTTAATTCAGGGCGTGAAATGGCATACAAATTTTGTTCAGAGGTCTCCTCTTTCAGGCTTGACAAAGTAAAGTATTCTGAATAGTCCTGGCGAATGAGCCAGATATGCGCATTGGTTTCTGGTCGAGTTCATTTTCTGTTTATGCGTTTACAGGGGAATCGGGTTAGTATCTCTCTTACTTCCATACTGAGCACATTGTACGGACGGTTTATTGCACATCTTTCTCGCTTGCAGTTTTTTATTAATGTAGATGAGAAGTTATCCCACGACATATTTCCTAGAATTGTCTCGCGCAGATCGATACCAGGTCAGTTGTCAGAATTACTCCAAACTACAGTACTTTCCTTATTCTCTCTATTTCTGGTATTCGTATACCTGAGGTAGGCGTGCGTTTCTTTCACTGATGTAGTTTTTCTATTTAAAGAGATTTAAGTGAATGATTTGAAGAGAAACATTTTGACTGCTTGAAAAGAAATAAACGTACAACAAGATTCTCAATAGATATTTTTGTAAGGTGAACATGCCATTTAATTTTTATAATTATTTCTCTCCAATATATTGAAATTCTTTACGTGCTTTTTAAAATGAGTAAATAGTCGCAGAAAAAAACCATAACAATCCAAAACAGGAGAGAAGAAAATTTAAACCTTAAAATGGGCAACAAGAGTCAAAATAGGCAAAAATAAATAAATGAAAATAAAACGCAAAATAAAAACTGGCCCCACTCACCCCGAATGTACAGAAACATGTTCATTTTTATCGGACTCTTAAATATATCCACCCGTAGAAAAGACACTCTCTAACTTGCTGACTCTGTTTAAGTTCTTCATTGTAACAATCCCCCAAGATGTGAATAAGAAATCACAACAAAAGACAGTTATCACATGCTGGCTTGTATTTGACTAACCTTCCTGTAAGAAGTTTATTTTACCTTTGCTGTTCACTGTTATGCAACTGTCACATAAGAGTATTTTTATGGGTAAAGCGCAAAAACTGAACAAGTGGAATTCGGCCGACCTCGATTACCTAACAGACCAACTTGTCATTCAAGGATATAGGGATCATGTGTGCTGTAATAGATATAGATTCTGGTAAGTTTAATATTCATTGACAGGCACGCCCCTTACTCACGGACAGTGCCATAAATTAGTGTAAAAACTTTGGCTAAGCCTGCACATTTGCAGTCGGTCCTGGTAGTGTAGTGGTAACCATGCTCTGCCTTCTAAACCCAAGGTCGCGAGTTCAAACCCGGCCAGGATCGATGGATTTTTTCGGGCGTAAAAATCCAAAGTATGGCTTCCTTCGGAAGGGAAGTAAAGCCTTGGGCCCCGTGTCGTACATTTACGGCATGATAAAGGACCTCAAGCCTGAAAGAAGAGGCCTCTGAGCAAAATTTGTCGGCCGTTTCACGCCCGGAATTGAATGGAACGTTGATGACCTGAGATGTTAAAGAGCGTCCTAAAATAAAACGAACAAAAATAAATCTGTACATTTGTTGGTAAATGCTCTTTGTGTAGACTGCGCCAATAATGGGGAACATGTTCGAGTTTTCTGCTTTCATTTTTCGAAAATAATCCTATGCCTCTTACAGGCAAAATCTTAAGAGATTTCCAGCTCATACCATTCTCAGTTTTAGCTGTTTTTAGAAGAAAAATACGTGTAGTATTGCTCGTTTGTTCAATATTGTTTCCATTTTATTACTTTAAATTTCATTCTTATATGCAAGCAATACATTTCTAACTATTCACATTCTTGTGTAAGATCTTCATTTATTTCGGAATATTGTGATGAAAAAATTGATTGAAGCATACTTACTCCATTTCGCTACGCAATCGGAGTGTATATATACAGTGGAAGCGGTTAACCTAACAGAAGTTCCTTCGCAGACATTGATGTTGCTCAGTCGTGTTTATCACGCAAACTGTTTTAGTTACATTTTTGTGGTAAGTGCGTGTTAGACACTCTATACTGTATTTACGTATTCTGAAGAATGCCGAGAGTTAGATATGCGCAAGAACTAAGGATAATTATATACTATCATGTACAAAAATTATACAATAGGTACAATAGGAAGCGTTTTCATTGTTAAGAAGCCAAGACTTAAATACCGTATTTTAACAAGGGAACCTTGGTAAAATTAGACATCATTACATACATCTCCTCAAAGCCTTTAACATAATTAGCCCAGCAAGTTGGTGTATCTGTTGGTAGCGCGTATAAAGCCACTCAATTGCTGCATCTTCATCCATATAAAATTACTGCTGTACCATATATAAATTCCTTGGAGATGCTGAAACGTAATATCCGTGAAGCAGTTTACAGCATTCTGAAGGATGAATTGATCTTTTCAAAACGATGCAGGCATGTGTGGCAGCGAAGCATTTTGAGCATCTCTTGTGATGGTGAGTACAAAATAAAGTACTAAAGAGTGGCGAAAAGGAAAGTTAACAGAAATTTATATTATATTATATTAATCTGTACACTCTACTATACAAGTTAGGACTCTCAATTACGCGTTCTATATGTTCTCCATCATTGCGAAGATTATATTCCATGTCATCGGGTAGTTCGGAAATCATACCAGAGCACTTTTCTGGCGATTTCTTAGAACTTATTCCGTGTTTGTGCAAAGCTCTGTAGAGTTTATGGATGTGGTCTGAAACACTTCTCTTTTAACGGTCCCCATAGAAATGCATCAGGTATTGTAAGATCAAGAATTGAAGATGGATAAGGCAACTCAGAATCTCTTGACACGAGCCGTAGTGAAAACAGTTCTCTGTTCTCTTGACGCATGTGTGCGGTGACTCCGTCCTGCTGAAACACTTCCTTGTCAAAATCCAAATTGTTAAAATGACAAAATATCCTTACATCTGCATGAAACTGCTCTACGAATAGCTCCCTATGTACCATAGCGTTTATATGTATTGTATTACCACGATCATCCTCTATAAAATAGGGGCCAATAATGTCAATGGTTTCAAACGGATGCAAGGTGTCATTTTGCACATAGTCGACTTTTCCCAACCAAGAAAACGCATGTTTTGTTTGTTTACATGTCCGTTGAGGAGAACATGCCATTCTTCAGACTTCTCGATGTAATGTGGGTTTTCTTTGCTAGCATAAGTCCACAATACTGCAAGCGAGTTTATAAACCCTGAGGTCTCAACTCGTGAAATATCTGTATGTGACCTCCAGTCACTTTACTATACGCATGAAACAGTTCTTTCTATAGATAACTCCTTCCAGATACGCCTAGTGCTTTTCTTTGGAGACTGGAAGGATTTGTCCATCACATCGTTTGTTCTGATGCTCCAGTTCATCCTGCCTTAAGATTTGCCACTGAAGTAGTTATTCTGAATATTTCCACCCGCTGCAATATTGTTTTCTTTGGTGGTGCTTGTAAATGAAAACGTTTCTCAAAACCATTGCGCACAATGTCATAGATTCATATGTCCTGTACCATAACTTCCATATTCCAACTACTTGTTCCACAATATAAGAGCCTGTAAACAAGGAAGAAAATAAATAGATTAGTACATGCTTCAGAATTTCGGTTATCAATCTATGCACCAGCCTATATTTACTGCCAATAAATAATAAAAGTAACAGAAACATGGGAGGTGTGAGTTGACGTCAATTACGCAACACGATTTTCCTCCGAAGTGGCAAGACCGTTAAGCAGCAACTTTTCAAGTACTAAATCTATTTCCGATTGCCTAGTGGAATGAGCGCACTGCATAAATAAGGTATTGCATTTATGAGCTGATATATTTCTTCAGATATCATAGTAGCATAGTAACCACTCAGCTTATATAAAGATTTTAATTTTTATTTATTTCTTTTTGGTTTATTAGATATACGGATAGAAAAATTTAATATGAACTTATGGACTATTTAAGTTCCTTTTCAAGTTACACCAACAAATATACCATTCATTTGTTAAGCCTTGGGTTACATAGCTGATAATCCTGGCAGTCGAAGGGCGACTCGTGCCCTACCAGTCAGCAAATCATGATACTGTTCGAACAATAAAACACAGAATACACCTAAATGCGCCTAAAATTTTAAAGAATATGAAAATGTTCAGCGTTTGTTGTGAGTCAGTTGTTTTACAATGTAAACAAAATGGAATTCACACAATGCAACCCAGTTGACATGTTCAAGTATTAGATGATCTGTTGTATAATAAAAGTTTGCTCAGGCGCCACAATGCCTCGCCTATTTCTTCAGTAGGTATAACAAGAGACAGGGCTTCATAAAAGTTGTAGTGAACAACAACAACAAGTTTCAGTCAAACCATGGCAATTTAGCTGGATCGACAATAAGGACAAATTCGCGAGAAGAAAAAACGAGCTGTTCTTCCCATGCTCTGGTTTTCTTAGAATCTCAGCAACTGGGTTGGAGGAAAATGCAGTTTACCTTGAATTAATGAATAAAAGATAAGTGTAAGTGTATTCTACATATTAACACCTAACGTGGTGCAATTAAAAGTGTACCCTGGTTCTATATATGAAATTATATTTAAGTTATGAATATTTACATGTAATGTTTACAATGTTTCCTTTACCCTGTTGAATCTGTACTTATTTTTATATAATATAAGACACTGACATTTAAATATCTGCAATAAAAGCACCTCTAAGTTCAGCTTTTCCAATTTGATAATACTACTAGAAGGAATTTAGTCTTAGAGACAGAAATGTGTGGTAAGTTTAATGTAATGATAATATGAAAATGTTAATTTTCGACTTGACCTAAACACAAGGCTTCAAACAAAATTAAAGTAAAATACACAGTGTTTACCTGACAGAGGATAATATTTCGGCCTTGGTCAATTGCTGGCCCCAGTGAGAGCACCTCCGGAAGGAAGGGTTAAGGTGAGGGCGATACCGGAAGGTGAAGCACGGACGTAGGTAGGGACGTGTATCCCTAACAATGTTTCCAGATAGAACACCTCGACGCCTGCGAAGCCCCAGGGCCGCTTCCATACCAGACAACTTTTTAAAGGGCAAACCAATGTCATACCTCACCAGCCCACCTCGCTCTGGCACTTTCAACTCTTAACAGAACTAAGAAATGAAATGGAAGAGCGGAAAATAAAGTTCCACCGCCTAAGCGAAACTACGAAAAATTCTAAGGTCAAGATGGTCGAACCCAAGATCCCCGGCAGGCTTTTTCTAGATTTTCCTCAGTCCTCATAAATGTCAAATGCTGGGGAGGTACACTAAACTTAGGCCCAGAACGCTTCGTTCTTTTAAAAAAAAATCTTTTCCTAGTTTATCATTTCACCTTATGTATCATCAGTGTTCAGCGCCTGTGATGCCTCAGTAGTTATAACAGGCGTTAAACACAATTAAAAATCAATAAGGAAACAATTTTAATTATAACGGAAAAAAGGGGGCATGCGACTGTAAAAATTGGAAAAATTTGAATGGAAACCTTAAAATTAAATATATCATATCCTACAATGGGCAAAATTTACGTAGATTTATGCTGTTTATTTTTATAAAGAGAAACGCATACTTATGCTAAAGTTGCGGAAAACCATTATCTATTTCGATGGTGACTAACTAAAAGCATTGCACTTCGGTTGCAAAACGATTCCTTCTGTAAACTGGAAAAACGAATTTAGCATTCAGTAGCGTTGAAAAGAATACATACGAGCAGGGCAAGCTGTTGCAGAGGTGTTCATCGCCAGTTCTGGCGAAAGGCATTCATTTTTAACGCGGTCCGGCAGTTTATCAATATTTCACACCAGAGCAAAGGGTGCCATTGATTTCCAGTAATGCCAACAATAAAACAACGTAACCAAGTAAGGTCAGACGTGGAGGCTATTGCCGTGAAGCATTGCGTTTGCTTAGTAGCAGGTTCTCTTGAAGCTAGATAAAGAACTGTTTATTTAGGGTTCCGAAGGAGTCTGTAAATTTTACAACAGACCTATATGAACTTTGGCCTCCCGATTTAGAACCGCAATGAAAACATTTACCTTCTGTTAGGCTTGCCAACTTTTAATTCCCTGCTTCCTTGAATCTTTTTTCTTTTTCCGCTCCGCTCCATCCATACATCTTTTTTCCTCCTAATAAAGCTAGGTGTTGAGGCTAAGACTGAATATACAGGTAATTGGTTCGATCCTAGTTCTGGGAAGACGGAAAACGCGCGTTTTACCGAGAATATAATATTAATCTCAAACAGCCCATCCATGTAACTAATAGGGACTGTGCTATGGAGTTCATATATACTTTATTTAGAAAAATTATTATTATTTTTATTATTATTATTTATGGTATTTTCTTTCTGCTGGAATCTGTGACTTCAACGTGTATCTGTATTTTTATTTATTTTATGCAAAACTCATTAATGTGAACATATATTATAGGGATACCTGTATAATTCTGAAATATGGTAAGCAGTAAAATAAAAATATTATTTCGTACATTTTTTAAAATATGGGGCTTAAGCAATTTACATTGATTAACGATTAACAATCTAAATGAAAAACATAGACCTTCAAATTAAAATGCAAGTTTAAGATATATATATATATATATGACTTTTAAAATTAAATAAAGAAATGGTTTGTGAAATATTTAAGGCAAGTTTTGTATGTTCAGGCAAGATAAGAAGCACTCTTTGTTGCAGATGTAGGTTACACTGTCTTCAAAACTCGACAAAGCTCCGCTTTGCAGCCTCTGGGGCTATTACTGCTCTCAAGAGATCTTTTGTATACGATGCACGGCCCCCTTGAGAGTATTGGAGGACGGCATTCGAGTAAGGCTAGATAAAACATATGTTTCGTGAAGGGAATGCCTCTACGAAGAACAGAATTCTTGTAGAATCGTTTGCGTCACTGTTCACAAAGGGGAGATTGACAGGCGTATGTACATTTTTATGATAATATCGCAGTACACTTGTAACAGTAGCGCTCTCTATGGCAACTTAAACTATGCAATGTTAGAGACTCCAGGCGGAGACAAAGATACATACGATAAACGTAAGGTTCGTGTTATTTAGCACCTGGCAAGCGAATATTATTTATTTTACATTTTCCACTTTTGGCGATAGTACTGCAAGCTGTTTACATTCGCTTTTACTGGGTTCTCTCCATTAGAACTTAATGCTAGAGCTAAACCGTGTAGGGATACCAACAGAAGGCACAAACACAGAAATAACTTTGATAGGCAGCATGGTTTATGGGTGTAAACAAAATAAAGTCATTACCAATTACGGCTAAGGTTAAGAAAATTTCACTTGTCGCTAGCTTGACGCCAACCCACGCTTGTATGTTACCGATAGCGCTCGGTTTTAAACCGATAATTCTTTAGTTGCAAACGTTAAATAAATGGGTAACACATGGCAAACACACGGTGGACCCGGTCCTACTGGTTCATGGCCTAACCAATTACCTGTCATAAAAAACAGAAAGTTCCACACTAATGTCTTATGTGGCTAGTCAGTCGCAGTTTGCTTATACGAGAGCGGATATTAATTCTTTGTATAACTCAAATCTGCGTTAAGTGATCCGTATAGCTCATAACAGATGCGGGTGTTATTAATTACAGTATGTTAGCGAAGTAAAATTTACCCTATTATTAAAATTTATTAACCTAAACCAAAAATAATAATTCGTATTACAAGCAAGTTTCGATAGTTGGATCTTAGAATTAAGTTGTTGACAAAATTTATGACAAAATAAAAAGTATGAGCGTTTATTCATATAAAGTTGTTTGCTTTAAAATTATAAGTGTGTTGATGGAAGTATAATTCTTACACTGAATAACAGCCTAACAGGCTTGAAATATTACTTTTTTTTGTATTTTATGTATGTTACTTATCTATGACCTGCATATACACAGTAATGCTATACGGGTGCCAGATGTAGTCCGATACAAACAAAAGATGAATGTATTACAAATAAGGAAAATGAAACGCAGGATATCAGGAATAACAACAAGGGACAAAATCCCCAAGGAAGAGTTAGCCCAAATAATCAACAACAGACATCGCAGAAAGAGCCGCCAGATTGAAGTGGAAATGGGAGGTCACATAGCGAGGATGCAGGACGACAGATGGACGTATAAGAACACCATGTGGAATACGCGCTTAGCCAAACGACACAGAGGCAGGCCAAGATGGAGATGGTAAGACTTCTATGCGGCACAGGCACGTCGACAATGGTCCAAAATAGCAAGATGCAGGAATATATGGAAAACCTCGAACTTCGAAACAGTAAAATATAATGAACAAAAGTGTAACAAAGTGTAACATACAGGTAACACTAATGTACACAACCCTAATGCAAATTATTATTATTATTATTATTATTATTATTATTATTATTATTATTATTATTATTATTATCATCATCATCATCATCATCATCATCACTTTTTATATGAACACACACATATACATATTGAACCACCAATTTTCATATAGGTTGGCTCACGACAAATAGACCATCCGCTTAATAAATAAAAGTGGATATTTTACCTGTTTTATCCATTTAATAGCACTTATGAGCATCCGTGCCTGTACATCGCGAGCAAAGCAAATATAAGAACAAAGGGTTTCGGTTTGTTTCACGTTCGCAACTGATTCGTTGTAATTTTTCTCAAAAATCTGCTCTTTGTAGGAATATCGATACAAGGAAATTAGTCTGATAAATTCTTCTGCGGTTTCTTAACGAAACCGATTCGCAAGTAAACGTCCCAATTGCAATTATTTTTTGCAGAAAATATTGACGCAGACGTTGCAATGACACCAGCAATGGGTTGCGATAACAGCTTCCTTGCTTTTTCTTTCCCCTCTCCCCCAGTATTTGATTTTCTGGCTCGCCCTGGCCTGACCGGTTGAAAAGAAATTTAAATACTACTATTACTTTAAAACTGTAATACACACTACAGAATTATCTTTTCTTATAAATCTCCCAAAACTGACTTTATGAAAAACTGATATTTAATATAATATTATTTCAGATGTTCTTACAACATTTGGTAGTGCTGGTGTATATAAACCCTTAGTAGCTCATAGAGTATTAGTCAAAGTGTACACATCATGTAATATACAGTAAAATAACTATTTATAAGGTAAATCAATAAATACATGCAAATTGGATATTATAATTATGCACTCTCATAGACTTCTATAGGTACTAGAGACATCTATGAGGCAGATTTTTAACTTGAAGCAAAAAGTTATGCAACTGCAATTTGAAAAATCCAATGATAATAAGAAAAACTAAAGTCTGTAATTCGGAGTCCCCTTGACAGACAGTTTTCCGAGGCATTCTCCATATCAATGCACGACCACACACTGCTGCTGCCACAATTGTAAACAAAGTGGAGGCAGTGCATTTGTGACTTCGACAACAGAAACCCGCCCCTTTTTTTTTTTCTTTCTACAGGAAAGATGTAAATGGTGGCAAAAGTCACACCTTGGTTGATCTCTATATATGACGCAGTAAACCTTGAATACTAAATAATATCGACATGTTTATAGCAAGAATTTTAGTTTAATGTATTGATATGAGGTAAACGTGGACAATGAACAATGTATAAGAAAACCTAGCATTGGTATTAGTATATACACGTGTCGTCTAGCAAATAGCTTATGTGTCAACACTTTGGGAAAAGTACCGTAATGTATCCTTCAGTGTGGTGTGACCTTGGCCAGGCAACAACCTGCTGAACCGGAATGTAGTTTCCTAACTTAATGATACACTTTAAAACTGTTTGTCAGCACTGTCAAAGAAATGGCATTTCTTCTGTTGGTTCGGGGGCTCCCAACACACTAATATTGTCTTGGAGGCATCGCACTGCAGTTGAGGCAACTTTTAATAACAGCATTTCCCACACACTTTTACATTTTACCAGCAGGAAGATCCTGAACTTTGCTGCTGATGTCTTAAACTTTTGCCACTTGAGACTTCTTCAGCCAGTCGCATGAGAGAGTCACGTTTCGTCACTCTCTATGTAATGAGGCGAGTATTGCAGTGGTCTAGAGTTCTGGAGAGGTCAACGATCAGGTCAGCAGGTTTCAGATGCGATTTCATCATCGCTGTCACACGTGTGATATGTAGCCGGCATATTTGCCAATGTATAGGCCAGGCAACTGAATTGTGGGAAAAGGTTTGCATAAACACGTTCACTTAAAAACTGAGATACGTGTTTAAACACTCAGGCAAGTCATATCCTACATTCTGAGAGGAATTTTTTTAAAAATATATAAATTACTAACTGTGGATGCCAAGATTTAACTCAAAGTTGTTTATCACTGGTTGACAAAATTTGAAAATATAAACAAAAAATAATGCAAATTTTGAAAATATTTGCCTTTCTAGCATATCCTTACATAATAGTAATAACTTAGACATGGAAATTGCTACACACTAAAACCAAAATGAAGCGGTAGGCAACAGGTAGGAGGGTGCAGATGATCACAAGATACAAACAATACTCTACCCTTACATATGACTCATCAATTGTTATCCTATCTGTGCTTTGTAGTAGTTTGAGTGTACGTAACTTGATGTTAAGTACTTAAGAATTCCGATTCCTATAAAAGTAATATTACATTCAAAAACCTATGTAAAACACATAACAAATCAGTATTAATAGTAATTAATAATATATGTTGGCACAATATTACTCCTTAATATAAATTAGTAGGAGAAATAAAGTCTATGTTTTTCAAACTTTCTCTCTCTTTTATACATAGTTAAATGGGTATATGGGCATGTGGTTTAACACAAGTAAGTTGTTACGTAAAATCCTGGAGGCAAGCGAATCCTAGCCTACGCAATTTGCTGCCGAAAGATGTCTGCTATAGCCAGTGAAACTATTACGCTATATAGGTATAAGTGTTTTGGTTGATCAGCAATTTAACTTATTTGAAAACTTTCTCGGGGACAGGAGCGGCCCTTATAGAATGGACTAAGACCGTAGGAGAAAGAGGGATCTGCATTTACCTACCTAAGAAGAGTAAGGTGATGGTAATAACTAAAAGAAAGGAGAGAGGTTGCAGGCTGTGAACAGTTTTGAATATCTAGGGGTGTTAGATTTGGAATCGTGCCATTAGAATGGGCGCTACCTAAATGAAATGCTGTGTCTTGTGGTAAGATACACCATGAGAGATCAAATTGGACATACCTGTAAGAGAAAGCTTTGAGCAGGAAGATGCAGTAAAGACTATAGAAAGGAATAAAATAATATGGTTTGGACACTTGGTATGAATGACAGAGTACAAAATACCAAGAAAGATTTATGAAATAAGGTTAGAGAGTGGAAGATATGCCGGAATATCAAAATTAGAATGAAGACAGTATAAGGAAAGGATTGCGACCAGTAATGGAACGCCTTTGAGAGAATTAAGAGCAATGAGTTGAATAAAGACTAGCATAGGAAATAGCTGAACGCAACTAAAGACTAGGGCCTCAGTAAAAGGAGTAGTAAATTCACACGAGTAAACAAAGGAATGTGCTATCTAAGGATGAACATGGTATTTTATTCTTGTACATTAATGTGTTGCCAGACCTTTATTCAAAATTCGGCGCAGACTAGCTCCCCGCTGTATTAAAAACGCATTCAAAATGTTCTCGTACATTATTTTATATCATTATACATTTTATTATCTGCATTCGGAAATTTGAAGTTTGATATCTTTGGTAGATAAAACCCCTTCTGGCAGACGAAAGAAAGGAATAGATTATTGATTTAGAGGGGAGAAATTGGAGGCACGCCATTTGAAGTGGTATCAAAAAGTTCCCGAACTGGTTCTGTAGCACGCCAACAAATGGCAGTACAGGGTTGCGCGCACAGAGCAAGGGAATTGCAACTTTAAACTATCAGTGTGCCAAGCGACATCGCTGTATTTACATTTGGAGTAGTACATTCGGCATTTTTGTCATCACGTGCTTGTATTAGCCTGCGAATTCATCATGGGCAGCAATTTGGAACAAGGAGTTAACGTGAAGTTTGCATTAAACATGTTTCGGCAAGCTTACGGCGATGATGCAGTGATATCAGTTCTACTCTTTATAAAGGGTTTCAAACGTGTTTTCATTTTTGGTAATATTCTTTTTGCAATGATTTGGCTTTCTGTTTAATTTGCAAGAAATTATAAAAATGTTGAATAAAAGCTGGAAACATTTTATTCCATACTTTCAGCACTCTCAGAGTGGTAAGTAATCATTGCATCAGATGGACTTGTTAGAACCAGAAGAGGGTATTTCAGTCCTTCACATTAGCTAAAAGGCTGATTTCGGGAGGAAGGGATGCCATGAGGGAAACACGCGACGTCCAGGATGAAGAAAGGATCCCTGACAGTGTTTCCAAATAGAACACCCGGACTGCTGAGCCCCCTCCCCCTCCGAAGGGCAGCTTTCATTGCAGACGCCGCGGTAGAAACCTACCATCATACTGAAAAACTCCATTTCGCCCTGGAACTTTCATATTTTATGGAACTAAATTATATAAAATGGGAGAGCAGAAAATTCCATTGCAACATTCACCTAAGCGGCCAGAAAAGGAAAAGAAAAAAGAAAAAGAAAAAGAAAGAAAAAGAGAAAAAAACACTAAGGTCTGGCCGGCCCCAAATGGAGTCCCAAGCGTTACCGTCTGAGTCACCCCGCTCCGTGTGTGCAACCTTCAATTACGTACTCATTACAAAACATAGTACGCTTGTAGTATGCTTTGCTAAGAAACCATCCTCTATTTGCACAATCAAATCTTGACTGTTATCTGAACTTCCTCATTAGATGTGTAGTGATGTCCACGATAACACTCATTGTGTTTTGGAAAAATATGAAAATCAAAGCACGAGGTCTCTCATATGCTGCTAAAGTGATTTAATCATTGTCTGTTTTTCCTATGCTTCAGGAAATTAACGAGGATAAGCACCATCTTTGTCCCAAAAACTTTAACCAAAGGTTTTTCGCTAAAGCCTGTGTTTCGAATATCCTCTTCCGGAAGGAGTCATTGCATATTTCAAGGATTGATATTTCCTCTCATGGTGCAGTGTTCTGAAGAAAACCTTCACATTCATTCAGGAAATGTGTTCATCATTCATAATGTATCTAATCTCTAGGTATCGTTCTAATTAAATGACTAATTAGTAAAATTTACTAAAGAACATTTTATAGCACGAAGCTTATACTCCCTATAAATGCTGCCTAAGTGGAACAATCAAGATAACACTAGAATTCTACAGCATGCACTGCCTCTATTCACGGATTTCAAGACGTAAGTTACTTCATTCAAAAGTGGTAGGAAAGGCCACCATGCCCACAGTTTTGAAAGTGAAACGATAATTACATTGCTACCCACACCGATACAGACCGGTCCCATTCGTTTCCTTTTGATTAGTCCAAGTGAAACCAAGAGTCGGGCGTGCATTTAGATCCCTTCCTGTGATAGCAACAGCCACGCCTAAGTGCCTGAGTTAGAATTGAACTGCTAGTATCTTCTGTGGCTAGAATATTGTGTTTGTTTCATTGGTCATCTGTATTGTGCCTCCCGTTTGTGTTACTCGAGCTGTCTTCTTGATGTGCTGAAATTCACAAACGCGTACATGTTAAAAGCAGTTGAAGTCTGTACATTTCAGATGATACAAGTTGGCCAGGTCGCCACATATGTTCGACTATAGAAATGTCCTTCAAGGTCATTGTGCTTTTTTTATTATTATTTAAGCTCGGGAAGGAAGTGTAACTGTAACAAATTCTTGTTTGGCCTGTTGGATATATAATAAAATGTTTCTCGAGCAAATACGCCATTTTCTCTATGTAGGCATGTACGTGAGAACCAATTCTTGAGATATACGGGCTGAACGCTTCTTCACGCAACCGGTTTCGCGGCGTGCGACCGGCCGACGAGGCTGGCTGCTATGTCGGCGGTGCGGGTGACAAGTCCGCAGTAAATAAAGTACGGTTTGTCGCGTAAGTTATTTCTAACATATAATATAAACATGAAAAAGAAAAGTAATACTCAGCAAGGAGATGCTGTAACTGTCTCCCTTCGTTGTTCAAGTATTTCTGACACCTGCTTAGGAAATTGTTCATTACATTCTACAGTTCCCTCTGAGAAATGGTAGCAATTTGTTGATGAATGTTAGTTTTAAGTGCGTGGATTTGTTTTGTACACTTTCTCATTTAATGCCCCCCAGAAATAAAGAACACACCCCGTTTCACGAAATGTATTTACTAATTCGATAAATCGAACTCCGATTAGGAATGTGAAATCAGGAAATTCCTCTTGAAATAATATCCTTGCAGCACGCGCTGATTCTGTACGCACATATGAATCATACATCAATACGCTTTTGGGAATAGAATACTTGTATTGCCCCAATTCACTTGATAAACTTTCACTGAATACACTGTATTGGGTAGCCTAACAAACACGTGCTATTTGCGCAAGCTTTTAACTCACACTGAAGCCTCGTGCAGCGGAGGGGAAACATACTCCTCACCTCCGCTGACATAGTGCCTCCGTACGGTCTGACGGTTGCGTCAAGCATTGCTCACTCAATACAAGTCCATTACTGCCCATTTTGGTGCATAATTTTAAAAGTCATAACAATTAGCTGTTGAGACACACAGTTCACATGCTGTTGATTCTCTTTAAAATGTTTGGGTCGCAGGAAGGATTCAGATTCGAAGTTCTTAATCCACTTTCCATCAATAGAAACAATTTATTTCATAATGGGAATTTTCATTAGTGTAAAATATTTACTTCTGCAGTGTTAAGCTGTTCATAAGTTTACAAATTTTTAAGGCTGTGCCATTTTTGCTCGTATTTTGTTTCTGTCCGTGATCGATGTATGAAATTGTGTTCCTTTTTCTTTATCCCTCCCTATATGCATAGACTGATTCTCAGTTTGCTTGCCTATTGGTTGCAACGCATCGCACAGTAACAGAATTAAGGATTGCCGGCTGTACAACGTAGTCAGTTCACCTCCTGCTCTGTTAAGACGCAACAAGGTGACTCCGGGATTGGTACTTTTCGGTATTATAATTAGAATTATTGTTGGGACTTCTTTACTGTGTACCCTGTTACTCAGATGTAATATAAAGGTTTTAATTGTAAGCTTCTTATGTAACTATCAATTAGGTTCCAGGTACATTTTATAACATTATGTCAAGAAATATACAATGCTAGGGCAAATTGTAAATTCGTGACATTTTTGGCAAACTTTTAAACTATGATCTCTTTTAAAATGTAAGGTTTTAATTTTGGTATTTGCAATTTACTTGCCCAAGAGTTAAGATATTCTGCAAGTTGAATGGGCCAAATACTTCAGTATTCACTATATGATCTTTTTTATTTTAAAGTTTGCGTTTAAATGCTTTAAAAAAGTTGTAAATATTAATTTCTGTTGTATTTTTATTGTACATTAAATTAATATACTGCTTCTCCACTTTATTATTTTTTAATTTATTAAATGTTTTTTTATTGTTTCCCAAATGTTATGTACATATTTTTGTTGTTTAGCAAATTGCAGTTAAAAGCTTTTGTTGAGTCCTATGAATTGTTACTATTCATCTCATCTTTACATGACCAAATCCTGGGGTTTTCCTCCAGCACTCTTGCTAAAATGAGAATTTGCCGAGATCAACAGGTGGATGTCGCTCTTTGCAAGACCCCTCTCAACAATCACAGATGCGGTAATTTCGGAGAGTTTAGGCATGTACAGATGGTGGTCAAGAACCTTCCGGTAGAAACGTCGCACGATATTCGCCGTTGTGTACGCTGTTGCAGTCTTTGTACTGTGTACAAACTGGCAGTGTATATAATGAAATTCGGATCGTATCTATTATATTTTTTTATAATTTCTCTGCAACGTTCAGGCAAATTTGTCTCCCAATTACTGTTTTATTCTGCATCTGATTGTGTATTTCTCTAGAAATACTTTAAATTCTGAAATTTCAAAAGCTTTAAATGGAGTATTAGCGCTCGCCATTTTATAGATGATTAGATTTTGAATTTAGCATGGGATTCGTATCTAAAACCATATTAATGTGTTTAGCTTTAGCACGTTCGACGTTTTGAATTTTTTTTCTATGTTTTGTCTTTTCGTGTACTTTAATTCTATCATACACAGAGTATATGTAATTTTATCATCTCTGCTGATGAAATATTCAACACCGAATTAACGTATTAATAAATACAGTCTTAGTTTTTTAGCATTATCTTCGACACTGCAGCCACAGAAACGACTTTGAAATAACACTGTAATCACTCTCCATCTGACGAACATTGACAGGTATCAACAATACTCACTGATTGTATCTCTGTCATTGACTCTATGGTAATGTTTGTGTGTCACCGGTGAAGCGCAACTCTTGTATTCCAAATTGTATATTCTTCGCCAAACGTGCATTGTAACATTGTGAATAACATTATTATTATTTTTTTTTTTTTTTTTTTTTGGTGTCTGTGAAAGTTAATGTGAATGCAACTTTTAGATTATTAAGAGATATTCACGACATATCTACAACAGTAATTAAATAAACCTCTCGAAATTGAAAGGAATCACATCAAAGGTAACATTTTTGGAGGAGATCGAGCTGTATATCAAAGGGGGTTTACGAGGTTTATTGATTTAATAAGTTTACTGTGACCTTACATTATATTGGCCTTCCAACAAAAGGGGTTAGCCTGTCTACAAACGAACGCACTCTGAAAGGCTATTATAACACATACAGTTGGTGTGGAAGGCTTGAGGCAATGCGCTCACGTGCAGCGTCCACGAGGAAAGAACCTCAGCTCCGCCCACTAGCGTGTCAAAGCAGCACATCCTCTGCTTTGTGCTGTAATTTTGTTCGCCCGTATCTAATTATCTGCAGTAGTGCTTAACTAACTTTTACCTGAACTGTCACCAGCTCCTGCTTTCACTGGTTAGAGCCTCGGTTGTGTTTCCTAGAGAACTCTACTCGGTAATGGATGCATGTTTTTTTTAACGTTCCTATCCAGACATTTTCCATAGCAAACCTGGAAATTGGCGACATTTCTAGTTTCGAGGCTTCAGCACAAGCCAACATAGCTTTTTCAGAATCTCTTAAGATCGTATCATCGTACCATTTCCGCCAATCTGCTCCATCACCAGTTAACCTCGCTGTTTAATGATAGTATACTACAAGAAGTTGTAACAATAATAATCCCATATACACTTTACTTAGACAAACAAAGAGGTCGTTATCTGTTTCCTAGAGTTTAGAAATTTAATTCATCGCGAGGACTGTTAAAAAACTGAGACATGAGACCTGATCATGGCAATGCGATATCTCGTGTGATGGACTCGTAGCTGAGTATGACACGCTGTGTGCTTCTTCAGCTATGATCTACTCCATGTGGTTTACTTAATCGGCACATTGAAATAAAAACTACCTGATCATTGATTTCATTACTCAAATGCAATGGTAAAAGGATCTGAGACAATTATCAAGGACCTCAGAAAGAACGGTCTAAGCCATGTGTTAGATAACTGAGAGAGTACTTTAAAAAAAGAATATGTGGAGATTAAACTAGAAAAATAAATACTGGGTGTGTCAGTACCATCATCAGATATTACGTATGAACGATCACCCTTTTCAATTATTGATTTTAAAATATAATTTTAAAAAAATTGAATAAAAATTCAATCTCACTCTTTCTTTAACAGCCCACGTATAAAAGACATCAGGGGACTAGACTTTTCTGGAAAAAATAATCAAATTTAGTGTATAATGTTTCGCTATATTTGCACAAAGCAATGGTCGTTCATTCCTAACAGGAAAGAAAGAGTTGTAGCTTGGATTTAGCTTTAAAGCAGCCATTACTGAAATATAGTTAACCTTTTTTTTTTTTAAATGTCAATTTAGTGTTACTGTTAAATTGAGCTTCCATAGGCAGTACTTTGCAAAATTATTTGTGCGCGGGGGTTATCTATAGGTTCCACGTCCTTAAAAACGTTTTTTTTTTGTTTTTTTTTCCTTCACATTTTTAAATATTTGTAGTACTCTACTTTATCTTCGTTTTCCTCGTACAATGAACATTTAAGAAATTATGCATATTAAAAACTTCAAATAACTCAAATAAAACTAGAAAATATTACTTATGTGTATTTTTGAATGGTAATTAACGCTAGTTTTCATTACTGAGGCACCACAGGCGGTTATGTGTAATTTACATTTGTATAAGTATTAAAGTAGAAGTTTAATTATAAAACAACAGATATGTTTTCTCACGTAGAGCAGATGAAATATTCATAGTTTTATTAGTTTATATTTTAAATTAATAGCAATATCAGAATAAAAATGTGTTTATTAAGCAGCATCAGCAATTTTATTCGATACAATTATCCACAAATATGCAGAAAGTCTACGACAATGAACCAAGTCCCTCGTGCAGGATTGCGTTCCAAGATTTTTATGTCCAGAAAAATCTATTGACCTCGGCCGGGTTTGAACCCTCGAATGCATTACTCCTAAACGTTAAACGCTGAGATACCTTTAAACGACCAATCCTCCTATACCTTGGGAGCTGAAACTAGATTAGGCTGCCCTACCAACGGTACTGGTTTAGAGCATATAAGTAACGTTAAACGCTCACGCCAATCCCTTTATACCTGGAAAGCTGATACTAAATTAGGCTGCTCTACCAGCGGTACTGGCTTAAAGCTTTTAAATAACGTTAAACGCTCAGGCCAGTCCCTCGAGACGTGAAAAGCTAAAATTAGATTAGGCTGCCGTAACATCGGTTCTGGTTTTAGAGCATACAAGTAACATACCTGCTTTATCCCTGTAATGAAATACTGCTAATAATTCTGTGACCAAATATATGCCATATTTAAATCATGGATAAATTAGCAATTTGAGCTGTGGCCATCAAGGTGAAATTGAGTTTTATATTTAGCTGAGGAATTTTCAACAATATCGGCCTAGCAGTTTGTGATTTCTATCTCTGGGGAATATTGAATAAAAAATGCTATAAAAATAACCTTCACACACTAGAGGGACTTAAAGAAAAAAAAACAAAACAAAACAAAACAAAAAAAAAAAAAAACGGAACATAAATCAGATTCATGAAGACAGGGAAATTAATAAGCGGGAACGAAAGTTGCATAAGACAACGTGGAACATATATCACAGAAAATGAGA